>OZ035826.1:40375149-40829215 GCA_964034765.1 Knipowitschia caucasica
CAAGACAGGCAAGTCCCGAGTCGAGTCCAAGTCAAAGGCCAACAAATCTCAAGTCAGTCCCAAGTCCTACGGTTTGACTTTCGAGTCCTCTCGAGTCTTTTTGACCGCGATTTGTTTCTTGTTGGTCTCCACGTACTTTTGTAGGCAAACAAAATAATGTTAGGAATCATTTTGCTGGTGCATTCTTGTTGGTCTCTGACCCATGGACTAACAGTTTGTTCCATGTCGTTGGCTGCTGGTAAATCAAAACTATCTACGTGATCTAATTGGATGTTGTGCCAGATGCAGGCTCAGTTACACATGCACAGACCACACATAAAATCAGAGCAGTCCATGTCAACATACTTTTTATCTTTGGGGTTTTCAATGGGAAGTAGCAAGTGCAGCAGTGCAGCATATATGAATATGAGTATTGGGCTAGGACCTGTATCTATATAATCAGTTTAATGTCCGTAGTGGTTATTGTTCCAAAGGACTGAAGGGACCAATGGAGGGGAAGGACCCCGGCCTGTATGAACTGGGCCAGCATTAGTAATATCTCATAATTACCAATATATCATTACATAATAAAATGTCTCATATAAATTAATTCAATCAGTCAAAGCACTGATTCTCATATCAATGCACCATAAACAATAGTGCAAATATTAATCTAGCTTAGTGCACATAATCAAAACAACTATCTAATGTATGCAAACTTTAGCAGGAGGAGCACAGCAAAAACATACTCATAATAATAGGCCTCGGCGCGCACACAGAAAAATATAAGAAAGAGCTAACAGAGCAGCGCAGGCTAGCACTAGTTTGACTCACCAGTTCCTCTTTAAAACACGGCACACAGTGTGACAACTGCGTCGATTCAATTGTATGAGGCGCCTGTAGTGAAAGCATATCAATTACGGTTTGTAGAACAAAATATGACGTTAGGTTGCGATAAATACCTGCAGCTCGCTCATTTCCAGCTCCCCTAGACAACACACCCACCGGTGAATGCAGTGCGCTTGTTTAGGGAAGTGTTACTGCGCGAACTGCGGGGAACTCACGTTCGAACTCTCTCGCGAGCGCTACAACTACCGCGAGGCTTTGTTTCTTCAGAGACGGCATCGATAGAAAGAGAGATGCGGAGAAAGGTAAAAATGGCCCGGGTTACGCAAGTCTTTGCAAGTCAATTGGCGCAAGTCCAAGTGAAAGTCAGAGTCATTGATGTTAAAGTCCAAGTCGAGTTGCAAGTCTTTTTACATTTGGTCAAGTCGAGTCTAAAGTCATCAAAATCATGACTCGAGTCTGACTCGAGTCCAAGTCACATGACTCGAGTCCACACCTCTGCAAGACTGTGATAAGGTCTGGTTTTGTCTCTGTAGGGAAATGTCCTCGGTGTAATAACCTGTCTGCAGAGGTCGTGGTTGAGGATGGATGGTCGTGTAATTGAATCACCTTTTGCATAGCAGCACAGAGCACGTCGTTGCCTTTGTGGTACGGCACCTGCACGGAGCCCAGGAACTTCAGACGGTATCGGTCCATCCACTCCCCGCTCGTCACTGGGGGAGACCAGAACAAGAAGGAGAGTGAGGAGACTGTGCCCTCACCTCACTACTGCGCTCTCTGGTCTCTTTCTATGGTCTTTTTTTGGTCTCTCTGGTCCTGGTCTCTCTCTCTGGTCTCTCTCTCTCTGTGGTCCTGGTCTCTTTCTCTGGTCTCTCTCTCTCTGGTCTCTTTTGTCTCTCTCTGGTCTACATCTTTAGTCTCTCTCTAGTCTCTCTCTCTGGTCCTGGCCTCTGGTCTATCTCTCTGGTCCTGGTCTCGCTCTATGGTTTCTCTCTTTAGTCCCTCTCTCTGGTCTCTATAAACAGTATAGTAACCTCAGGCATATACTGTGCATGGATCACATATTCGTACCCTTGTCAGGCTCGCGGGCCGCCTCCATGGCGTAGTAGGCAGGGAAGACTCCGCGGGCCCCGGTCCTCATGTTGAGACCCTCGAACCAGAAGTCCTCAGCCTGAACCTCCACAAACAGAGGGTCGTCCACCTCCAGCTCCAGCTCGTCCTCGTGACGAGGGACAAACCTGAGAGAAGCACAGAGACAAGATTGTCACTATGTATCTGAAAACAAAAATCATTAGAACGACCAGAGAGATCACAAAGAGAGAGACCACAAAGAGAGAGAGACCAGACGGCAAAAGACCACAAAGAGAGAGAGAGAGAGATCACAGAGCGAGAGAGAGACTAGAGAGAACACAGAGATAGATAGAGAGACCAAAAAGAGAGAGCAGAGATTCCAGAGAGTCAGAGAGGCTAGAAAGAGAGCGATAGACCCGAGAGATAAGGAGACCAGAGTGGGACCAGAGAGAGACCAGAGTGGGACAAGAGAGAGACCGGAGTGGGACCAGAGAGAAACCAGAGTGGGACCAGAGAGAGACCGGAGTGGGACCAGAGAGAAACCAGAGTGGGACAAGAGAGAGACCGGAGTGGGACCAGGGAGAGATATCAGAGACCAGAGAGAGAGACTAGAAATAATGCCCTAATTTAAACCAATGAAATGAAAGAATATTCATAACGATTCAAAATGGCTCTTCCTGACAAAATGCAATAATACAAACAAAATACGTTATTTATTTATTTTTATTCAAATGGCGATAAAACAATTAATAGTAATAGCCACTTAATGAAAGGAAAGTAAAGAAATGAAGTACATAAAACAAACGACCAACATTTACTGTATGATCTCGTCTGCCTAGAAGGAAGCAACTATCTAAAATAAACTAAACTAGTCCGTCTGAAAAGGAGTGGGGGAAGTAAACACTTATATAATCCCACCCCTTTCTTCTGTACTTCAATTTTGTAACTTAATAGACTTCCTCTTAATAATTATTTTAGCTCAGGATACAAGTCATAATACACATGTTAGCTCTGGATAAAAGTTATGATACACATGTTAGCTCTGGATAAAAGTTATGATACACATGTTAGCTCTGGATACAAGTTAAAATACACATTTTAACTCTGGGTACAAGCTATAATACACATTATTATTATTATTGAACAGTATGAAAACAAAATGTGTGTCTTTCCCAAAAACCCAGAAAATATACAATGTTTATTCTTTGAACAGATTTTACTACATTTTGAGTTATTCATCAATCTTGAATGTATCTTTAGTGACTTGATGTGAATATGATCATTACAAAAGGAGATGATTACACTGAATCCTGCAGTACTAAGTGTGGCCACAGGGTGGTGACTGTTGCTCAGTAAAATCCTGACAGATCCACGTGTCACACACAAACAAGGTAAACACTGAACATATGATAAAGAGAGATTTTGCTACTTTTATTATTTCCTCGACCAGAGATTGACCAGAGAGAAAAACTATAAAGAGAGCAGAGAGAGAGACCAGAGAGAGACCAGAGAAGGACCAGAGAAGGACCAGAGAAAGACCAGAGAGAGACCAGAGAAGGACCAGAGAGAGACCAGAGAGAGACCAGAGAGAAATACTAGAATGAGATCAAAGAGAGAGACCGGAGAGAGACCAGAGAGAGACCAGAGATAAATACTAGTAAGATATCAAAGAGAGAGACCAGAGAGAGACCAGAGAAGGACCAGAGAGAGACCAGAGAGAGACCAGAGAGAAATACTAGTAAGATATCAAAGAGAGAGACCAGAGAGAGACCAGAGAGAGACCAGAGAGAAATACTAGAAAGAGATCAAAGAGAGAGACCAGAGAGAGACCAGAGAGAGACCAGAGAGAGACCAGAGAGAAATACTAGAAAGAGATCAAAGAGAGAGACCAGAGAGAGATCAGAGAAGGACCAGAGAGAGACCAGAAAGAGACCAGAGAGAAATACTAGAAAGAGACCAGAGAAAGACCAGAAGGACCAGAGAGAGACCAGAAAGAGACCAGAGAGAAATACTAGAAAGAGACCAGAGAAAGACCAGAAAGACCAGAGAGGGGGACACCAGAGAGATCAGAGAGAGACAGACCAGCGTGAGAGACCAGAGATATTTGTTCCCTTGGCAACTCATTAAAAGAAACTCTAATAAGAGACCGTTTCCCAATTTCAAGTGATCTTTTGTTTGTCTTTAGTCCCTTAAATAATTTACATAATTACAGTCTGTGCAATTTACTAATCGACCACAAATGTTCAGATTTCGATCCAATAGTGAAGAATCAGACCCCTTCTTTCTGAGGACACCCAAACCAGATAAACGTGTTTAGTGAACCTCCCAAACATCTGCACACATCTTATTATATCTTCTGTGCTGTTACCACGGAAACATGCAAATGACGCAGGCTGTGAAGAGGCGCTCCCATATGTACACACGAAGATGCGATTTTATGGAGCAATGATGAGGTTATAAAGAATGATGTGTTGTCTGTTTTGCAGTGGAGGGCTTCAGTAGGTGTTCGTCTGAATCAATCCAACTCTCTATAACTACTTTATGGCTATTTACCACCAAGTAGATCCGACAGTGTAATCTGATATAGGTCAATAAGAGTTTTATAGCCTTATCAAATGATCACGACTTCAGCGCATCACTAAACATCTCACTCCGGCGTCTACAGTGCCTGCGTCTGTGTGGTTACCATGGCAACAATACACGCTTCCTGCATTGGAAGTTAGCAAGGAACACACAATCCTCCATGAACTTTCTATGAGTAACAGCCAGAGCCAGCGTTACTCAATCAGCACGTCATATTGAGAGCCGCGATTAACCGTCATATTCATGATCCACACACAATAATGCAGCCCGGACCAGACCGGACAGGACCAGCACCAGCCCAAAGCGTCAGGAGCCTAAAACTCCTACATCTGTTTTGGCTCGTGCACAAAAGTTTGGCATACCCAAATGTCTTGGCTTATTTAAAAACACATCTTACATCTCACATGCTTGTGTGATGCATCATTTTAAAGCTAGGACCTTCTAGTTTATGTAAATATACACTGGAATAATGTGTGTCATTCCTATTTTACTCTGCATCCTTTGAAGTTTGGGAAAAAAAACCTGTTTTTTTTAGCCTCGCCTAAAAAATTCAATGTAACTGTGTAAAGTTTCAGACTTCTAAGTTTTATAGTTTTTATGCAGTTTCTCTTTTTTATCAAGTAGTGCCATTCGGAACCAATTTGGCAAATGGTGTGCCAAATTGTGCCAAACTGCTTTACTAACATTTCACCATTATAAAAAGCATATTTTTTAGTTTTGGTACTTATAAGTTACAAATCTGTGTGATTTTCTTTTACATTTTTTCAAAATTATTTTTCTAGTAGTGTAAATGCATATAAAATATGCGCAGCAGAACTAACAGGGTCTTTACGCACGCTTTTACTGTGAAAATGAAAAGAGTTCCTACAAGTCCCACCCATCAAAAGAAAGCTACTTACAAATGGGCGGCACGGTGGGTAGCACTCTCGCCTCTCAGCAAGAAGGTCCCCGTGTCTGCGTAGGTTTCCTCCGGGTACTCCGGTTTCCCCTACCACTAAAAATATGTACAATAGGTCTGGCATGCGCCTCCTGTTCGGCGACCCCGCTCCCATCTCTGTGAGGAGTGAGAGGACAAGTGCCCAAAAATAGCAATTGTAAACCGCTTTGTGACTCTGGTCTGTGAAAAGGCGGTATATAAATAAAGCTTACTTAGACACGTCAATCATTCAGTGCTAGCACATCGCGCTAGCCATGCTAATCAACAACAAGGGAAAAAGGACCCTGTGCAAGTGGATGCGGTTTGTCTTTTTCACAAGGGTCCTGCAGACTGAAACCTGCTCCTATCTTTTCATGGAACCTTTCTTTTTGAAGCTAAGGAACACGTGGATATGATGTTTGTGGGGCTAAACAAAGCTAAACAAAGCTCAAACTTGGTGAAATGTGAAAGAGAAGCCTGAACATTTTTCGGAGCGTTTTTTTTTGCAACAGAAAAATGCACATTTTTGGATTATTTCTGAAGAATGGATTATACTTACGGAGAGAATGAGACTGAGCAAGGATGGGGAAAGTCTAATTTGTTGGAACAGCAGAAGACGAAAGGTAAAAAACTTATACAAACACGATTTATTTTGTGCCCATATTATGCGTTATATCTTTTTAATGCAAAGTCTGATATCGTTGACAAAATAAGCTTTAAAATGATATATAGCAAAATACATCTGCTATTGCCAGCAGAAGTATTTTTTTCTCTTTTGCGAGCTTAAGAGGTTAAGAGTTACCGAGAAGAGTGAACAAGTCTCTTTATAGTCTCCAGAGAGAGAGACCAGAGAGAGACCAGAGAGAGACCAGCGAGAGACCAGAGAGAGACCAGAGAGAGACCAGAGAGAGACCATACAGTAGTGATGGGTCCAGCAACACTGATGTGCCGAGTTCGTTTATCGAAATCTCGTATCCGCGCGCGTGTCGCTTTATGAAAAAGCCACGTGACCGATACAGCCGCAGTGTCGCTTGTCACCGACACGGAAAACTGTGTTTAAAAGGTTCCGCATCTGCAAGTGTCACCGGGATGAACCGCTCTCGGAAAAAGAAAATAACCCTTTCAAAAAGGAAAAACATCCCATTTTACAGCATCAAAATGGAACCTGCCACTAAAAGAAAGTATTCTGCAGTGTGATATAGCAAATAACAGCAAATAAGGCAATGTTTGTATTTTACATTTCACGCTTTATCTACAATCAAGATTTAGTTTGAAACGAAAAATCTAGTTAGGCATGGTGGATGAGTGGATAACGCTCTCACCTCGCGTTTGAGAGAACCGGGTACGAATCCCAGTCGGACCTCAAAAGTTTAAGTTGACATCACAGTCCTGAAGAATGATTTCGAGAAATTTAAGTGTAGAAAATGTCAAAGGTTTTTTCAAGTATACTTTAGTTGCCAGGGTTTACAGTGCACTTTGGACATGCTTATTGTTTTGAAAAAAATAATATATATATATATATATATATATATATATATATATATATATATATATATATATATATATATATATAAAATCACTCAATGACATTTTGCTTAATGAATACATTCATAACTATAACTTTAATGTTCACATAAAAATAAAATAATAACACAGACAATGCAGTTACGTAATATTGTGAACAGACAAGTATGTAAAGCTCATTGAATCAGTTAGTTGGATGCAATGATTTATCAGATCCACCAGGCGTCAGTATAGAGCAGCACAAGCAAGACTTTTGCGGTATCAATACAGTTCGTTGGATGTGCCGAAACGATACGTGAGGTTTAATTTACCCATCACTACCATACAGAGACCAGAGAGAGACCAAAGAGAGAGGGATCAAAGAGCAATTAGAGTGATAAATCAGAGAGAGAGAGCCTAGAGAGAGACTACAGAGAAATATCAGAGAGCAATCAGAGTAAGAGAGACCAGAGCCAGACAGAGAGAAAGACCAGAGAGAGAGACTAGAGCTACTTCACTTACCTGTAAACAGCTCTGTGCGTTTGCTCGCGCTCCTCTCCGTTTATCAAACAAGAAAACAGCCCGAATGATTCTGCACCTGAAAAACACAGCTTCATATTATCAACACACACATGTATTTATGAAACCACAAAGTCAATTACTCCAGCTTTAAATACTCTCGGTCTTTATGATTAACGCCGTAGTCCAACTTTACTCCTGGTTGTTTGTAAATCAGCTGAGCTCCTCTTCGGGATCTAATGCAGTGAGACAGAATGAGACCAGGGCTCAGCTGGAGACCACACTGAGCCCTCAGACTCACGCCCTGAACGTCAGACAGGGATCGTTCAAGTATCAGGGCAATGTCATGAAACCAGAGAGAGACCAGAGAGACAGAGAGACCATAAAGAGACTTTGAGAGAGACCAGAGAGAGAGATGAGAGAGAGACCATAAATATACCAGAGAGAGAGACTAGAGAGAAAGGCAAGAGAGAGACTATACCAGACCAGAAAGAGAAACCCAGAGAGATAGACCAGAGAAAGTCTAGAGAGAGAGAGACTTTGAGAGAGAGGGACCAGAGATATACCAGAGAGAGACTAGAGAGAGGCAGAGAGACGAGATACCAGACCAGAGAGAGAAACCCAGAGCGATAGACCAGAGAGTTTAGAGAGAGACCAGAGAGAGACTAGAGAGAGAACAGATACTAGATAGTTCAAACAGTGTCAGGACGATGTAACGAAACCATCTAATCCAGAGAAGAGCATTTGGATCAAAGGGATACGGTTCAAAACGTATGTTCAAATACGTTAATTACCTTTTATTGAAGCAGGAGTGTCCCAATGAGATTTGGGGCCAGGACAGAGAGGAGCTATTGTACTGTGTTTTCAGTGGTAGGACAAACAGGAGCACCCAGAGAAAACCTACAGTGGTGGTACAGTCTCTCTGGTCTATCTCTCTCTCTAGTCCCTCTCTCTGGTCTATCTCTGGTCTCTCTCTCTCTCTGGCCTCTCTCTCTGGTCTCTCTCTCTCTGGTCTCTCTCTCTCTGGTCTCTCTCTGGTCTCTCTCTGGTCTCTCTCTGGTCTCTCTCTGGTCTCTCTCTGGTCTCTCTCTGGTCTCTCTCTGGTCTCTCTCTGGTCTCTCTCTCTGGTCTCTCCTTCTGGTCTCTCCTTCTGGTCTCTCCCTCTGTCCTCTCTCTCTGTCCTCTCTCTCTGGTCTCCCTCTGGTCTCTCCCTCTGGTCTCTATCTGGTCTCTCCCTAGTGTCTTCCTCTGGTCTCTCTCTCTCTCTCTCTCTCTCTCTCTCTCTCTCTCTCTCTGGTCTATCTCTGGTTGTTGTGCATTATTCAACCCTTTTTAGTTTAGGCTGGTAGAAAAAAATAAAAAATAAAATGAACTCTTCAGTTTCCTTAAACCGCTTCTGAATTGGAACTTGTGGCCTCCCTGTCCAATATGACAGTTGTGTTGCGTTCAGTCCAAGATGGTGGGCAGTGCTGCGCCTCGGGTGCAGGTGCATTTGTTGAGTTTGGGTTCTTTTGAGTTTGGCCTCTTGCTACTTCTATACTCTTTGAGCTGGTGTTAGCCGGGCTAGCTAATATAAGAAATATCTGGCACAAACATGTTTCTCCGCCTTCTGTCTGATATGATGTCATTGTACCTCTATGACATCACACTCAGAGCCGTTTTCTGCCTTTACAACATACTGCGCCAAAATCAGTTTTGGGGAAGTACTTGTAAAATCGAAGTCTCAACCTGAAGGTCGTGGGTTCAATTCCCACCTTGACACCTTCTCCACCGACTCCCACTGATGTGTGCTGTCGTTGTGTCCTTGGGCAAGACACTTAACCCCACTTTGCCCAAAGCCCCCGCTGAGAGATCACCTATGCTCACATTGACAGAGCAGCCGTCCTCCTGTGGACTCACCACCTGCAGAGGGTCAGTGAGGGGCAGGTGCTCTGTGACTTGGGTGGCATCTCTGACTGCCACCCCCGACCCAGAAATGGATTAAGGGGTAGAAAATGGATGGATGGACTTGTAAAATTGATTTTAATAATAATAACAAGTCTCTTGATTGTCTCCAGAGAGAGACCAGAGAGAGACCAGAGAGAGACCAGAGAGAGACCAGAGAGAGACCAGAGAGAGACCAGAGAGAGACCAGAGAGAGACCAGAGAGACCGACCAGCGAGAGACCGACCAGCGAGAGACCAGCGAGAGACCAGCGAGAGACCAGCGAGAGACCAGCGAGAGACCAGAGAGAGACCAGAGAGAGGGAGACCAGAGAGAGTTTTGGGGAATTACTTATAAAATCGATGTTCTCAATAATAATAATAATAAATCCAAACAGGTGGTACTCACTTGAAGAGCTCGATCGTCCATTGAGGAAAACATTGAGAAACTTTTTGGAGAAGTGCAGATCTCCGTCCGTGGAGGAGTCGTCCGACAGACACGCGGTCCCCTCTCTCCTGACTCCGCCCACTCGCGCCCCGTCCACCTCCTCGTCCTCGTACTCCTCCTCGCCCAGAGCCGACTCGTACGGCGGCGACACGCAGTTGTCGTACACCGTGGCCGAGTCGCTGTCGTCGCTGTAACCCTGGTAACACTGCCGCAAGCTCACCAACTCCAGCTGCGCGTGCTCGTCCACCACCAGAGTGTACTTCACCGAATCGTACGTCAAACCGCGCGCCTCGGAGCTCAGGGAAGTCCTTAGCGTCGTCGTGGGCAACAACGCGAGCTCTTCGTTGCTCTTGCGCCTGCCGTCCTCCATCGTCATCACCATCTCGTCCTCGTCCTCCTCCTCGCAGTAGCTGTCGTCCGTCGCGTCCACGTACTCCACGGACGATCCCGCTCTGAAGATGCCGAGCGCCGATGACGTTTTGAGGCTGAGGTCCAGGCCGTGTGTGGCGGAGCGCGGCGGCGTGATCAGAGACTCCACGCAGGAGGCGTAAGAAGGAGGCGGAGCGTAGATCTCGTCCTCCTCGAAGATGCACTGGTCGGTTCTGTGGGTCAGAAGTAAACACTGGTCATGTGACGAAGGTTTTGAGCCAAAATATCTACTTTTATCATCTCCTAAGAGACCACAAACCAGAGAGAGACCTGCAAGAGAGACCAGCAAAAGAGACCAGAGACAGACCAGAAAGAGAGAGAAAGAGAGAAACTAGAAACACTTGTTCCATTGACAATTCTTGAAACTAAACTCAAATCAATGGACATTTTCCCAAATTCTAGTGATTTTTTACTTTTCTTGTTTTAGTTGGTGGTGGTCGGCGGGGCTGATGGCACATACTGGTTGCCTCACTTCTGTCAGTGTGCCCCAGGGCAGCTGTGGCTTCAGTAGTATGGAGTGAAAGAATAATGACTGAATGTAGAGCATCTTTGAATGTCCAAAAGAGGACACTATATAAACATATGCATTATTATTATTTTATTTGATATCTTTGTTATGCTAAAGTTAGAGATTTTATTGTTCTCTTCTTGTGCTGTGTGTTCCTCATTCCTACAGATCAATGATTTTAATGCTTATTTTTTTCAGCACTTTGAGTTGCCTTGTGTATGAATTGTGCTATACAAATAAACTTGCCTTGCCTTACAGTCCTGTAACTGGTGATGCTGCAACACTGAAATGTCCCCACTGTGGAACGAATAAAGAATCTCTTCATCTTAATAATCATAATAATAGTTATTATTATTATTTCTCATTATTATGATGGTGATAATTGTGTGACAATATATCGATACAGTGATGTATCGTGATACTTTCTCAAGCAATTGATTATCGATATACTTTTTGATACTAAGTATCAATTTTTCTTTTTTTTTAAACTTTATTTGAAAAAAAAAATTAAGTATTGATACTTGATATATGGCTATATTACGCATTCTACAATTTCTGTAGAATGTTGAGATTGATTTTATTTGATGTGAAACAGATTAAGTAAGATTTTTACTAAAATGTGCAGGTTAAAAGGCATTTTTGTTACACGACGCTTTGTCCATTTATCTTGAAATAAAGTGTATTTTTCACTTAATTTATGCCATAAATATAAGAAAAATATTATCATAGGTATATTTTGACCAATATATGGATGATCGCTGCATCGTTCTATCGTGAGATAATTGTTATTGTGAGCTTTGTATCGCACATCGTATCGTATCGTGGGTTAGCCTGAGGGTCCCACCCCTAGTGATGATGATGATTATTAATAGTAGTCGTGAACCTGTCAGGCAGTGGCTGGTACGGCGGCGGCCCCTCAGTGTCCGAGCTTATGGACATGCGGCCTTGCTCCGTCTGCTGCGCCAGGAAGGGGCGGTCCGGCGCGGCGGAGTCCAGCACGGCATCGGAGGAGGAGCGGCGAACGGGGGTGAGGTAGATCTCCTCGGTGGGGGGCTCGGCAGAGGCCTTGCTGCTGGGGTAGAGGGGGGCCGGGGTGTAGTTCTGGGGAGGTGGAGGAGGAGGCGGCGCGGGGACCTTGTCTTTGGAGCGCGTGGAGGAGGACGAGGCGCTGTGGTGGTGTCGGCACGGCGCGTCGGTGGAAGTGCCGCGGTCTTTGGTCTGCGCCGACTGGACTTTATCCTCGTCGCTCAGGCAGCTGTGCTCTCGGGGAGGGGTCCGCTCACCTGGAACAGCAGAGACACAAATGTTGTTCAATTTATTTATGTACAAAGTCTATACATGCATTCAATTTAAATCATAACAATCAAACCTAATTATGAAATGAAAGAGAGACCATAGACCAGATAGAGACCAGAGAGAGACCAGAGAGAGACCAGTGATAAACCAGAGAAAGACCACAGAGATTGGAGAGCAGAGAAAGACTGGCGAGAGACCAGACAGACCAGAGAGACCGGAGAGAGAACAGACAGACCAGAGGGAGAACAGAGAGAAACTAAACAAAAACTGCTATAAAGTTCCACATCCTCTTTGTCAGCGCTAATCAACTACGGTCACTCTCTGATCTCCCTCTCTCTGGTCTCTCTCTCTCTCTCTCTCTCTTCTGGAATTATTTACTCAAAGACAAATTAACGTATATGGCTGGGATGAACCATGAACTGTACATTAGGAGTGGACTGACCAAGTGTGACATCACCATAGAGTTAGCCTTAACCAAGCCCCGGTGATCCAAGATGGCGCCCTATTCAAATGAATGGCTTGTACTCAGTAGCGCATGGGACTTCACGGGGACCGGGAGATTAGAACTCGCCTATATTTGGGCATCGTCTGGTCCTCCCGGTTCTGCGCAGTGGACGAGCTCCCATGATGCGTTGCGCCAAACGTGCGCGTGTGTGGCTCTCATGCACGTGCACAGAGGGGCTCAGCCACGCTTCGACCAATCAGAGTTGCTGATCTGAGCAGCGGCAGAGCGGAGTCAGAGCGGGAAGGAAACGAGCAGAGTTTGTGGCAGTAAAGTGTGGATTTAAAGAAAACAAAAAATTTAAGAAAAAAAAAAAGCTCTGGATGACAAGGAACACTAAAATCCCCAAAAAATCCGACCTTTATGAAAGCTGTAGGTTCTCTGCCAGCTGAGGTCGAGCTGTTTTAATTGACATTGAGTAAACACATCACTCCGGATTATAGCCATGGGATAATTTTCATCCGTTGTCCCACATTCGCACTCTCAAACTCACACTCATTCACCCTGAACTATTGCACATATTTTTAGTGGTAGGGGAAACCTACGCAGACACGTGGAGAACATGCAAACTCCACTCAGGAAGGCCCTGTTCCGACCGGGTTTTGAAACCAGGACCTTCTTGCTGAGAAAAAAAAATAACAATTGTAAACCGCTTTGTGACTCTGGTCTGTGAAAGGCGGTATATAAATAAAGCTTACTTACTTACTTACTTACTGAGAAGCAAGAGGGCTATCCACTCAGCCACCTTGCCGCCCAAAGGTGGATGTGTTCTCTTATATAGGTTTTTGTTAGCATTGAGCCGTAACAGGCAGCAGAAAGCTAGTGTTTACCTTACGAATTAAGGTATCTGATTGGTCAATCCTTATATGGCCTATTGCCGTATTTACAAAAACCATATCATAATATAAACGCCAGGATCACAGACAGCACTAAACCACAGATTGTCTAAACCCAGAATGGTGAATGTGACGCAAACAGTTTCGGAGCAAGAAGAGTTTACTTTTACATGTAAGTCAATAGGAGCCAGAGTGAGTTGGAGCAAAACTTTGGGTTAGCACTTCTATGTTGGGCTTCAGTGAGCTGACAGGGCATTGTCCATCTGTATGAAGGCTATGGTGCAAACGGCGAGATGAATGAAAACCACAGACATCATGTGTGATGGTTGAGTAATTCTGATTACTCGTCATAATTTCTCAAACTCTGGGTTACATCGCAGACTTTCAAAAACCCAGGAGGAATAAACAGATACATACAGTAAATCTGGAGCAGACATACAAGCAGATGGAGTGCAGGAGACAAGGCCGATCAGCAGACGGTATCTAACACTTAAATACAACAGATTATCATCGTTATGTTTTTGAGACCACATGTGTCCATGTCACTTTAACCCAGAGCCTCATGATGCTAACATGTCCAGTAGTATCACATGCTAACAGGTACAGTAGTATCACATGCTAACACGTACAGTGTACTGCTTTGTGCTGTAACGTGGTTTTGTAAGGCATTTGGTCTTGAGTAATATTTTACTCAGTACAAAAGTCAGAAACATGGGTTACATTGAATTTTAACTAAATTAAATTGTGTTTTGTTTTATACAAGATCAGAAACACTATGCTAACTGCCGAGGAGTGTTTTCCTTTCTGGTAGAAGATGGCTGAAGCTGAAGCAGCACAAAATGAAAAGTAGTGTTAGAAGCAAAACGTTTTAAAGCCAGAAACTACACTGACACGAATTTTACTACAGACCATAGTTACATTTGTGGTTTGAAAGTTGCAGACCCCTTCTTCAAAAAACAACCTTAATCAGAAATAATATTTGTTCATAGTTAGTATGTGTTGACTTAAAACATGTGGATGTTTTTGTGGATTGAGATTATTACCATAAAAATACCAAATATTTCCATAGTAACCAAGATTTCTATTCGGCTGCCCTGTACCACAATGTTAAAAGTATAGGCTCTTTGGAACGTTGTGATGTCACATGAACGCAACCCATTACAGCGCAATGGTAGTGTTATGAAACCTTTGCCATGTCCACAGTTGTCCCTGTCTCTGTAACCGTCTCACGCCTCCTCCCCCCGGCGAAGTTTCACTGATCTGGGGTCGGCAGAGTGTTTCGTTTGGCTCGACGCGACTTTTAAGCAGCAGAAGAGACAGCAAAGCCCAGAGCGGCGAGTCCTGCTCTCAGTCCATTACATAACACTGCCTCTGGACTCAGCTGAGACAGAAATGCTCGGGTATAAGGAAGACGGCATCAGATAAAGCCTTCAGTTTAAAGAGTATTCTTCAATTCAATATATTTGTGTACAGCGCTAAATCACAGCAGTCGCCTCGGAGATCTTTACAAAGTTGTCAATACACCACAACACAGGACATGCAACTTATAACAAACACAGAGGAGCCATTGGTCCATAAGAGGCGGATGGTTAATGTCCTTAAATGTCAACAAATGTCCTTAAATGTCTTGGATTATCACCACTATCCTTAGACCTACTATCCCTCCCCGGCAAGGAACTACTTCCAAAGTGGGAAAAAGTGAGAAACCTCAGAAAGGCCCAACACGAGAGAGGATCTGCTCCCACGGACGAACGGGCTGTAGATCCAGGACACAGGCAGTAGAACGAGGACCGAGGCCATTCTTGTTAGCCCCCAAAGTCTCCAGCACCGAGGCCCCTCAATCAATCAAATGTCCCTCAGTGGCCCCTTGTAAAAACACACCCTCTGTCTGAGCCTGATGGTGATGTCACATCCTTAGTACACATTAAGATTTCTCCACAAACCACAAGTTGAGTTTTCTTTCTATCGCATTTGTCTGATTCATTATGTACATCTTCTGACCTTTATTATCACAAGTTTATACTGACTGTGTGTATGCAGAAGTGAACTCTGGCCACTAGGGGTCAATGAGCCAACTCACCCTGTTTGATGTCATAACTAATGAAAGAAAATATGCTATAATCAAAAGAATTTCCCCCATTGACGGAAACAACAGACAGTGGAACATGTGCTGAAGCTGAAAAGATAAGATCTACTTTATTGATCTCACAATGGAGAAATTCAAAAAAATATGACATCTCCATGAACTTCACTGTCTAGACAGTTTGTGAGGATTGATAAAGTACATGACAAATTTAACACACACGCAATCAATTCCAATGATATCTCAACTCATTCAATAAGGAGTAGAAATATAACACATATTTTTCTGTTTAAAGACAGAACAAGCACTTTGTTGCTTGTATGAACACATGAGATCTTGTGACTGTAGCTGCAGAGACAGAAGAGCAGGATCTACAGACACTGGGGAGAAATCTTCATACTTCTGCATTATCTTTCATCTCCAGTTCTTTTTCTGCACCAATCTAAAAGGACACGCCCAGCACTTTGAGAACCACTGATCTATGTCAAACATATATATATGACTCTTTCTCTTCGGTCTCACTCTCTGGTCTCACTCTCTGGTCTCACTCTCTGGTCTCACTCTCTGGTCTCACTCTCTGGTCTCACTCTCTGGTCTCACTCTCTGGTCTCACTCTCTGGTCTCGCTCTCTGGTCTCGCTCTCTGGTCTCGCTCTCTGGTCTCGCTCTCTGGTCTCACTCTCTGGTCTCACTCTCTGGTCTCACACTCTGGTCTCGCTCTCTGGTCTCACTCTCTGGTCTCACTCTCTGGTCTCACTCTCTGGTCTCACACTCTGGTCTCACACTCTGGTCTCACACTCTGGTCTCACACTCTGGTCTCACACTCTGGTCTCACACTCTGGTCTCACACTCTGGTCTCACACTCTGGTCTCACACTCTGGTCTCACACTCTGGTCTCACACTCTGGTCTCACACTCTGGTCTCACACTCTGGTCTCACTATCTGGTCTCTCTCACTGGTCTTTCTTTGGTCTGATCCATGGCATAGAAATACACGCATACACAGTAGAGATTTCTGTTTTAACTAGGGACTTAATAGAGACATGAAGACTCGGACTCACCAGTTTTCTGCGGAGACCCCGACACTTTCTCCTGCCAGCTGAACTTCTTCCCAAACGAGTTGTTGTTCAGAGTGTCCTACGAGAAAAGCAGAAAGAGGAAGAACAGGACTCATGAGAGGAGCAGACAGAGGAGGAACAGGACTCATGCACGTAAAAAGTAATGAAAAATAAGCCAAAAGAGCTCATTTGGACTGCCTTAAAACAAGATTTGCCAAAGGGACAAGCAAAGGGACAATCGGCAAATCTTCTTTTAACACAGTCAAAAATGCTAGATTCAAGCATTTTTTGTGGTGAAGAGCAGCAATAGGAGGAACATGACTGAGGCAGCGTCAGGACTCACGAGAAAGGTCCGCCCAGAGAGACGCTCGCTCCAGTGGGACTGAGCAGAACTGAGCGCCACATAAGCCTTCTATTCACCACAGCTTTTGTTCTGGTCGTGGGAAGAATCTAAAGGGAACTGGAAACTTTTCAAACTCAGTCACCTCACAGGGCGACGGAAATAGAATGTTCTAAAAAAGACTTGTCACGTTGGTTTTCACCGCGTTTGAGAGATTGTGTTTGTGTTAAAAGCGTTTAACACAAGAACTCCCAGAGCAGTCAAGATGACGGCTTTGAGTCGTGGAAGCGTACTGACTTATATACGTCTTTGAGTTGGCTTGTGTATGAACTGTGCTATACATATAAACTTGCCTTACATCAGGCATGTCCAAACTCAGGCCGATGGGCCAAATGCGGTCCTCAGTGTCATTGTATGTGGCCCTCTGCCTTGCTAACCCAAAGTAGTCTTGGAGATCATAAACACAAGTTCACTGTGTTCCATCCAACTTCAGCTCAGCCAATATACATTATAGACCTTGTTCTAAAGCACAGTATGTCGCTGGCTTTATTTGCACATATTGTGGTTTTTCATTGTGTCACTTCTGTTAATGGTGCTACTGTAGCTAGTGAGATGGTAAACATTTGTCATTCAGCCAACTTCAGCTCAGTTATAGATCATCATAAAACTCAGAACAGCCCGATGCCAGTCAAGACAGCTTTTCAGTCTGTGATGTCGGCCCCAGGACTAGTCTGGTGAACTAAAGTGGACCTCTTATTTATGTAGTTTCTTTCTATGTCATCATTATTATGAAATTGATTTCAAATTACCGGTCGCCTGCAGTGAATGGCACCATGAGCTTTTCCAGTGTCTCTGAGTTTGCAGCGCGATCGCACTCTGTGTCCAAGCTCAGTTTTTGGAGAGTCTTTTGGGTCTTTTGGATTCTCTAAGATGGAATAGCACGAATAACACAAGTAATTTGTTTTTAAGTTTTGTTTTTTGAACCCCTAGTTTGTATTATTATAGGCCTTTACCAAATGGTTGAGGTTCAGTTTGATGGTAGAAGTTCCTAAAACCAAGTGAGATGCCCCAAAGAGGAAGATTTCAGGGTTTCCATAGAAATACCAAAAATGGCTACATATGGATTTTACATTGAAATTAATGTTCAATGATTGTACTCCTATGGCCTCTCTCCCTCTGGTCTCTCCCTCTCTGGCCTCTCTCTGGCCCCCCTCTCTGGTCTCTCTATATAGTCTCTCTCGCTGGTCTCCGTCTCTGTCTCCGTCTCTGGTCTCCGTCTCTGGTCTCCGTCTCTGGTCTCCGTCTCTGGTCTCCGTCTCTCTGGTCTCCCTCTCTCTGGTCTCCCTCTCTCTGGTCTCCCTCTCTCTGGTCTCCCTCTCTGGTCTCTCTCTCTGGTCTCTCTGGTCTCTCTCTCGGGTCTCTCTCTCGGGTCTCTCTCTCGGGTCTCCGTCTCTGGTCTCTCTCTCTGGTCTCCGACTCTGGTCTCTCTCTCTGGTCTCTCTCTCTGGTCTCCGACTCTGGTCTCCCTCTCTCTGGTCTCTCCGTCTCTGGTCTCTCTCTCTGGTCTCTCTCTCTGGTCTCTCTGGTCTCTCTCTCTGGTTTCTCTCTGGTCAAGGGAGACTGGGAGCAAAAAATCCTCTGACGAAGACGAGTCTGAAATAAGTGTGAGTCATGGGCGACGTGAGAGCGTTGCCATAGAAACACTGACTCGACAGCATCAGAGAGGAGTGGTGCGTTGTGGGTAAACAGCTGCATTCGTCACAACATCCGACGGTGAAGTGGAACTAAGACAGTGATCATCATATACATCCCAACTTAGATTCAAACGGCTGTGTTTTTGTCTGTATTTCAATAGGAGCCAAATCAACTTTGAGAGAACAACACATTTTTTGAAAGAAATGTATTATATTCTATGTTTCTAATGAATTTTAATCCGTAGCACTTTGAGGTTTTGTGGAAAAAATGCATTATTATTATTATCATTATCAAAAAGAAAATGTCCTGTAGTTTCCCCAGCTCATTATTTGACAGTGATTGGATTCACAAAGAGCTTAAATTATCCATGTGTCGGAAAGTTCTTTCTCCGGGACAACATCATGCAGAGAGAGACCAGAGGGACACCAGAGAGAGAGACCAGAGACACTAGAGAGAGAGAGAGGGAAACCAGAGAGAGACTAGAGAGAGAGTAAAGTGAGAGAGACCAAAGGAAGACAGAGGGACCAGAGAGAGAGCAAAGAGAGTGACCTGAGAGGGACACTAGAGAGAGAGACCAGAGAGACTAGAGAGAGAGAGACCAAAGGAAGACCAGAGAGAGATGAAAGAGAGACCAGAAAGAAAGATGAGAGAGTGAGAGGGAGACGCACACACACACACACACACACACACACACACACACACACACACACACACACACACAGACTGACACACACAAGACTCATTCTAGGTAATGTGTGTCTTGCCAAAGGACACAACAACAGTTCAGCAATTTAAAGCCGCAACCGCCCCACTGTGGCACCCGGCGTTCCCATCACACTGCTAACCAGGCCCTGCTCTGCTTAGCTTCAGAAGCCTGTGACGGGATCTGGCTTTCACCTGCAGTTTTATTTTGAGACCGCACATAGTCCTTCATATAAATTATCTAAGAATAAAAAAGATTAAATCCGTGTCTTCAAAACAAATATCCAGGTCAAATATATCTGCACATATAAAACTGCTCTTGTCTCTGATGTGATGTTTCCGCTCGAAGGATCGGAGTCTCACAATGACACGGTTATGTCACTTCTTTATTATGTAAGACAAGTTTATCCTGCCTCTGTGAGCTCACACCAGCGCCACATGTGCCCTGGGGCAGACTGAGGGAACAGGAGCAAACCGAACGATGTCAATGGCCTTTTGAAGCACCACACCGGAGAAAGAACCCAGAGGCTACAGCAGTTGCCATTGCTGCCATTTTCAGAATCTGTTTTAATCACCTTTCATACATTTGAATGCCTTTTATATTGATTGAACTATTTTTACATACTTTTACATCAAGCTCTTTTGTTAGTATTTCAGCAGGTGCTAATACAACTCTACTAGAAAGATAGACCAGATGGAGACCAGAGAGAGACCAGAGAGAGACATCAGAGAGAGACCAGAGATAGGCCAAAGATAGAGACCAGAGAGAGACAAGAGAGCCACCAGAAAGAGAGACCAGAGAGACCAAAGAGCCACCAGAGAGAGAGACCAGAGAAAGACACCAGAGAGCGACCAGAGAGAGACCAGAGAGAGAGACCAGAGAGAGACCAGAGAGAGAGACCAGAGAGAACACTTATTTTTACAATGTGCAAAAGATAACATGTTTTCTAATAAGATCAAAGACAACCTATTTGTACAATATGGTGTGTGTGTGTGTGTGTTGGGTCAATCTCAAAGTATTATTTCTGAATGTGTGCATAAAAACACTGGTATTGTTATACTGGTATAAATTGGTATATACTGGTATGTACTGGTATATACTGGTATGTACTGGTATTGCTGCTGACACTGCTGTGTAAGTAAGTGTGGTTTTATACTGTCACATGTTCGACAGCAGCTCACAGTGAGACCAGCGCCGAAAGGAAAAAGGACAATTTCCCTTTTGTTCCAACAGTGAAAACATCCAGAGACGGATTCAGCTGGATCCGCTCTGACCTCAGCTTTCATTACTGCTTTTTCATCCCTGTCACAATAACTCATTTGGATGCTCGATACATGGATTCACAATGCTTTTGAGATAAAACAATTCAAACCAATGCATCTCAAGACATTCTAATTTGTTCATTCATTTGATCAAAAAAATATTATTTAGTCGTATTGAACCATAGACTGTATACAGATGGACAATGCTAACCCGCTAGCTCCAGGGCAAAACATTGCATTTGGCAATACAGTAGATAAATTAAATCTCTTTAACAGCGAGACAGTTTCCTTTATTGAAAGTCAAATTAAAACTTTTGTGGCGTGTGTGCATCGTTGTTATTAGTTCTGAGAACTCTTTCTCTAATCTCTGGTCTCTCTCTCTCTCTCTTAAAACACATATAACTTCATGGAACCATCAACATCTTGCCTCATATTGCATTAAAAGTGACATCCGAGTCTTAAAGTGATAGTCTGGAACTCAAAATAAATTAAATTTTTTAAGAATTGTGTTAAATTGACCTCCTGGCCTTAAAAGTTGACATAAAATAAGTAATTTTATAAATTCCAATATTACGGGTAAGTCCCGCCTTCCCTTCTCTTAGGTATAGCTCAGAATCCACGATGCCGATCCTCTGCAGATGTGTCCTATAATGTTCAAGACACGCTTGAGAAGGCGGTGCAAACCCGACGTAGCACTGGCGATCCTGATTGGCCGATTATTTTTTGATCTGCTGAAGGAGTTTGGTATGCTCTCGATACCAGACCCATGTGGTTCAGCCAATGGCGGAACTACAAGGCTCTGGCGAGAGTCAGGCTAGGGTTTTACAGCCTTCAAACATAAAGCTGCAGATTTTTGTTATTGTTTGTGGGTAATTTCTGGAAGACATCACCCCTGTGTTAAACCAGGGACCACAGGACATGGCAAAACATAGTGAAATAATAAGTGTAAAATGCTTGAATACAGAGATTTTGATTCGAGTGCATTTAGAGTTTCATAATACAAGATTTGCCAACAGGACAAGCAGCTTTGTTTCAAGCTCATTAGCAGGTTTTTTTCAATCAAAGAGCTTTTCGTTTGTGTCCAAATGGAAAATCTCAATCTAAATGTTGTCTCGTGACGGAAACTTTAGTGTAATTCAATCAGAAAACACATTTTTGTTATTTCTGCAGTTCACACTCATCTAATCTCATGTACATTTCATATACTGTCTCTCTCTGGTCTCATTTTGGTCTCCCTCTGGTCTCCCTCTCTAGTCTATATCTCTCTGGTCTCCCTTTGGTCTCTCTCTGGTCTCTCTCTCTAGTCTATCTCTCTCTGGTCTCTCTCTGGTCCCTCTTTCTGGCCTCTTTCTGGTCTCTCTTTCTGGTCTCTCTCTCTCTCTGGTTTCTTACTGGCATCTCTCTGGTCTCTTTTTCTGGTCTCTCTCTCTCTCTGATCTTTCTCTCTGGTTTCTCTCTCTCTCTGGTCTTCTGGTCTCTCTCTGGTCTTTCTCTCTCTGCTCTTCGGGTCTCTCTCCCTCTGGTCTCTCTCTCTCTCTGATCTCTCTCTCTCTGATCTCTCTCTCGGGTCTCTCTCTCGGGTCTCTCTCTCTGGTCTCTCTCTCTCTGATCTCTCTCTCTGATCTCTCCCTCTGGTCTCTTTCTCTCTGGTCTCTCTCTCTCTCTGGTCTCTCTCTCTGGTCTCTCTCTCTGGTCTCTCTCTCTGGTCTCTCTCTGGTCTTTCTCTCTGGTCTCTCTCAGCTGTAGCTCACTCCTGTCCTGGACTGAATGGGACTCATTGGCGCTGCAATAAAAGCACATGAAGCAAAACCCACTTCACCACCACAGACTGTACACTGGACAATGCTAACCAGCTCAACGAAGCCCAATAGAGAAGTGCTCATGGATGAAGTTTTGCTCCAACTCGCTCTGGCTCCTATTGACATGCATTGAAAAGTAAACTCCTGTAGCTCACTGACTGTCTGTGTCACACTTGTCATTTTGGGCTAAAAAATATGTGTTTTAGTGCTCTCTGTGATCCTGGTGTTTCCATTGTGATTTTGTATTTGTGAATCCAGATATGAGCCATATAAGGATTGACAATCAGATGCCTTCATATATATATATACGGGGGGGAACTCCAGCTTGCCTTAGTAATTGTCTAAGTAATATGCCCCTAGTGCCCATATAAGGAAATTGGCTCCAGCTGTTCAAATTGGCTTCTCCCATTATGGTGATGTCACACTCGGTCAGTCCACTCCTCATATAATCTCGATGGTTAACTACAGCAAAATAGTACCAGTAATTGTATTTGTTTGAGTAACTAATTCCAAGAAATCTGCCATTGAGAGTTTCACCTTTTTTTCTTATAGTTGGGGTACTTGACTTTTAAACCACAAAAAACTCACAATGCAATAAAAATCATGTCTAGTTTGTGCTTCTAAAAAAGTTTGCTTCTAAAAGTAGTTTTCAAGTCATGTTTGCATCCGTCACAGCTTTTTCACAAAAGTAAAAACAGAGAGGACCACCCTCACTCTGAGAGCTGAGTGAGGGTGGTCCTCTCTGTTTTTACTTTGCCCAAAGAGTCAAATAATTAACAGATATTCTTCATGGAAAAAAATGTAAGAACTCCAGCTTAAATATCACTTACTTTAATCAAGGGCAATGATTCTACAAGACACTTTTAGTCTTGTAGAAACAATACAGGTGAACCTTGGAAAATTTGAATATTCTTCAAAAGTCCATTTACTTCTGTGATTCCTCTTAATGGGAGACTAGTATATGACAGATTCATTACAGCACAGGGGGAATGATCAAGCCTTTATCTGGTATAATGTTTATCAATTGCTCATAGTAAAAACTCAAACTAAAACATCTAAAAAAAAAATGCATTTATGGACTGGCCTTCTCAGTTCTGTACAGAAGAATAATTTCCTGAGTCCTGGATCTACAGCCTCAGTCCTGGATCTACAGCCTCAGTTCTGGGTCTATAGCCTCAGTCCTGGTTTAGGAGTGTCTAAGGACAGTTATGATCCAAGATATTTTACATTTAAGGACATTTATTACATCTCTGGACAGTGGTCAGCCGCTCCTCTGGACCAATGGTTCATAGGTGTTTGTTATTGTTGCATTTCCTGTGGTAGAAAAGTCCTGCAAGACGACTGTTGTTGCCATTTTGAACTGAATTGAATAAGGCCACTAATTATAATAAACAGAGGCGTTACATTGTTAGAATGGGTCTATATCATATATAAAGTTAGAGATTTTACACTTGCTTCTTTATTATGTCAAAGTTAGATATTTTATATTATTTTAGTACAGAGTTATTGTTCACTTGTCTTGTGTGCTCCTCATTCATACTTTTCTGTAATTGGTGACAACACTGAAAAGTCCCAACTGTGGGACAAATTAATATCTCTTAATCTTAATCTTTAATCTCTAATCTTCAAGTTAAATTACAGAAACAAAACAAACTTGTGAACGAAGTTTTCACCTGTAGTGAAAACACCTGCTTTATCCCCCTTGAGAATAAAGCCACAATGACTTAACTCCCACACTCACCTGTGTGCGGGGGACGATGGAGATCAGGGCGAGCGTGGTGGGTCTCTTAGGCCGGTACGTATCCATGGTAACAGGTGGCAGCAGCGGCGGCGTGGCAGTGGTCTCCCTGGACGACGAGGCTCTGGGAGGGTCCAGTCGCTCTGGTCCTCCGTCGATCAGCTCCATGTGAAGCATCTCCGACTGCAGATGACCCACTGCTCCAAGCTCCGCCCCCCGGGATACGCCATTGGTTGCCCGCCGCATGTGACCCTGCGTGATTGGACAGAGCAGAGATGTCAGTCGAGCGTGGGGGGAGGGACGATGAGAGGGTGAGAGAGAGAGCAGTGAGCTGGGAGTAATGAGGAGCCAGTTACAGAGAAGGCATGAATCCAGCTCTATGTCCACAGCTCTATGTTCACAGCTCTATGTCCACAGCTCTATGTTCACATCTCTATGTCCACAGCTCTACGTTCACAGCTCTATGTCCACAGCTCTAGTACTCCACACAAGAAGAAAGGAAACATCTCTATGTAGACCAATAGGGCCACTTTAGTTTACCAGACTTGTCCAGGGCCCGAGAACCTGAAAAACTGTTCTGAACTTTAAATTCAGCTTTAATAAGGTTGACCTTGGCTACGATAGCAACTATATTTTGTGCTACAATCAAAAACAAGATATAACACAAAAATCTTGTTGTAAAGCTTTTTTACAGCAAGATACGTGGTAGAGCTGAAGTTGGCTGTATGACACTGTGACCTGGTGTCTATGATATTGTGTGTAAGCGAGGCAGAGGGCCAGATAACATGACACAGAGGGCCGCATTTGGCCCGCATGCCTGAGTTTGGACATGCCTTATGTAGACTGATGGTGGTGGAAAAATCGATTCTGTTCAGTATCACAATTTTTGTCACATTTTTGCCAATTCTGACCTCTAATGCACACAGCTCTATAATCTAATGCACACAGCTCTATAATCTAATGCACACAGCTCTATAATCACAGCTCTATGTCCACAGCTCTATGTCCACAGCTCTATGTTCACAGCTCTATGTCCACAGCTCTATGTCCACAGCTCTATGTCCACAGCTCTATGTTCACAGCTCTATGTCCACAGCTCTATGTTCACAGCTCTATGTTCACAGGTGAGTGTAGTACGCCACACAACAAGACAATTTATGGACGTAGTAAACAATTTTATTGCAAGCAAATGTTTTGTTTTATTTGATTTTCAGAGGATTTTAGAAATGCTAAACTAGACAAACACTTTCAGTCATCACAATTCATTAAACAAGCATTTTTTCTTTTGGTTAATTCATGTATTCATCCATCCATTAACAACTGCATTTATTAATTTAGTTTAGTTAATGTATGTATTTTCATAATAATTGATTCATGTATTCATTCATGTATTTATGTATATTACTTCACTCAGTCATAATGTTGAGGGTTGTGGCTTACAGTCCATTTTTAGAATATTGTAATTTCAATTCAGTTCAATTTCTTTGTGTCTCGCTCTTTTTACATGACTTTACTGTAAAGCCTGCTCTGCTCTTGCGTTTCAGTCACGCTGCTGCGGCCGGTTACTCACAGGGAGGTGAACCACGTCAGCGGTTCTCAAACTGCCGTACCGTCCTCCGTTTTGTATGTCATTTATTATTCCTTCAAAGAGAGATGTAACAGGTGTCTGCTAACGGAGGTGGTAGGAGCAGCACCAATGAATCTTTCTAATGACGACATGAAAACATCCTCAAAGTAAACTACTACAACCAAAAACACGTTCCCCTCAGTCCTGTAAAAGTACTCTACACATTGTAATCTACGCTACCGTTTCCTCTACACTACCAGAGCCGGGAAGGACTAAATAAAGACCAGGTTATGGTGAAACAGTCTCAACCAGAGGAGAGGAGAGTAGGGATATGCAGGGCTGGTGGAAACGGGGCTATTGTACCACTATAACACAAACAAAAGTGTCAATTCCTCAAGTGAAATGACGTTTTTGACAATCACGTGTCTATGTTTGCTGCTGTTAATTTTCAAATTTGGGAAACAAAAAAAACATATTCAACTCCTCCCTCTGGTGGAAGCATAGGGAGTTACAGGCAGACAGCTTTTTTGGTATCATTTATATATGTTCTGCCATTTATTACCTTTTAAAAATTATAGTTCACACTAAAAATATGAGGCGACAAAATTAAACCTCTGTGTAATGCATGTGGGGATTGTGATGATTGTCATTTTGTGGTGAATTTAGTGATTGTGGTGAATTTTAGTGATTGTGGTTAATAAAGTAATTGTGTGAATTTAGTGATTGTGGCGAGGATGATTGTGGTGATTTTAGTGATTGTGTATTTTTAGTAGTTGTGGTGATGCAGTGATGATGGTGATTGTGGTGAGTGAGTTCACCAGGACAGGACGCAGCTGCTGTGGTCTCACTTGGACCAGAGTCAGGTCTTAAGCCTCTTATGGACTTACACTACTCTGCACCTGGATGTAAGCTTGGAAAACAACACCAGCGTCTGCGTCTTATATCTGCAAGACGTAATTAATTCAACCATTCTGAGATTTAAAGCTGGGGTGCGTAACTTACAAAACACAATGAACTATATGTAATAAAATCCATATCTCCTTGTTCTCCAGTTTGCTTCTATTACTAGTTTTTTTATTCATTAGATCACAAGGTTAGCAAAAAGTGACAACGAGAAGACCTGCCTAAATCATCCAATCGGCTCTCAGCCCAAAGAGTCAAATAGTGACTCACAGGGCTCTTTATTACAAGTATACAAAAAATAACATGTTTAAGGTGAAGACAGCCTGTTAGCAACCCCAGCGCTCACTCTGTGTGTGTGTGTGCGTGTGTGTGTGTCAGTGTGACAGAGTGTGAGTTTGTGTTTGCTTATGTGCGTGTGTGTGTGTATTAAAGACTTTTTATAAAGTTGCAACTGGCAAATGTTAAAAGTCTTGTTAATTCAGCAGGATAAAAAGCATATATATTGTAAAGCATATTCAGCATTACTTCAGTTAATAAAAGTCTCTTTTTTGTCTGAGAAAACCAATGTGAAAAAAGCAAAATGTTTTAGAGCAAGGAGATTGTGACATGGGGTTAGTTATTTTTTGTGGTTTGAAAGCTATTGTTATCTTCCAGGCTTTAAAATAACAAAACAAAAAGTAAACATAACATACTTTGTTTCTGTGCATAATTAACAAAGCTTAAAATGTCAAACCCACAAAAGTATACCTCATATACCTCGGACAACGCAATTAAACAATAATTGTGTTATTGTATATATTGCAATGAAAAGTAAGTATATATATTTTTATCATTATCACTAACAACTTCAATGTCAACAAGACAGAAAAATAATCTCAAAAGATCAAAAAGACTGGAATAAAAGCAATAAATGTCTTCCACTTTTCTGTGCAGGAAAAAAAACAGTCCTTCAATTGATTGGATGCATCGAGTCTCAGCTTTAATACAGCATTAACTAAACTATTAATCAAACTATTTTGCCTCATCGCACTGTCCTCTATCATTTCTGTCCATTTCTACAAAGTGTCCATAAATCTGCATAGGACTGAATTTCATACTCACGCAGGCTTCTGTCCTCGTGTCCGTCTTTCAGATCAATACTGGCTCCTCCGCTCTCGTTTTATTACTTAGATTTTGACGTGTGTCTCTTTAAAACACTGCCCACCCAGTTTCTATAGCGACTGAGAGGAAGAGGTGATGGGGAGGGGGGATTCATGCTCAAGGCCTCAGCCAATCAGAGCGAGGCGTGGGAGGGCTTTAGAGTAAGAGCACAATGGCTCTGGATTAGGTTGATAGGGAGTTTTAATCAAAATTAAAGGACTTAAAAGGATGGAAAATTTTCATCTTTTTTGAGATTGTATCTATGTTACCTTCTCCTGTCTTTCTCCTAGTGTTATGCCGGTCCTCTCCTGTCTTTCTCTTAGTGTTGTGCCGGTCCTCTCCTGTCTTTCTCCTAGTGTTATGCTGGTCCTCTCCTGTCTTTCTCCTAGTGTTATGCTGGTCCTCTCCTGTCTTTCTCCTAGTGTTATGCTTGTCCTCTCCTGTCTTTCTCCTAGTGTTATGCTGGTCCTCTCCTGTCTTTCTCCTAGTGTTGTGCCGGTCCTCTCCTGTCTTTCTCTTAGTGTTGTGCCGGTCCTCTCCTGTCTTTCTCCTAGTGTTATGCTGGTCCTCTCCTGTCTTTCTCCTAGTGTTATGCTGGTCCTCCCTCCTGTCTTTCTCCTAGTGTTATGCTGGTCCTCTCCTGTCTTTCTCCTAGTGTTATGCTTGTCCTCTCCTGTCTTTCTCCCTAGTGTTATGCTGGTCCTCCTGTCTTTCTCCTAGTGTTGTGCCGGTCCTCTCCTGTCTTTCTCCTAGTGTTATGCTGGTCCTCTCCTGTCTTTCTCCTAGTGTTATGCCGGTCCTCTCCTGTCTTTCTCTTAGTGTTGTGCCGGTCCTCTCCTGTCTTTCTCCTAGTGTTATGCCGGTCCTCTCCTGTCTTTCTCCTAGTGTTATTCCGGTCCTCTCCTGTCTTTCTCCTAGTGTTATGCAGGTCCTCTCCTGTCTTTCTCCTAGTGTTATGCTTGTCCTCTCCTGTCTTTCTCCTAGTGTTATGCTTGTCCTCTCCTGTCTTTCTCCTAGTGTTATGCTGGTCCTCTCCTGTCTTTCTCCTAGTGTTGTGCCGGTCCTCTCCTGTCTTTCTCTTAGTGTTGTGCCGGTCCTCTCCTGTCTTTCTCCTAGTGTTATGCTGGTCCTCTCCTGTCTTTCTCCTAGTGTTATGCTGGTCCTCTCCTGTCTTTCTCCTAGTGTTATGCTTGTCCTCTCCTGTCTTTCTCCTAGTGTTATGCTGGTCCTCCTGTCTTTCTCCTAGTGTTGTGCCGGTCCTCTCCTGTCTTTCTCCTAGTGTTATATCGGTCCTCTCCTGTCTTTCTCCTAGTGTTATGCTTGTCCTCTCCTGTCTTTCTCCTAGTGTTATGCTGGTCCTCTCCTGTCCTTCTCCTAGTGTTATTCCGGTCCTCTCCTGTCTTTCTCCTAGTGTTATGCCGGTCCTCTCCTGTCTTTCTCCTAGTGTTATGCCGGTCCTCTCCTGTCTTTCTCCTAGTGTTGTGCCGGTCCTCTCCTGTCCTCTATTCACAGTGAGACAGTCGTGTAGAACAATTATTGCCGTACACATCACATTTTTTAATTGGTAGAGACATCTTCGTGAATACCTTTAATATGATTGGCCTTACTGAGTGTCTGTGAAAATATGGCATGTTATATATTGTTTTAAAGAAAAATGTATATCACTATAAACCCTGAATGCAATAAATAACAATTCCAAGTAAACATTGTTAAACCCAGTCTACAATAAAAAGCCTTCATTGCTTTTTGTCCAGTTTTGTTTAAATCATACAAATAAAAATTATAACATATTCAATAAAAGAAATTTTTGGGTCAAAATACCTTCATGATCATGAAAGTGACAGATGAAAATACAGTTGGAAATGTAGCAGTTTATTATATTAATCCAGGAGCTAAACTGTGCAAAGGAAAATAATGTGTGCAGTTGTTTGATTCGGTCTTCTTTCTCAAATCTCTGCGTGTGCATAGAACCATTTGTTTTGGTTCTGGCTTCACCCAGACTCGACCTCATTCGGCCCCGGATAAATTGAGTTTGAGATCCCAGTCTTAAGGGGATGTAGCCGAGATGAGAAGACTTCCCTTGGGCTGATCTACTGTATGTAGTGGGATGCAGAGGTATAAACCATATGGGGATGTTAAGACCTTCTGATCAGACATTGATCAGAAACTGGACTAATTACTCCCTTGAGAGCATTACCTCAAGTGAATCCAGTCTTAACACGAAGACTACATACAATAGGTGGAGTCTGGTATGCTCCTGTTTGTTTGGAATGAAAACCAGCAGCGACAAAGCCAAATGCAGAAGACTGAGACTTTTTACGCTTTTTACACTGTTTCTTCTTTCTCAACAATATGGCAGCGTCCGCACCCACACCTGAAAGTATGACGTAATCCAGAATTCTAGAACACAAAAACATTCCGTAGATAGATAGATAGATACTTTATTTATCCCCGTAGGAGAAAATCAGGTGTCCGCTAGCAGCAAAAATAAAACATAAAATTGATCATTCTAAAAAGTTAAAAATAGTAATAATCAGCAACAGCCCTTCAGGTCACCGCAGCAGAGGTAGAATAACCGCTGGGTGGAGCATGACAGTTTAAAGGGTGGAGTAGCCGCTTGGTTCGGAACATTTTCTATGATTTGGTCCAAAGTAAAATGCTAAATGCTTCATTAACATTTTTCAAAAAGTTAGCATTCCTCCAGTGGATTTTCACCTGATCTGCTTGGTTTGGACCATGCATCCTCTCTGCTCTGGATTCATAAAAATTCTAAAGCACAAAACAACAGAGCTACTTAGGACTTGCAGCCGTTTCCCAGCGCATTCAAAAGTAAACCTTTAGTTTGAATGTCATGCGTTTCCACAGCAACGCAAGTTAAATGCAACAGACTTCCTCAGCTGGACACAGACAGAGCCAGCGGCTGTGGAGAGCAACTGGGCTGTGGGAAAAAATCCTCGACAAGTGATAACAACCAACGCAGTTTAACACTGAGGATTAGGAACTTCTCAAAATGAATCCTGAAGACAGCTCATCGTCATCGGGCGAGGACTGTGCATCGCCTAACAGCAAGTCCTGTCTGAAAAGGAAATTTCGGTTGTCAGAAGAAGTTCCTGATAAAAAAAGAGTGAGATTTAACGACCAAACTGCAGGGAGTTCATCAGTGTCGGAGAACTGCTCAGAGGCAAAGGCTGAAATGCAAAATCTGCAGCAAGAAGACGCCAACGAGTCAAAAGATCCAAAAGATGTCCAATACTTTTACAACAATCTCAAGAAACAGCTGGACACCATGTCAGCGCGACAGGAGCAAGATCAAAACGTGATCCGGCAACTCTTGGAACAACGAGAGAGAGATCAAAACACGATCTGCCATCTTTTGGAACAACGACGGGCAGATCAAAACATGATCCAACGTCTTCAAGAGCAGAATTCAAACAACGCGGCATTGAACGAACCGAGCAATGATCAAGATGAGTTTGAAGACGCAGTGGACCAGCAGCAAGAAGCAGCTGATGTTGAACCAGAAAGTCAATCGGCTGATCAAAGGCAAAGAAGAGAAGATAGTTCTACGTCAGCCAGGGACTTGCAAAGGCAGCATCATGAAGGTAGTCTAAGATCAATCATCGGCGAGATCATTGCAAGAAATATGGAACGTGCAGAAAGTCAGGCAGAAATGGCCAGAGGTGAGGAGCTGAGGAGAAGATCAGCAATGAGACCAGTGAGGAGGTCGCTGGGAGCAGATAGAGCAAGAAGGACTCGCAGGGAAAGGAGGCGCATGTGCATGAGGAGGAGGTGTCGAGGAAGGAGGTGCAATCAAGAAAACTGTCAGAGGGTCCAATGCAGGAGAGCCTTCGAGAGGAGCAACAGAAGTTCTGGATAAGACTCATAGACGTTTGGTCTGTGAGGACAAATAGAGAGAGGAATGTCAACATGTCTCTTTCTCTTAAAAAGCGGCAAAAAAAGAGAAAATCCATGGTACAGATTGGAACTCTAAATAAAAAAATATCAAAATCCAACATAGCCTCAGGACACGTTGTTTCGATTAACATTATCGTTTATAGCAGACTTGGGCAAAATGATTAATGATATTCAAAACTTTAATTCCATGTAAGACCACTGAGTAGAGTAGAGTACAACAGAGTAGAGTGGTTTAGAGAAGAGTAGAATAGAGTAGAGCAGAGCCAAGTAGAGCTGAGATGAGTAGAGTGGAGTGGAAAAGAGCAGAGTAGGGCCAGGGCTTTTGAACATGATGTAATCAGTTATTAGCGTCCTTTCAATTAAACAGTTTCAGTATTAAACTATTCAAATTGGTGTCTTCTTCCTGGTAGATCACCTGACTCCTCCGTCACAGTGGTCCCATACTCCCTCTAGTGGCAAACCTCAAACACTTAGTGTTTTAGTCTACGGAAAAAGACACAAGCTTAGGAAGTCCACAAATGCGAGTAATTCCGCTTCAAAAACTATTTGACTGCTCTGGGCGTTCCAGTGTTGATTGTATAGTTTCGTTTATAGTATTTGTAATGACATTTGTAGGCTGTAATTTGCCACAGAAAGGCGGTTTGTTTAGATTTGATTCTAGTTTTAGAGTACAGCGAGTGGCCTTTGAGACCCGTTTAAGCGAGCGATACCTTATTCATATGTTACAATAGATCCATGATGAAAACGCGTTATAAACAGTGTTGGGAGTAACGTGTTAATGTCATCACTGTAATGTATAACTTTTTGCTGTTACACAGCCATGTATTTGCATTTTAATACAACATTTAATTGTGTTTTGGTTTTTTACTATGCTTCTGCAAGTTCAGCGGAGGAGAAAAATAATCGTGCCAATAGTGGTGTTTTTCCTTTCTTGTTGAAGAGGGCTGGAGCAGTAGCTGAGTACATTTTACAGATAGACATACTGCCATTATTTCGAGTTTGTTGGAGACAGAGATGTGCGGAACATAACAGTAAAGTGCACTTTATGTGCGAAACCACAAGCTCTATCAACCGCACGCAATAGCATAATAAGCTATATCTATATGTATTTGATGAAAGTAAATTAAGTATGCAATAGTAGTACACTGCTTTATAAACAGTATTATATGTTGAAATAACTGTAAAAAGTTATTTTTACAGTTATGTAAATATAATGTATTATCTAATGATAAATACATGGGAGAATCAGCAGAAAGGCAGGGCTCGCAGCTGCCCGGGCTCCGTGTGCGACAGCTGCAGATGGCGGAGGTGTTATTAGGCCCGAGCCCCGAACGGGGTAAGGGCCTATTGCTTTCACAATGGTGAAAACAAATGGTGGCGGTGCGTGACGGACGCGTCAGCGCCCGTCACTCACCAAAATGTGACAGTTGCGTGCGTAAACTCAAAAGCTTTAAAATGATGTATCACATGCCATTGAAACCTACATTGTTTTTGCTCGAGACGTTAACAAAAAAATTCCTTTTTTATTTATTAGGCCCGAGCCCCGAACGGGGTAAGGGCCTATTGCTTTCACAATGGTGAAAACAAATGGTGGCGGTGCGTGACGGACGCGTCAGCGCCCGTCACTCACCAAAACGTGACGGTTGCGTGTGTAAACTCAAAAGCTTTAAAATGATGTATCAGGTGCCATTGAAACCTATATTGTTTTTGCTCGAGACGTTAAAAAAAAAATTCTTTTTTTTAGGCCCGAGCCCCGAACGGGGTAAGGGCCTATTGCTTTCACAATGGTGAAAACAAATGGTGGCGGTGCGTGACGGACGCGTCAGCGCCCGTCACTCACCAAAACGTGACGGTTGCGTGCGTAAACTCAAAAGCTTTAAAATGATGTATCACGTGCCATTGAAACCTATATTGTTTTTGCTCGAGACGTCGAAAAAAAAATTCCTTTTTTATTTATTAGGCCCGAGCCCCGAACGGGGTAAGGGCCTATTGCTTTCACAATGGTGAAAACAAATGGTGGCGGTGCGTGACGGACGCGTCAGCGCCCGTCACTCACCAAAATGTGACGGTTGCGTGCGTAAACTCAAAAGCTTTAAAATGATGTATCACATGCCATTGAAACCTATATTGTTTTTGCTCGAGACGTTAACAAAAAAATTCCTTTTTTATTTATTTATTTATTAGGCCCGAGCCCCGAACGGGGAAAGGGGCGAGAGGAGAGAGAGAGAGTTCATGAACACGTTTCTTTTGAACTCTGAAGTAATCTTTATTTTAGTATAGCGCATTTTTACAGACCAAGGTCACCCAGAGCATTGTTCAGAGTTTCAAATTATTTTTTGACCCGAACACACTGGCTTCAAGCCCCCAACTAACACCATCCATTCGCTCGCTTCATCCATTTATACCTATTTTACAAGTTTCTCCCTCAGAAAGGCCTTGTTCTGACCAAACCAAGGACCTTCTTGCTGAGAAGCCACCATGCGCCAAGAGACAAGACTGTCTAAGTCAGTTTTACATACAAAAACATAATTCAACCTTTGATTTTTTTTGGCTACAAATATCGGTGGGGAAAGCACACTTGTCCATAAACCCTAAAGATCATGCAGACCGTGTTATTACAGCCAGACGACTTCCCGTTGGTGTGGTTTTCTTTATTTCCCCGAGCTCTCCATCTTGGTAATATGTGCTCAGCCAGTCAGCTCCTCCAGCAGTTATTGCTTACTTAATCTCAACAAACTGCTATTTGTAGCATGCATCCAGTGTTTCTTATTTTCTCCAAGGGACTGATATACTGTTAAAGTTCAGGCTATGAACAAGGCTTGTCAAAATTCATGTCAGCTTATTTACTGGAACAGCCAATAAATAAAAATAATTAAATACAATAACCCCAGTCGCACCCTGCTTAAAAGTGTGGGTTTTGTTTTCATTCTATTACCGGTTTGTTAATGGTTACAGTAGGAGTGATGAGGTGTGTGGTAAAATATAATTGCATCTAGAACCCTTAAGATAGCAATACATTTATTTAACCTTAACCTAAATATATAGTTGAGCACCCGCAGGTGTGTGACCCTGCAGAGATGATGGTTACTTGTTCTCTTGTCCTTATTGTTCGTATTGTAGGGACTCCAGTCCAGTGCGACTAGTTGAAAAGAGTGTTGTGTTATGACTCATTAGCTGAAAGGTTGCCCGTGTTCCTCCAGATGCAGGGATGGAAAAAAAAATATTTCTAGGTCAAGGATATAAAGTACTTCTTTAGGCTCAGAGCTAGACAATTGTTGTCCTGGGATTGGCGTGGTGGCGCAGCAAGAACAAGAAGGTCATGTGTTTTTTTTGATTCCACCTCCAGACAAAGCCTTTCTTTTGCTGATTTGCTTTGCTCTCGTCATTCCCTCTGTGTCTGGGGTGTCAAAACTGGTTTCCAGAAAGGGCTGGTGTAGCTTCACATCCCGTTTTTTACTTCCAACCAAGTAGTAGCACACCAGGTTGATTGAGTCCAGTGTAACTTAAAGGAAATGGGCCCTCCCTTATGGAAACCACTTCGACAGCCCTGTTGCGGGTCCTCTTGGTTTCCTGTACTACTAAAAATGAAAGGAATGATTAAAGTTTTGTAGTACGTGAGTATTTTAATTGTAGTTGTGGACAAAGTGGGTTACTCTTTTTAATGCTCAGATTTAACTTGCATACATTTTTTCCCCCTCATTTCCCAACTGATCCTGTTTTTTTTTTTTTTTAATTTTTTCACACTGTTGCTTTTTGTTTTTCATTCATTGTCCTTCATCTGTAAAGAGGGCATGTCCTTGTTGGCCATTTTGTGTCTGGAGTTGGAGCTGGGCGGAGCTAATAAGGATAAAAGTGGCCTACCTGCAAGGGAAAGTCAGATCCCGTCAGACCTCTGAAGCCAAGCAGGGCAGGGCCTGGTATAGTACTTTAATTGGAGACTTCTGAGAACTCACCAGTTGCCACAGTGGAGAGGCCAAACTGTGGGGCGGCAGTGCTAAACTGTCATTTCTGTCTGGGTGCCCCAGGGCAGCTGTGGCTATATGTTACTACTACTAAAACACATACACATAATACATTGTTCCGGCATTTTTTAATCTTGGTTGCCTTTTCCAAGGAGAAGTGATCTTTGAAGCAGAGAGTGCTCTGTCCAAAACCAGATCTAACCCAGATCAGGCGGAAAACTCTTTTGCTAGACTACAAATCCAGCCCACTTACATACATTACATACAGTTTTATAATGAGACCTTTGGTAAAATTAGTACATGAATTGTACAAGACAGGAAGGAAAACCACAGAGAATCAAAGAAACAGAAACAATGGTCCACAATCTGCACGCAAAACCCTCTCCCGTCAGACTTGCCGGAGCCAACAGTGAATTACAAATACATATTACTTGAAATGATAACTTAAACAACATTCCAATGACACTATAGTAGTAATTTTTCACGCCCCCGTCTAGCAGGTGAAGCTTATCAGGTGACACGCCCAAGGAACAGGGACATGTGTGATATACAGAGGTGGGGGACAAAGTCATTGTTTAGCAAGTCACAAGTCAGTCTCATTCATTGCCCTCAAGTCCCGAGTCAAGTCACGAGTCAAGACAGGCAAGTCCCGAGTCGAGTCCAAGTCAAAGGCCAACAAATCTCAAAGTCAGTCCCAAGTCTACGGTTTGGACTTTCGAGTCCTCTCGAGTCTTTTTGACCGCGATTTGTTTTTGTTGGTCTCCACGTTACTTTTGTAGGCAAACAAAATAATGTTAGGAATCATTTTGCTGGTGCATTCTCGTTGGTCTCTGACCCATGGACTAACAGTTTGTTCCATGTCGTTTTGTCTCTGCTGGTAAATCAAAACTATCTTTGTGATCTAATTGGTATGTTGTGCCAGATGCAGGCTCAGTTACACATGCACCGGACCACAACATAAAATCAGAGCAGTCCGTGTCAACATACTTTTTTATCTTTGGGGTTTTTAATGGGAGTAGCAAGTGCAGCATATATGAATAGTATGCTCTATATTATAATCAATTATCTCAGTATTGGGCTGGGACCTGTAATCTATTCTAATCAGTTTAATGTCGTAGTGGTTATTGTTCCAAAATGTCCTACTGTAGGATATGGGGTAGTTATGAGGGGTCTGAAGGGGGACCAATGGAGGGGAAGGAACCTGGGCCTGTATGAAACTGGACCAGCTTTAGTAATATCTCATAATTACCAATATATCATTACTTAATAAAATGTCTCATATAAATTAATTCAATCAGTCAAAGCACTGATTCTCATATCAATGCACCATGGCGGAACCTAAGATGGCTGACTGAACACCGAGTTCATGCTGATCCAGGCTCAACTCATATTGGCATAAAGCTACTAAAGTAGTAATCATATACTGTAAGGAAACACTCAACGTTGAGCAACAACTTTCCTTGTTTTCGAGAGGTTAAGCTGGACAATGCAGGAGGCGGCTGAAATCACGCTAAGGAACATCTGGGATGCAATCCAAACAGAGCAACCAGGAATTACGAGTATACATCGATGCAAAAAGTCTCCCCAATACAATCAAGCATTGATCAAATACAAACATCAATGTCCACAATTTGCTACTGCTCCCATCACAACCTACATCACATTCAGGAATCCCTTCAAATGGGGGGGGGAAACTTTTGGACATATACAAAATTGGCTTATTTCAAAACAGATTTATTATTAACCAGTAAAAGTCATACAGTTGTTGTTCAGGAAACCCATGAGCCAAACGTCAAAAACTCCTCAATACAATTTTGGAGAAATCTACTTGCAAAACCCTGAAGCTGCTTCCAAATATCTCGGGCTATGGCTTGCCCAAGAACTCTCATTCAACCACACTTAGATCTATACTACTAAAACTTATGCTCTCTTGCCAACTTCAAAGGTCAAGTTAGTTGTTTCTTTCCCTTCCCCTTTTCTTCTTTTTCTTTTCACAATCGCATCAGAAAATAGATAGTCCAGAACTTGTGCTGCCAATAATTGACTACGGTGACATGTCTATCAACATATACTGATGCTGTTCTTAAGCCTTGACCACTCTTACAAACTCACTCTGCAGATTCATCCTCCGATGCACTTATTTCACTCATCATTGCTCACTATATTCTTCATTTGAGTTGGTTTACAACCCAAAGCAAGAAGACAGTTTCATTGGTTTATCTTCTTGTATCAATGTATTTACCTTGATGTACCTGATTACCTAAAACAACATATGGTTCCATTTAGAACCTCACACTCTTTAAGAAATTTGAATTCTCCGTATTTCAGAATCCCCATTGTACGTAGCGAGGTGGGAAAGAGGGCATTTCGATTTAAAGCGGCTCATGACTGGAATAATCTGCCCCATGGAACTGCCGAATCACTATCCTCCCTGCCACAATTTTAAAGCAGTCTGTATTTAAAGCATCTGTGTGCCTGTTTTTAACATATTATATGCAATGTGTTCTTATACTGATGTTGAAATACAACTAGATTATAATCAACGGTTGGGGCTCTCAGTCTACAGCCAATTATAATCACTGTTAATATGACTCTGAAACCCTTGGATGTGTCAGCTGTTGGGGGGTGTGATGGGTGGGCTCGGAAGTGCGGTGCTGATATGAATGTGAATGTTATTTGTTTGGCATTTTGTTCACTTATTTTTCTTTATAGGTTTTTTTGTAAATCCATAAAATGTTTGTTTTCTGTTGTACAGGCCCCCTTGAAAAGGAGAATGGTACATCTCAAGGGGTTATCCCTTAGAATTAAATAAATCAATTAAAGTAAACTATAGTGCAAATATTATATCTTGCTTAGTGCACAAATCAAACACACTAATCTAATGTATGCAAACTTTAGCAGGAGGAGACAGCAAAAACATATCATAATAATAGGCCTCGGCGCCACACAGAAAAATATAAGAAGAGCAAACAGAGCAGCGCTGGCTAGCGCTTGTTTGACTCCCCAGTTCCCTCTTTAAAAATGGCACAACAGTGTGCAACTGCGTCGAGTCATTGTATGGGGCCTGTAGTGAAAGCCTGCTAATTACGGTTTGTAGAACAATATATGAGTTAGGTCGCGATATATACCTGCAGCTCTATCATTTCCAGCTCCCCTTCGACAACACACCCACCAGTGAAATGGAGTCCGCTTGTTTAGGGAAGTGTTGCTGCCGCGAATGCGGGGAACTCCCACGTTCGATACTCTCGCGCGAGCGCTACAACTACCGCGAGGCTTTGTTTTCGAGACGGCAAGATAGAAAGAGACGATGCCGGAGAAAGGTAAATCTGGCCCGGGTTACGCAAGTCATTACCAAGTCAATTTGGCGCAAGTCCAAGTGAAAGTCAGAGTCATGATGTAAACGTCCAAGTCGAGTTGCATAGTCTTTTTATAGTTGCAAGTCCGAATCTAAAGTCATCAAATCATGACTCGAGTCTGACTCGAGACCAAAGTCCACAGACTCGAGTCCAACACCTCTGGTGATATATCTTTCGGATCTTGCTTGTGAAATTTGTCATTCTGCCCAAACATTTTGAAACTGGGGCCAGCTTCCTTCAATAGAAAGCTTGTCACGTTTGGTAATGTGCAGTGTCCAGCTCTGCTCCGATGCAGACTAGTAAGCAGCATCTTGGTGAGAGCCGCGAAAAATGGGCACTATATAAAACACTAATGCAGCTATTGTCAGTGAAAGTCAATTCGGATAATGTGAGCTCCTCTCACTGGGAACATCTCCGCTCTCTCGACTTGTGGTTTTGGAAAAGTTGTTTGGTAAATTGAGGCTTTTTGTCAAGTGAGTTTGTCCCTGTGCTTCTCACTACAAAAACAAAAGTATCAAGAGAAAAAGAATACCAGTGGTCTGTAGCTTAACCCTGTTCACCTTTTAAGGACAAAGCTGTCAGGTGATTAGAAACAGTTAAAAAGTGTGTGCTGAGGGTTTATAGCCTTTAAAACATACAGATTTGCTGATGGACATACCAGATTTGATGATGGACATGATGGATTTGTTTATATATAGGAGGGACACCCGGTATGAAGTTTGAAGTTGTCTGCATAATGAAAACTTCAACCCTCAGAAGAAAACTATTAAAATGTGCCTCGTGTCTCACAAAAAGTATTGACAATCAGGAGAACAATTGTCTAGATCAGTGTTCTCAAAGTTTGGTTAGCATCGTACCACTAGTGTACGCAGGGCTCCCCTCTAGTGGGTTCGCCTCTAAAAACCATGAAATAAATAAAATGTAACAAATATATTATTTTTTTAAATTCAACAAGGAAAGTTCCCATTGTAGATTAAAAAAACCTCTTTTTCCAAGGGAGTCATGGACAAAACTTACATTAAATTACAGATTTTAAAACAGTCACAAATCATCCATTTCACATACCATTTTCTACCCTTTTAATCATTTTGGGTCAGGGGGGTGGCAGTCAGAGATGCACCCAAGTCTCATTGCCCCAGCCCCTCACTGACCCTCTGCAGGTGGTGAGGCCAAGGAGGACAGCTGCTCTGAGTGTGAGCCATAGCTTGATCTTTCAGTGGGGGCTTGGGCAACCGTGGGGTAAGTTGTCTTACCCAAGGACACAACGACAGCAGTCATCCCGTGGGAGTCGGTGGCGAAGGTGAAGAGGTGGGAATGAACACGAACTTCTGGCTTAAGGCCCATATGCTCTACCAAATGAGTACTGTCGCCCCCACAGTCACAAACAATTTTATAAAAAAAATTCGGATTATAAAAACCGGTTCCATGTAGAAGGAGCAACAATTACAAAAGCTATTTTTTCCAGTTCTGTGCACAAGGAACAGAGAGCAACAAAGTTAATTTGATCCAAAAACCATATGAACCACATCTCTTTTGGGGCTTTACAACGCCAACGGCTGAAAGCTGAAGCCCCGCCTCTCCGACGCGCATTCTCTAGTTTTCAGACGCAGAGGTATTCACACCTGAACGTCCTGACGCGTGCGGATGTACTGGAAGTTAGCCGGCGCTCTGATGCTAATCAGAGCTATGCTAGGGCTGCCTTGTGTACTGATCTTCTCCAATAAGCAGTTTGGGGCAGCGGTCTTTGCTCACCGAATTCCGGGCTTTATTAACTGTAGTATGTGTTCCGGAGGTGGCCATTCGTGTTTTCTTATTATTTAAACGGGAATTTCCGCATCGGCGTAACACTCGAAGCCGATGCATAAGGTACGGGAGCATGACCAGCATATGTTCACAAGCACAGACGGTCCCCCTTGTCAACCCTGGTTTGAGTTCTGGTGAAGCCTGGTGTGGGTCTGTTTTGGCTGTGTCGAGTATTTTCCGTCTGCTCGCTCAGTCGCTAATGTCCCCGTGACCACTTTGCTGCTCTCTTGATTGGGTGTCCACAAAGTCCCAAGGTAAGGATGAGCAGAATCCATCTCCTGTGGGCGTCGATTTTCCGCTCCTTCTCCCTCCCCTTTGACTTTTCCTCGCCAAGTCCGTGCTGTCTTACTGAACAGTCCGTTCGTGCCAAACCGGGCGGTCTGTGGCATTGCGACGGCCCGAACGCGCGTCACCATAGACTTTGCATTGAAACCGATGCCAAACGCATGATCCGGTCTGACAAAGCCACCATTTGTGGGAGTAAAAGGCAGATGTATGAGGACAGCAGACCTAAGCAGGGCTGTGAAATATGTAAATAATATGTAACTCTTATTTCATCTCTATTCCATCACACACCTATACTTTTAAAATCTATGTCTAAGAATCGAATAAGCCTCCAATCTCCATTAGCTTTGGTTTTGTCTTGTTGCTGCAGATGGAAAAAATCAAAAGTGTGCGGACAATAGACGCCGCTTTGTTTGGGTTTAATGTATTTAAACTGAGTCAATTTTACTCACACCGAGGAGACAACACCAAATAATCCCGGAATCTCCATTAAAGCAACTCATCTTTGTCAAAACAAATGAATCTGTAGTGAATGATCACACACCATCCAACTATTCACCTTTTTACATCAAGCACACATACAAGACACACACAAACACAGGGACACACACACCACACAACCACTTAAGCAACAAAACACAACAAAAGACACACACGCACAAAACACAAGGATTCGCGCACACACACAAGCAGACACATACGCACAAACAAACCTAACACTCTCAAAATGAGGATGGGCCACTCACACACATACATAAAAAGCACATGCAAAGACACACACACACCGAGGGCACACAATACAGGCAGACAGGACACGTTACAAACAAACTAACACACCAGACGCACACACTAATCGTATCCAAACTGATGAACTGGCACAAACAGAAATCAACCAATGTTTGGTTCGTAGGACAGATGTCATTCGTAATCTACTTAGCATTTCCGTTTTTAATCTTCTGAGCTTACACAAGGTATTGCATAACTGGATTAGTGGAGCTGAAGTTGGCTGTATAATGATGTAAATAGTACCTCATGGCTTCTTTTTTCACAAGTATAACTAGAAGGACCCAAAAGCAGAATTGCAAATGATATAACTTATTTTAAATGCCACAAGTAAACTAATTACTATAAGTAAAAACTGAACCATGGACAAGCAATGGGGGTAAACCAACAAAGGGCCGACAACAAGAAGACAGGATCGCAGGTCTAAATACAACACAAGGACAATCAGGTGTAAACAATCAACCGGACAGGCAGGAAAAAAGCAAAACACGAATTCTAATTTGAAGGACATATAACTAGGTAAAGTATAGATGAACAAAGTCGATACCATGATAAAAAATTGTATTACCGCAGAGGACCACATCAAATATCTGAGCGGGCCGTATTTTGCACCCGGCCTCAGTTTGGACCCCATCGTTTAAGTTATAATTGTGATGTATCTTCTCACCCCTCCCTTTCCAAAGTCCTCAGCCCTGATGTTTCAGGTGTGCACTACAACCTCTATATTTTCACATGCTGTTCCATATGAATTAGACGTTATAGATGGAAACCACAACACACAGATTGGTCTTTTGTCTTCTCCGCTCTTCTGCATATTAATGAGATCATTAGTGAATTGCCAACAGTGTCTGTGAAGGATTTGGAACCCTTGTTCACATGTGGCTTCAATGTTTTTCCCCACCGGCTCGCTGCCCACAAAAACATCAATGGCCGCTTTGATATTAAAAAAGGAAGGTTTTTTAAATGTTTCCCTTTCCCTATGCAGTTTTGATTTGGTCACTAGCAGGCCAATGACCAGACAAGAGTGACAAGATACAAGATTATGTAAAACATTATGACGACCCAGGGCATTCGAACTTTCAAAAGAACATTTAATGATCATTTATAACTTTAAAAAGGTTAATAAATGCTCATTAATGTCTTTGAAATGTTCGAATGCCCTGGGGTCGAAAATAAATGTTTACATAATCTTGTATATTTTCACTCATGTCTGTCATTGTCCAGCTATTGCCAATCAAAAGCTGCATAGGGAAAGGGACACATTTAAAACAACTTCTCTTTTGTAATTATTCAAACGCGGCATTGATTGTGTTTTGGGGGCAGCGAGGCCGGTGGGAAAAACATTGGAAGCCACATGTGAACAAGGGTTTCATACTTCCTTCACAAGACAACTGGTTGGCAAATCCACTGTAACTGATCTCAGTAGTATTTTTTTCCTAGAAAGAGCGGAGAGACAAAGCGTGACCAAATCTGTGTTTGTTACGTGCGTTACATCCTTAACGCTCTAATTAAGTATGGAACAGCATGTGAAATATTAGGAGGGTTGTAAGTGCACACCTGAAACCTCAGTGTGAGCGAGCTTTGGAAAGGGGGGGTGAGAAGATCATCACAATTCTACTTAAACATGGGTGTCCAAGAATGAGGCCTGTGGGCTTAAATAGGGGCCCGCTCCTGATATTTGATGTATGTGGTCCTTGCTGGTAATACAATTTTTTATCTGGGTATGACTTTGTTCATTTATCTCTTACCTGAGTTTTATTTTCCTTTCAAATTTGATTTTCTTGGTGTTTGCTTTTTCCTGCCTGTCCGGTTGCTGTTTACACCAGTTTTTGTCCTTGTGTGTATTTTGACCTGCGTTCCTGTCTTTCTTGTTGTGGCCTTTGTTGGTTTTACCCCAAGTCTTGTCATTCGGTTTCAGTTTTTACTTTAGTAATTATTTTTCGTGTGGCATTTATAAGTTATATCATTTTGCAATTCTGCTTTAGGGTCCTTCTTGTTATATCTTGTGATATAAAGAAGCCAGTGAGGTACTTTTACATCATTATTCAGCCAATTCAGCTCCACTAATCCAGTTATGGCAATACCTTGTTGTAAGCTCAGATTATTTAAAACCGAAATGCTAAGTATATAGAGCACACGAGTGACATCTGTCTACAGAACCAAACATTGGTGATTTCTGTTTGTGCCAGATTTGTTCAGTCTAGTTTGGATACTTTAAGTTGTCGTGCGTTCAGGTGTGTTAGTTTGTTTGTAGTGTCGGTATGCCTGTATGTGCGTCGTGTGCCTCGGTGTGTGCCGTGTCTTTTGCATGGATGTGCTTTTATGTATGTGTGCTTGTGTGCCCATCCTTATTGTTTGTGAGTGTTTGTGCGTTTGTGCGTTTATGTGTCTGGCTGTGAGTGGCAGTGTGTCGCGAGATTCCTTGTGTTTGTGCCGTGTGTGTCTGATTGTGTGTTTTGCTTAAGAGTTTGTGTGGTGTGATTGGTGTCCCGTGTTTGTGTTGTGTCTTGTATGTTGTGCATGTGTATAGGGTGAATAGTTGGATGGTGTGTGAGCATTCACTAATATTCATTTGTTTTTGAACAAATGATGAGTTGCTTTAATGAGATTCTGGATTATTGTGTTGTCTCCTCGGTGTGAAGTAAAATGACTCAGTTTTTCAGAATGGACATTAAATCCCAAACAAAGCGGCTTCTATTGTCATCAAGCACTTTTTTTTTTTTCCATCTGCGCAGCAACATGACCAAACACAGCTAAGGAGATGAGGCTTCTTCGATTCTTAACATAGATTTTAACGTATAGGTTGTGTGGATTGGAATTGAGTGAAAGAATGGCGTTACATATTATAACATTTTTCCACAGCCTGCGTGGTCTGCCTGTCCTCTTACATCTGCCTTATTTTCACTCCACAAATGGTGGCTTTCCAGGACCGGTTCATGCGTTGCATGGGTTTCACAGGCAAAGTCTATGGGTGACGCGCGTTCGGCCGGTACGCAATGCACAGATCCCGCCGGTTTGCACGAACGGATCTGTTCAGTAGAGACGCTACGGGACTTGGCGGGAAAGTCAAAGGGGAGGAGAAGGAGCGGAAATCCGACGACCCCAGGAGCTGGAGTCTGCTCTCTTTCATGTTTTTTTTAGTAAGTTTGTTGCGAAACAATCAGAGAGCAGCAAAGTGGGTCACCGGGACATCTAGCGGAGCTGAGCGAGCAGGCTGAAAATCTCGTACACAGCCAAACCAGGACCCAACACAGGCTTCACCAGCACTCAACCAGGTTGAAATGGGGGGACTCTGTGCTTGTGAACATGATGCTTGGTCATTGCTCCCTTGACCTTATGCAACGGCTCTTCGAGTGTGTTCGCCGTCTGCGGAAATTCCGTTTAATATTATGAAAAAACGAATGGCGCCACCTCCTTTCGCCAATACTACTGTTTTATAAGCCCGTGGAATGTCTGTGAGCAAAGACCACGCTGCAAAGCTGCATAAGGGAGAAGATCTTTACACAAGCAGCTAGCCGCTAGCATTCACTGTTAGCATTCAGAGTCCGGCCGGCACTTTCCCAGTACTTCCGGCTCGCGTCAGGCCGTTTTGGTGTTGAAGACCTCTGCTGTCTGAAACTAGAGACTGCCGCGTCTGGTGATGCGGGGCCGCTTCAGCGTTTCAGCCGTGTTGGCGGGTGTGACAAGCCCAAAAGAGATGATGGTTCATCTGGTTGGATCAAATTATATCTTTTGTGCTCTCTGTTCCTTGTGCACAGAAACTGGAAAAATATAGCTTTTGTATTTGTTGCTTCCTTCTCCTTGGAACCGTTTTTTATAATCCGTATAATTTTTTTTATAAAAATTGTTTGTGAATTTGGGGGCGACCAGTAGCTCAGTTGGTAGAGGCATTGGCTTAAGGCCAGAGGTCGTGGGTTCAATCCTCCCTCTGCACCTTCTCCACGATCCCACTGTTGACTGCTGGCGTTGTGTCCTTGGGTAAGACACATTAACCCCACTCTTGCCACATAAGCCCCCACTGAAAGATCTAAGGCTTGCTCACACTCAGAGCCAGCTGTCCTCTGTGGATCACACCCTGCAGAGGGTCAGTGAGGGCTGGTGCTATGAGCACTTTGTGGCATCTGCTGACTGCCACCCCCTGACCCAGAGAATGGATTTCTTTATGATTAAAGGGTAGAAAATGGATGAAATGGATGTTTGTGACTTGTTTTAATTCTGTAATTTAATTGTAATTTTTTGTCCATGGACTCCCTTGAAAAAGAGGTTTTTAATCTCAATGGGACTTTCCTTTGATGAATTTAAAAAACTAATAATAATATGTTTACAATTTTATTTTATTTCGGGGGTTTTTTTGCTAGGCGTACCACTAGAGGGAGCCCTGCGTACTACTAGTGGTACGTTTGTACACACTTTGAGATCCATAGATCTAGACAAAATTGGTTTCTCTGATTGTCAATACTTTTTGGTGAGACACGAGGCACATTTTTATAAGGTGTTTCTTCTGAGGGTTTGAAGTTTTTCATTGGCAGAAAACTTCAAACTCTCCAGACCGTTATGTCCCTCCTATATTTAACAAATCCATTCATTTCAATCATCAAATCTGTATCGTCCATCATCATATCTGTATTGTTTTAAGGCTATAAAACCCTCAGCACACATTTTTTATACTTTTCTAATCTCCCTGAACCGCCAATGTCGTAAAGGTGAACAGGGTTGAAGCTACAGACCACTGTATCTTTTGTCTCTTGATACTTTTGTGGTTGTTGTAGTTGAGATAGCACCAGGGACCAAACTACTCTTGACCCCCCACAAAGCCTCAATTTACAAATACAAAAACTTTACCCAAAACACAAAGTCTAGAGAGCGGGAGATGCTCCCAGTGAGAGGTGCTCACATTATCCCTATTGATTCCTGTCAATAGGCTTGGCATTAGTTTTTATTTAGGCCCATCTGCGCTCTCAGCCAGGAGGCTGCTTTACTATTCAGCAATCCTGGAGCGAGCTGGACACTGTCACTTTACCAAACGTACATGCGGTGGTTCTATTGAAGGGGAAGCTGGCCCTGTTTTCAAAATGGTTTGGCAGAATGACAAATTTCACAAGTCAACAAGAAGATATATCACACAGAGGTGTGGACTTCGAGTCATGTGACTTGGACTCGACGTCAGACTCGAGTCATGATTTTGATGACTTTAGATTCGCCTTGGACCAATATAAAAAGACTTGCACACGACTTGGGACTTGTAACCTCAATGACTCTGACTTTCACTTGGACTTGCGCCAATTGACCTGTAAAGACTTGCGTAACCCGGGCCCATTATGTCCTTTCTCCGCATCTCTCTTTCTAATCTATGCCGTTCTGAGAAACAAGCCTCCCTGGTCTTGGTGTGTGTAGCGCTCGCGGCGAGAGTTCGAACGTGAGTTCCGCAGTTCGCGCCGATAGCAACACTTCCCTAATCCAAGCGGAGCATTCACGGGGTGGGGCCTCTGGTGTGTTGTCGTTGGGGAGGGAAATGAGAGAGCTGAGGTATTTATCGCGACCTAACAGTCATATTTTGTTCTTCAAACCGTTAATTAATGCTTTCACTACAGGAGCCTTCATACAATTGACTCTCGACGCAGTTGTCACACTGCTGTGCTGTTTTAAAGAGGAACTGGCTGAGTCAACTAGCGCTTGCCTGCGCTGCTATGTTGGCTCTTTCTTATATTTTTTTTCTGTCCGTGGGCGCCCGAGGCCTCATTATTATGGTATGTTTTTGCCTCGTGTCCTCCTGCTAAAGTTTGCATAACATTAGATAGTTGTTTTGATTATGGGCACTACGCTAGATTAATATTTTCCCTATTGTTTATTCACTTTATTTTATTTATTCTTAAGGAAACCCTTGAGATGAACCATTCTCTTTTTCAAGGGGGTCCCTGTGACCACATGGAAAAACAACATTTATGATTTACAAAAAAAACATAGAAGAAAAATAAGTGAACCGAATTCCAAACAAATAACCATTCACATTCATTCAGCACCGCACTTCCAGAGCGCCCCATCACCCCCCACAGCTGACACTATCAAGGGTTCAGAGTCATCTTAAACTTGATTTGAAATTGGTGTAGATGAGAGCCCCAACCGTTGTATTATAATCTTAGTTGTTTTTCAACACAGTAAATGAACACATTGCATATATATGTTAAAAACAGGCACTCGATACGTTTAATCTTTTGTAATCAGTGCTTTTAAATTGTGGCAGGAGTTTAGTGATCGGAGTTACCATGGGCAGCTTAATTCCAGTCATGAGCCGCTTTAAAATCGATAATGCCTCTTTCCCACTCTCTCTACGTTACAATGGGGAGTTCTGAAGATACGGAGAATTCAAATTTCTTAAAGAGGGTGAGGTTCTCAAAGGAACCTATGTTGTTTTAGGTATATCGGTACATTCAGGTAGTATACTTTTATACAAGAAGATAAACAATGAAACGTCTTCATTGCTGTGGGGTTGTAACCAACATCAATGAAGCATATCGTGTGCAATGGATGAGTGAAATCAGTGCATCGGAGTATGAATCTGCCAGAGTGAGTTTGTCAGAGTGGGGGTCAAGGGCCTTAAGAACAGCATCAGTGAGTTGTTGGATAGAGCTATGTCACGCGTAGTTCATTTATTGGCAGCACAAGTTGTGGACTATTCTTTGTTGATGTCGAGTGTGATTGAAACACTACTTGACCTGTGAAGCTTGGGCGGCAAGAAGAGATAAGTTTGATTTTGTATATGATCTATGGTGGGTTGAAAAGAGAGTTTGGGATCAAGCCATAGCCCGGATATTTGAAGGCTTCAGTGTTTTGCAGTTGAGTTTTATCCCAATATTGTTGATTGACGAGATTTTTGTACGTTGTGCTCATGGTTTCCTGACCAAACATACTGTATGCTCTTTTTACTTTTATAAACTAAGTGATTGTTTTAATAAGCCAATTTTGTATATCGTCAAAAGTCATTTTGATGGGGATTCCCTGTATGTGATGTAGGGTTCGTGATGGGAGCGAGCAGTAGCAAATTGTGGACATTGATGTTGGTATTTGATCAATGCTTGATTGTTATAGGGGAGACTTTTGCATCGATGTATACTCGTAATTCCTGGTTGCTCTGTTGGTTTGATCCAGATGTTCCTTAGCGTGATTTCAGCCGCCTCCTGCATTAGTCCAAGCTTAACCTCTCGAAACAAGGAAAGTTGTTGTCAACCCGTCTGAGTGTTTCTTACAGTATATGATTACTATGTAGTAGCTCTAGATGCCAATTTGAGTTGAGCCTGTCAGCATGAACTCGTGTTCAGTCAGCAATCTAGGTTCCACGCCATTGGTGCAATGATTTCTGAGAATCCAGTGCTTTGACTGATTGAATAATTTATATGAGACATTTTATTATGTAATGATATATTAGGTAATTATGAGATATTACTAATGCTGGTCCAGTTCATACAGGCAGGTTTCCTGCCCCCTTCTATATGGTCCCTTCAGACCCCTATACTACCCCTACTCCTACAGTAGGACATTTGGACAATAAACCACTACGGACATTTAAACTGGATTATATAGATACAGGTCCCCAGCCCAATTCTGAGATTTAATTGATTATTAATATAAGATACTCTATTCATATATGCTGCCACTTGGCTATTCCCATTTAAAAACCCAAAGATAAAAAGTATGTTGACACGGACTGCTTGATTTTATGTGTGGTCTGTGCTGTGTAACTGCGCCTGCATCTGCACAACAATTCCAATTAGATCACCAAAGATTGTTTTTATTTCCCCTGCAAGCTACGACATGGAACAAACTGTTTAGTCCATGGGTCAGAGAACAACGAGGAATGCACCACGCAACATGATTCCTAACATTATTTTGTTTGCCTACAAAAGTACGTGGAGACCCAACAAGAAACAAATCTCGGTTCAAAAAAGACTCGAGAGGGACTCGGAAAGTCAAACCGTAGATAGGACTTGGAGACTGACTTGAGATTGTTGGCCTTTGACTTGGACTCGATCTCGGGACTTGCCTGTCTTGCTCGCTGACTTTAATCGGGACTTGAGGGCAATGAATTGAAGACTGACTTGTGACTGCTAAAACAAATGACTTTGTCCCACTCGATATATCTACACATGTCCTGTGCGTTGGGCGTGCACCTGATAAGCTTCACCTGTAGACGGGGGTGAAAAATTACTATATAGTGTCATGGAATGTGGTTTAAGTTATCATGTTCTGAGTAATATGTATTGTATTTCGCTGTTGGCTCCGGCAAGTCTGACGGGTGAGGGTTTTGCCGTTGCAGATGTGGCCCATTGTTTCTGTTTCTTTGATTCTCTGTGGTTCCTTCCTGTCTTGTAACCATTCACTGTACTCATTACCAAGGTCTCATTATAAAAAACTGTATGTATGATAAGTAAGTGGGCTGTGATTTGTAGATAGCAAAAGGATGTTTTCCGCTGACTCTGGGTTAGATCTGGTTCCCCGTTATTGGACAGAGCATCTCAGCCTTCCAAAGATCACTTCTCCTTGGAAAAGGCAACCAAGATTAAAAATGCCGGAAAACATTCTTATGTGGATGGGTTTAGTAGATTAATATATAGCCACAGGCTGCCTGGGGCACCCAGGACAGAACTGACAGTTAGCACTGCGCCCCACAGTTGGCAACTCTCCACTGTGCAACTGGTGTTATCAGAAGTCTCCATTTAAGACTTACCAGGGCCTGCCCTGCTTGGCTTCAGAGGCTTGACTCGGGATTGACTTTCCTTGCAGGTATGGCCAATTTTATTCCTTATTAGATCCGCCCAGCTCCAACTCCAGACACAAAATGGCCAATAAGGACATGCCCTCTTTACAAGATGAAGGACCGAATGAAAAACAAAACGCAACAGTGTGAAAAAAAATTAAAAAAAATAAAAAAACAGTATCAGTTGGGTATGGGGGGAAAAAATATGTATGCAAGTTAATTTGGCATTTTAAAAAGAGTAACCCACTTTGTCACAACTACAATTAAAAATACTCACTACTACAAAACTTTATCAGTCCTTTCATTTTTAGTAGTACAGGAAAACTGAGGACCGCCAACAGGAGCTGTCGGAAGTGGTTCCAGTAAGGGCCCATTTCCTTAAGTTAACTGGACGTCAACTGGTGTGCTACCTACTTGATGGAAGTAAAAACGGCGATGGAAGCTACACCAGCCCTTTCTGACCCAGTTTGGACACCCCAGAACAGCGGGAAATGACCGAGCGCAGCAAACAGCAAAGAAAGGCTTTGTTCTGGAGGAGGAATCAAACACATTGACCTTCTCTTGTTCTGGCTGCGCCACACGCCACCCAGTACAATTGTCTAGCTCTGAGCCATAAGAGAGAACTTTATATCTCCTTGACCTAGAATTTTTTTCTCCATCCCTGCATCTGGAGGAACCGGCGACTTCAGCAATGAGTCATAACACAACAATCTTTTCAACTCGTCGCACTGGACTCGGGATTCTTACATACTACAGATAAGACAAGGAGTAACAAGTTACCATTCATTTCTGCAGGTCAACACCTGCTGGTGCTCAAACTATATATTTAGGTTAAGGTTAAATTAATGCGTGCTATGCTTTAAAGTTAGATGCAATTTATTTTACCCCACACACCTCACACTCCTACTGTATACTTAACAAACCGGTATAGAATGAAAACAATACCCAACACTTGTTAAGCAGTGGTGAGGTTGAGACTGGTTATTGTATTTATTTATTATTATTTATTTTGCTGGGTTCTCCAGTAAATAATGACTGACATGAATTTGACTCAGCCTTGTTCATGCCCTGACTTTAAAACAGTATACAGTCCTTGGAGAAATAAGAAACACTGATTGTCTTGTGTTATTAATAAGCAGGTTTGGTGAGATTAAGTTAAGGGCCAATAAACTGCTGGAAGCAGACTGTCTGTCAACATATTACAAAGGATGGAGAGCTCGGGGAAATAAAGAATACCCACCAACGGAAGTCGTTCTGGCTGGTAATAACCACGGTCTGCATGATCTTTAGGTTTTTTTTGGACAAGTGTGTTGCTTTCCCCAATCGATATTTGTAGCCAAAAAATCAAGGTTTGAATTATTTTTTTAGGTTAAAAATTGACTTTAGACAGTCTTGTCTCTTGCCGGCATGGTGGGCTTCTCAGCAAGAAGGTCCTTGGTTTGTCAGAACAAGGCCTTTCTGAGGGAGAAACTTGTAAAATAGGTATAAATTGTTTAAATGAGGCGAGCGAATGGTGGTGTTAGTTGGGGGCTTTTGAAGCCAGTGTGTCGGGCGCCGTCCATAAACTATTGAACTACTGAACAATGCTCTGGGTGACCTTGTGGTCTGTAAAAAATGGCGCTTATATAAATAAAGATTACTTCAGAGTCAAAAGAACGTTGTTCATTGACACTCTCTCTTTCTCTTCTCTCTCTCTCTTTTCCTCTCTCTCTCTCTCTATCTCTCTCCTCTCTCCTCTCTCTCTCTTCTCTCTCTCCTCCTCTCTCTCTCTTCACTCTTCTCTCTCTCTCTCTCTCTCTCTCTTTTTGTATATAAATTTAATTGTGAACTTTGAACGTGAACTGTTCGTAAATCACTTTGACGCATGGTTATGAACTAGTTCGAAACGCCTGTGACTTTATTGCCCTGTATCAAAACTTTTACCAGCAAAACGTCCAAGAGAAAGTTGAAAAAAAAATACCACAATATGGAACAGACATCTATTAAAACCCCAAACCCAGACTCAGAACATCAGTCATGGAAAGAACCGTTTCGGTGTAGGGACTCAATTAGTGGACATACAAAGACAGATTCATAATGGTTTTTAAAGACATGAATCAATTCCAGTTGAGTGGGGGATACTACCTCTTTCAAACAGCCTCATTCACCCAATAAAGAGATAAATATGTTAAAATATAATATACTAAAACTTGTTTGAGTTAACAACACAAAGATCCTTGAACGTCACTGATCATTAATGTGCCTTTGGATTGAAATATGGACTATATATGTCAATAAGTTTCCATTGTAATGTTTGTTTAATGTCTGAATGTTTGTAAGTTTTTGTAAGAAATTGAACTGAATCATATGACAACTGCAAAAGAAAGAAAATGTTACAAAGTGGCTGGAAACAAAAACTTTACCTACTCCTTTGAATTGTGTATAAATGTATATGTTTTTTTCTTTTGTATTTTTTAAAACCAATAAAAAAATCATATTTTGATAATTACACCTTGTGTCCTTTAGCGGGGTTTGATTCCATCTCCACACAGGGTCTCTGTGGTCGTTTGCATGTTCTCGTTGTGTCTGCGTAGCTTTGCTCGGGTTACCTTGCCACTACAAGCTAGTATAATAGGTCTGAAATGTGATGAGTGGTAGGTGGGACACGGTTCGATCACGAGGTCGTGGCTTTGTTGTCGTCTCGTGTACCATTCCTTGCGCTACTCCAGCAGGTGGATTCGCATCATAATCCAGGCTTAGGATCCACATGTTGTTCACCGGCATTAAGATCCGGGTGATCACTTCTAGAATATCCTCGCCTCAAGAGCTTTTTATACCCTAAACTCACCATGTGAAAGTGTCAGTTAGTAGTTAGTATAGAGGTTGATTACAAGACCCATTAAAGCTAAGAATATAAACAAATACTTTTAATAGCTAATAAGCATAAATGATAACTAACACTTATTTATTAACTAAACACTTAATTAGCTGTTTATTTAGTGAGGGCTAGACTTGAAGTCGTGACCGAAGATTCTGGCAGTGGTGATATTTCAGGACACTCAACATTCACAACATTTCTGGACATTATCACATTTTTGCACATTTTTCTGACCTTGTAGAACAATAGCGCTCGGTCATTTTAGTCTTTGCATTTCTTGTGTTTAACTGTTTAATTCTCTGATCTGTTTGGCGAATTCATCGGTTTTAAAGAAGTCCTCCTTGATGTTGTGATTCATTTCAGTTGAATTGAATTACCCGTAGTGACTTATTAAGATATTGAGCGTGCCTATTACATACAGCTCCTTTATATGACGCTTTTTCTGCCAATGCTCACAAAGTCGCAGTTAGTACACATGAGAAGTTGGTGATAGTCATGAGATTGGTTGAAAACCTGCAGGAGCGAAACCAACACTGCTGTTTGTCGAGGAGCGGCGAAACATTTAAAGACAGCGGATGAGTTGAGGTCAGCAGTTGCTAACATCATAATGGACCCAATGCAACAACTGCAACGAGCAACAAATAAACATTAAGGTGATAACACTATTGATTGCTTCGCTTGGCTTTTGGAGGGGGCTCTCCCACCGAGGCTATAATGCTGGTAAATGTTGACAATCTGTGTAAATCTTGCAGTGGGAGTAGTAGTAGTCCTGCATGGTGGGTCCTGAGAACAAATTATTACCCCTGAAGTATCCTAGTAAAAACCATTTGCCAATGATAGGGGACCCAGGATTATTAGAGTTTTTCTTCAGATTGATGACAAACTTATCTGACGGGGATGTATTAATAGGATTATTTTGGACAGCCGAGCAGTTTAGTTTTGTCTAGCTGAATGTTCTACGTTACATTTCACAGGGACTTTTTGTGTGAGTTTGCATGGCGCTCCGGTGACTCCTACCTTCTAAATACAGGGGTGTCTATTTTTTTTTTTTTAAAAAAACCCAGGTTGAATAGGTATGACTGTAGTATGATTGAGTGCTAGGGGCCCAAACTTTTTAAAGGAACTTTGTTGTTGATCTAGTCTGTGACATATAACATAGTGTTGGTCAGACGTAATAAAAGTAACCGTTACTTAATCCAATTAGCGAGTAAAGTAAGGGGATTACATACCCCCAACATAGATATGTGATCACATTAACTCTTTGTCTAAGCAAGAACCTTTACAATGCGTTACAAACGTTTGAGTGTCGTGACTTTTGTTTCAACTCTTGAGTGACAAATGAGTGACATATAACAGAGACGTAAATATACAGACAGCCCACATCAAACCTTACATAGACTGTAATTATTACAAGTGGCAAAACATGAAGCATTGATAGCCAGGTCGACCACGCTGCATTTCATTTGATGAAGATACTGGCAATGGTACAGTATGTGAACGTTTATGTTTGCATCTTGTTGTCCACATTTACATCACCTAGTTTAGTTAATTTTTTATTGAAAGGGGACAGTAGTTCAGAGACCATTACGCTCAGAGAGACAAATATGTTTTGCACAAGATTAAATAGGTAGAGTAGTTGTCATCTGCAGTCCCAGTACTCAACCCTATTGTACATGTTTTTAGTGGTAAACCGGAGAAAAAATCGTACAATCTATGTCTACACATTGAAAGGCATTTTTTGGCAAGTGGATCAACCCCAGGACTTCTTGCTGTGTAGAAAAACAGTATCAAAAGTGAGAAAAGTAGCATAACATTTTACTTATTGTTATCATTGTCTTTAAAGTGTTTTATAATAAAGAAGTTTTTATCATCTGTGTCCCAAACTTTTTAACCCTATTTTAACCTTTATGAATTGTTAACAAACATCCTAAAACTTATCCCTGCCAATGGAAGGGTTTGCACACTCATTACTACTTAAATCCCCAGCAGTTTTATTTTGAGTTTACGTTTAGTTTTGCATTCATGCAAACAACACCAGTTAGAACTGGGTTTGTTAGTCAACATTGTCCAACACACATCTTTCGAACCAATGCGAATTCCATTCAGGTGAGCCCAGAGTCACTGCTGTCTCAAGTCATCAGTCATCGACAAAACTGTGGACCAACAATATGGAATATTTATATATCTGCATTAAATGCAGCGTCCGATTAGACAGAATATTTAGGATTAGGTCAATGTTGCCGTGGTATATTATGCAGCTACAAACGCTTAAAACAAATGTTAGGCTAGCTGGAGAGGCACTGTTATCACTCCCCCACTTGTAGCCTGTCTGTGCAGGTGTACAAAATTACAAGAAGGCCCCTTCGCCAGGGCTTCTAACTCATACTATTCAAAACTTCATAGAAGCATATAAAAAACTGAAGATTTTTGTTTCAGCCAACGTCGCTAAACTTCGACAAACAGATATTAGTGCAATTGAGCCTAAAATACTAATATCACTTGGCAAGGGACCCCACGACTTTCTTTAATAATACAATTACACCATCCCGCGTCAAACTGGGTAAAACTACTTCCTAATTTTTTTTTTATATTTATTCTTAAGGATAACCCCTTGAGATGAACCATCTCTTTTTTCAAGGGGGGTCCTGTGACAACATGAAAAAAACATTAACCATTTTCTGAGTATACCAAAAAAAAAACAGTATAAAGAAAAATAAGGGAACGAATTCCAAACATATCAATTCACTTCATTCAGCAACCGCACTTCCAGAGCCCGCCCCTATCACCCCCCCACCAGCTGTCACTAACAAGGGTTTCAGCGTCATATTAACTTGTTTAGAATTGTTGTAGACTGAGAGGCCCCAACCGTTGTTAATATTAGTGGATGATCAGGCTGAAGCGTTAAATTTAAAGGTCCTTTTTTCTTGCCCGTTAAACATGCTATTTTCCTTCCATTCCCATAGTGGTTTACTGGCGACCCAACGTTGCGCATATACTGCTGTAAACCTAAATAAGTCAGATTCTGGAGGTGCTCCGGGCTCTATGTGGTGTATTGTCACTTGTTTTACAAGTTTATCCCACAGGTCGGAAATTATTATTGTACAGTGAAAGCTGCCGAGGACAGGAGGGCTTGTCAGTCTTGTGGTGATGATCAGGACACTGTCCATTCTGCAACATTATTATTATAGGCCCCGAAGCCCCAACCGGGGTAAGGGCCTATAGCTATTTTCAACCAATGAGTAATGCCCTCGGGCCTAAGCTCGTCGTTTGTAACTGTTCATAAGTACAATCTGTGACTTGTGATTGTGACCTGCACGCCGACGGCACTGTGGCCCAAAGCCTGATAAATCCGTGCGGAGGCACGGAATGGCTTTGCTCTCTGCTGTAGTACACAGTGAATGATTGAGGTCCTATTAAAGGGGGGTTTTTTAATGTCTTACCGGACGAATGTACGGCAAAAGCCCCGGCATCGTGCTCGGGCTTTGTCCCCCAAGCCGACGGCACGTGACCAGACACTGCCTAAACCTAGTTGCCGGAGGCCATGAATGGCTTTGCTCCTGCTGTAGTACACAGTGTAATGTAATAGGGTCCTATGGTGGGCGTGGGTGACCTATTGATGATGCTGAACCCATAGTTGCGTTCGCTCGTCGTTCGCTTTAAACTGAACGTATCCATTTGTATTATAGCGGTACTTTGGATAACTATATTGTTTTTGCCGAAGATTTAAAAAAAAAAAAATCCTTGGTTTGGTTTTGGTTTTGGTTTATTAGGCCCGTAGCCCAAACGGGTGTAAGGGCCTATTGCTTTTCCAACGAGTAATGGCCATGGGCGAAGGATTGTTGAACAGTTCAAATTACTCGTTGAACCTGTCGCGGAGATAGATTGTGACCTGCACGCGACGGCACGTGCCCAAGCATGATAAATCCGTGCGGAGGCACGTGAATGGCTTGTTTCCTGCTGTAGTACACAGTGAATTGATTTTGAAGTCCTATTAAAGGGGGGTTCTTCAACTGTCTACGGAGGACATTCGTCTCCCAAGCCCGTCGGCGCGGTGCCAGACACTACAAACAGTGCCGGAGGCACTGAATGGCTTTGCTCCTGCACGTAGTACCAATGTGTAATGAATGGGGGTCCTAAGGGGGTAGGGGTGGGTGACCTCATGATGGCGAGGTGCTTGACGAGCGCCGCCGCGCTCGGTCATTCACCGAGACCAATAGTTGGCGTTGGCCTCGTTGTTGCTTTTTAAAACTTGGACGTATATAATTTATGTATTATAGGTACTATGGAAGAAACCTATATTAGTTTTTGCTCGAATGTTTAAAAAAAAAAAATTCCTTGGTTTGGTTTGGTTGGGTGTGGTTTCTTTCTTTCTTTCTTTTTTCTTCTGCGCTTTGAAAACCTTAATTTGACCCCCTGAATATTGATGAAAAAGTTGTGAAATTTTGCCAAATATTCAGAACGGCGAACCTTTATTTTTTTGGTGTTTATTTTTATGGGACAAAAAAAATTCTTTCCGACAGCGCCCCCTACACAAAGTCAGTTGTACATTTGCGCTATGGGAGCGGGTCGGAGGTCAAGTTTGTGCTAGAGCCACGAAACTCGGTACACCATGTTCCCTCAAGTCAGAATGAAAAAAAAGTAATTATGGCTTCCGCCCTGACAAAACCCGGTGAGCTCATTAATTTCAACGGAAAATTGAAAAAAATGAAAATTGTTATTTTTCCACGTCGGCTGGCAAATTATTCCCTCCTCGGCCGTGTTCACCGATTTGTATCAAAATCGCTCCACATGTCTATAAACCCATGTCCATCTATTATTGAAGTATAGAATTTGGATCAGTTAAACCGTTTGTGGCGTTGTCCGGAGTGACATTTGTTTTTTCCCAATTTTTGAACAAAAGTACAATTTGCTCCCGTTTGTACAAACCAAACCGGATTTGCACCAATTTTCTAACCATTGTTCAGCTCCAGGGTCTAGGTCATTTGAAATGGAAATATTGAATTTGGCTAATGAGCGCCCCTACAGGACCATGTCAAAGTTTTGATGGGCCTAATAAAATTTCGTTTTCTCACAATGTTTGAAATTTTTGCACATAATTCGTTTTGTCATCTGGATCAAAAAGTCAATGATCAACATATGATTATTTTTTTACCCTGTTTGCCGTTGTGGCAACGACCAACACTCCCCTGGTCTGTGTCTATGAGAAAATTGTTAAATCTCTGAAAAGTACTCCTCGCTTCCAAACATCACCCAGCCTCGGCCCGTTTCACTAATTTGTTGAAAATCATTCCACATGGTCTCAACACATGGAACTCAATAGTTGCATATTAGAGTTTTTTAATTAGGTTCAAACGGTGCTGGAGCGTGACAGACCCCAAGGATTGAGTGTGGTCATTTTCATAAGGAGGTGTGAAGTTCCCCCTATTATCCAATGGAGAATGTGTGGACAACACTCACAGATTGTAATGTGCAATACTGGAGCACATTCACAACCTGGATGTTGCACCTAAACTCTGACTCGGTTGTTCAACTTCCTGGGCCTAGGTCACATGTCAGTGTGAACAATGACATTGGGCCCATTATCGCCCCCTAGAGGCTGAGTGAAGGTTTACATGCGGATACAGTATTTAGGTTTTTATGTTGTATGATCTCATATTTGACCCACATAACAAACACAAAAACTCACCAAACTTTGCCACAAGCTTTCTTTCGGCAATAAAGTGAATTAGTTTGGTGTTTCTTTGGTATAACACTAAAAAAAATTTTAATTGTAGGGGGATGCTGTTTGTACAACCATAAATGCCACCATTTGCAACATACAAAGTCCGATTTGCACCAAAATTTGAATTGATTGTTCAACCTCTAGGGTTTGAGTAAACTGAACGTGTAAATCATGGAAATGCCAGCATCAGCGGCCCCATACAGGAGTGATACAAGAGTTAGATGGATGACGACTGGGGTTTACCGTTTCAATAGAGACACACAATCATGATATAAGAATTCAAAATGCCCAGCTGTCGCTCCATCAGGGCAGGGGGAAAGTGGCGCCGTCAGCGCCACCTCCTTTGCGCGGTGCCGGCGAGGGGCCGTTAGATGCCGCTTGCGGCTCTTAATTTTTTTTTTCTTCTGCACTTGAACCTTTACTTTGACCCCTGAACATTGATGAAAAGTTGTGAAATTTTGCCCAAAATTCAGACCGGTGAATTTTTTATTTTTTTTTGTTTATTTTTATGGGACTAAAACATGACAGACAGCGCCCCTACAAAAGTCGTTTACATTGCGTCCTCATGGTGAGGGGTCGGACGGATCCAGTATGATCGTTAGAGCCCACGAATTCGGTTCACATTGTTCTTCAAGAGTCAAGAAATGAAAAATGTTATATGCTCGGACCCCACCGACAACAGGGAGATCAATAATTTCCAAGGAAATGGAAAAAATGAAACTTGATATTTTTCAAACTCCATCCATCCATCCATTTTCTTACCTTGAATCCATTTTGGATCAGGGGGGTGGCATCGAGTCAGACGATGGCCACCCAAGTCTCATAGCACCAGCCCTCACTGACCCTTGCAGGTGGTGTGTCCCCAGGAGGCCGGATGCTCTCTGAGCGGCCTTGGATCTTACAGGGGGGGCTTTTTTGGGCAATGTAGGTTAAGTGTCTTGCCCAAGGTCCCACACGACAGCAGTTCATCAGGGGAGTCGGTGGCAGAAGTTGTAGAGGGGGGAATTGAAACCACGCCTTCAGGCTTAAGGCCAATGCTTACCAATGAGACTACTTGTCGCCCTTTTTTTCAATCATTGGTTGGAAAATTATCTCCTCTAGGCCGTTTTCACGATTTGTCTCAAAATCGCTCCACCATGGTCTATAACACATGTACCTCAATATTGAATATAGAATTCTGGATCAGTTTTAAATCGTTGGTCCGAGCAGCGGTAGCGGCAAAATGAGACCTTTTTTTTTCATTTTTTGAAAAAAGTAAAATTTGCTCCGTTTTGCACAACAATGCACTGATTTGCACATTTTTTTATCCATTGTTTCAGCTCCAGGGTCTAGGTCATTTGAAAGTGGATATATTGAAATTGGTTATTAGCGCCCTCACAGCACCTTGTTAAGTTTTACTATGGGACTTTTTAAATTTAGTTTTGTCAAAAATGTTTGAATTTTGCACATAATTCTGTTTGTCTGTCTGGATTCAAAAAGTCATGACAACATATGATTATTTTTACCCCTAGTTGCGTTGTGACGCACAGACCAAACTCCTGTCTGTGGCTATGGCCAAAATCATTATATCTTTGAAAGTACACCTTGCTCAAACATCAAACCAGCCACGGCGTTTTCACTTAATTTGTCTAAAAACGCTCCACATCGTGCTAACACATGGACCATCAATCGTTGCATATAGAATTTGAATTAGTCATAACGTGTGATGCGCGTGACGACAGACTCCAAAGTGTGGTTATTTTCCAAAAGAGGTGCTGAAGTTCCCATGTTATCCAATGAAAAGGACTGGGATGGACAACTCACAGATTGTGTGGTAAAAAAGTGGGCACATTTACAAAACTCTGATATTCACTAAAACTTGATCTTCTGTTGTTCAATACTGCGGCCTAGGTCACATGGATCTGTGGTTGAACATAACATTGGCCCATTAGCGCCCCTACATGGCTGGAGGAACATGTTTACATGGGGATAAAGGTATTTATGTTTTTCTGTCATTTGATCTCATATTTGACCCACTGAACATGCTCGAAAACTAATCTCTCTCTTTTCCTCCTACTCCGTTGTTGTTGTTGAGTGAGAGTGAGTTTTCGTGCATGTTCTAGTGGGTCAAATAATTTGGCGATTTTTTCCAAAAAAAAAATGACAGAAAACATAATAATACCTTTATCCCCTGTCAACCTTTACTCATGCCTGTATGGGGGCGACTATCTGGGCCAATGTTATTGTTCACCGTCATGTGACTCAGGCCCAGTAGTTGAACAACAGATGTAAAGTTTTAGAGAATATCAGAGTTTGTAATGTGTCCTGTTTACACACACAATCTGTGAGTGTGTCCATCCAGTCTTCATTGGATAACATGGGAACTTCACACCTCTTTGAAAATTAACCACAACTTTGGGAGTCTGTCACGCGCATACCGTTTGACTAATTCAAATTTATTTGCAACTATTGATGGTCCATGTGTTGAGACGATGTGAGCGATTTTTAGACAACTATAGTGAAACGGCCGTGGCTGGTTTGATGTTTGAGCGAAGTGTACTTTTCAAAGATATAATGATTTTGCCATAGGACACAGACAAGGGGAGGTGTTGGCGTCGGCCACGGCAACAGGGTAAAAAATAATCATATGTTGTCATTTGAACTTTTTGAATCCAGACTACATAAAACAGAATTATGTGCAAAATTTCAAACCTGTTTGACAAATACTAAATTTTAAAAAGTCCATGTAAAAACTTTAACATGGTCTGCTAGGGGGCGTAATAAAGCCAATTTCAATAGTTCCACTTTCAAATGACCTAGGACCCTGGAGCCTGAACAAATGGATAAACATATTTGTGCAAATCCGGCTTTGTTTGTGCACAACGGGAGCAAATTTACTTTGTCAAAAATGAAAAAAAAAGGTCACCATCTTTGCCGCTCCGCTGCTCGGACAACGTTTAACTGATCCTAATTCTATATTCAATAATTGAGGGTACATGTGTTTAGACATGTGGAGCGATTTGAGACCACACGGTGAAACGGCCTAGGAGGAAGATAATTTCCAACCAATGTTTGAAAAAAAGGGCGACAGTAGCTCAGTGGTAGCGCATTGGCCTTAAGGCTGAAGGTCGTGGGTTCAATTCCAACCTCTACACCTTCTCCACCGGACTCCCACTGATGACTGCTGTCGTTTTGTACTTGGGCAACGACACTTAACCTACTTTGCCCAAAAAAAGCCCCACTGTAAGATCAAGGCCGCTCAGAGAGCAGCCGTTCCTCCTGTGGACTCACCACCTGCAGCGGGTCAGTGAGGGGACTGGTGCTATTGGAGATTGGGTGGCATCTCTGACTGCACCCCTGATCCAGAAAGGGAGTAAAGGGTGAATGGATGGATGGGATGGTGTTTGAAAAATATCAATTTTCATTTTTCATTTCTGTGTTTTGTGTTTGCGTGTGTGTGTGTCTTCCGCTTCCCCTTGTTACTCACATGCATGTTTATCCAGCACAACATTCTCACACACAACATTAAGTTATTGTGGAGCAGCTCTAAGCCTAAAGAGGCGTATAGTGACTGACACGGCTCTCGAACACAAGTGTGAGATAATTAGATAAAAACACAGGACTATGGAGATGTCACACAAAAAATTGAAAGGTGTTGAATTCACGCTTTACCAAGTCGTTTTGTGAAAAGTCCGATCTATTTTAGTTCAATAAAAAATGCAGTCCCACATCATTTACAAAACAAATATTATGTTTTTGCAAATGAACTATCATGGGGAGGCTGCTTTTCAGATTCATGCTGCTAAAATCTGGAACAGTCTTCCTGAAGATGTGAGACAGGCCTCCTCTCTGACAATGTTTAAAACCAGGTTAAAGACAGTTCTGTTTAGCTGTGCATACAACTGATTTTATATGTTTATATTTCTTTTTAATGTTCTGTGATTATTTATGATTTTAATGCTTTCTTGTTTTGTTCAGCACTTTGAGTTGCCTTGTGTATGAATTGTGCTATATAAATAAACTTGCCTTGCCTTGCTGTGGGTGATTAATAACATCAAAACTCCACAAACAGAAGAGAGGTGAGATAAAGAACCTTTTCGTTCTTCCTGATTTTGCTATTCACCGTTGTCCCAGTGTGTGTTTCATGCCGTGATTATGGGACCCCTGAATCCAGCCTACTCAGTCCAGGTTCTCTAGCCTGAGTCCTGGATCTACAGCCTCAGTCCTGGATCTACAGCCTCAGTCCTGGATCTACAGCCTCAGTCCTGGATCTACAGCCTCAGTCCTGGATCTACAGCCTCAGTCCTGGATCTACAGCCTCAGTCCTGGATCTCTAGCCTCAGTCCTGGATCTACAGCCTCAGTCCTGGATCTACAGCCTCAGTCCTGGATTTACAGCCTCAGTCCTGGATCTACAGCCTCAGTCCTGGATCTACAGCCTCAGTCCTGGATCTACAGCCTCAGTCCTGGATCTACAGCCTCAGTCCTGGATTTACAGCCTCAGTCCAGGTTCTCTAGCCTCAGTCCTGGATCTACAGCCTCAGTCCTGGATCTACAGCCTCAGTCCTGGATTTACAGCCTCAGTCCAGGTTCTCTAGCCTCAGTCCTGGATCTACAGCTTGTCAGTCTCTCTCAATGTGAGCCTGCCTGAGGTTTTTCACTTTTTTCCCACTGGGTTTTTTTTTTTTTTTTTGACTGGTTCCTTGTTGATGTAGGAAGGTCTAAGGAGAATAATGATCCGTGACATTTGTGGACATCATCATCCTGTGTAGGGGTGGGAATCTTGGGGCACCTCACGATTTGATTATGATTCAGAGGCAGCAATTCGATTATAAAACGATTATTGATGCATTTGTAATATATATACATATTGATGCACATTTTCCATTTTAGTTAAATTCATTTCAATTTAATTGTATTACTTTTATGAAAATATCCATTGGAATGGGAATGCACAAACTCAAACTTCAGTTCGACAACTTTGTAAAGTCTTCCGAGATGACTGCTCTAATAATACAGGGCTACACAAATAAATGGAATTGAATAGAACATGTTTGTTGATCATAGACTGGAGTCGCGATCACAGACTTGGCCTCGTTTCCAAAACAGACAGAATGTTGTTTCCTTCTATCTGCTGCAGCGTTTGGGGACGTCTGTTTTATTCACAGTGTTTGTCAGATCAATGAAACCACGACTCGCTGACGTGAGCCTCATCTGCCCACGCTTTAATGCAAACACTAAATCAGGAAAACATCTCTCTCTGGTCACTCTCTGGTCTGACTCTAGTCTGACTCTGGTCTGACTCTGGTCTCACCCTGGTCTCACTCTGGTCTCTCTCTGGTCTCTCTCTGGTCTCTCTCTCTGCTCTCTCTCTGCTCTCTCTCTGCTCTCACTCTGGTCTCACTCTGGTCTCTCTCTCTGCTCTCTCTCTGCTCTCTCTCTGCTCTCACTCTGGTCTCACTCTGGTCTCTCTCTCTGCTCTCTCTCTCTGGTCTCACTCTGGTCTCTCTCTGGTCTTTCTCTGGTCTTTCTCTGGTCTTTCTCTGGTCTCTCTCTCTCGTCTCTCTCTCTGGTATCTCTCTGGTATCTCTCTGGTCTCTCTCTGCTCTCTCACTCTCTCTGGTCTTGTCCTCTGGTCTCGCCCTCTGGTCATGCTCTCTGGTCTCTACCTAATCTCTCTATGGTCACTCTTGAGTCAGCTCTGGTCTCTCTCTTGCTGATATCTCTCTCTTCTTCTTCTAGATGGATCATTTAGACCAGGGGTGGCCAACCCGCGGCTCGTGAGCCGCATGCGGCTCTTTGGCTGGTTCCGTGCGGCTCTCGGGCTTTCACACGACAAGCGTCAAAAACGCCTCGGTGGTGGCGCTGCCATTCATTCTCTATGTAGTTCTGACCCATAGTAAAGGCAGACTTCACTCCACTAGCCAGGCCACCAAAACAATCTGACGTCGGCGAACGTCTATTCTGATTGGTCAGTCACTCTGCGGCTGCTGCCTCAGCTGTTGCAAATATCATAACAAACAACACGTTGCCTCGACCCATGGCGTCCGTACGGAAAACAGTTCCTTGGTCGCTGGATGAGGGCAACACCTTCCTCAGTTTGAGGAGAGGACACCAGCGTGAGCTCGATGGTTCCACCAGAAACCAGAAGGTGTTTGTGGAGCTAGCACTAAGGACGGAGCAGAAGGATTCCCACGAACATCACAACGCAGAGAAAAGTTAAAAAGCTTAAAAGTGACAACCGTGAAATGAAAGATCACAGCAGCAGAAGTAGAGGCAGACCCGAAAAGTCTGGAGGTGGTTTGACCAAATGGATTAAATTTACGGACATCGACGAACACCGGCTAACATGCTAAAACCAGCTAACAACAGCTAGCATTACACCAGGAGAAAAGCCAACTCTGCCTGGTGAGTGTCTGTCTACAATCAAATGCAAAAGTATCTGGTCTTATACTGAGCATGTGTCTGTGGTTCTAAATCAGCTAAAGTGGTGTTGGTGTTATGTGTCAAATCTATATCTTTTACTAAACGCAGTCAGAGACTGAATCATGGTTCGATAAAGACAGTTGTGTTTCTGCTGAATACTGGGTTGAAACTCGATTTTTTTTCTTGGTTAGAGATTGAAAGCATTCATTTCGGAATCATAATTGATGTTCGCTGACGTGAGATTGTTCTGGTATCGACTCGCCCGGTTAGAACCAGGGCCAAACCATTAATAAAAAGTACCGGGGAGCGGCTAAAGCGAGCGGTAGAAGCGCCCGCAAACCAGGGAGAGTCGAGTCCAGCCCTTTAGTACTGTACGAGTCAATTTCTGTCATTATCATGTTGATGACATTTACAATACATCTATCTGAGCAGAGCACACCTCTCTCTGCTCAGACAGATTGCATGTGTGTGCGCGTGTCTGCTCGTGTGCGTACGTGCGCGTGTGCGTGTGTAAGGGTTGGGGTGATGTTTATGTAATGCACATTTGTATGATGTGGCTCTTTGCTGTAATACAGTAAAAAAATTGGCTCTTAGTCTCTGACTGGTTGGCCACCCCTGATTTAGACTATTGGTCCTTCTAATTGTCAATCATTCTGGTGTTATGAGAGACACATTTTAAAGCTTTCACTTTGAGGAGGCCGGTTCTCTCTTAAAATTCGGGAAAATCCTCCTATATACCTTTGATAATGTCCCAGTCTCAGGTGGAGATGCAGATTCCACACTATTCTGAAGATAAACACAAACATCAATACTCTACGATCAGATAATAACCCCTGGCTCTCTCTAAAACTATAGTGGCCGAGTCCAAATGCTATTATTTACCCAACAATATCCCAAAAAGCTGGCTTCAGTTTCTGCATCACAGGTATTGCCTTCTGAGTGAGGACCACCCTCATTCAGCCAATAAGGCGTCAGCCAAAAAGGTCCAACAGTGACTCACAGCGCTCTTTCTTACACAAAAGACTTGTTTTTCTAGTATGTTTGATTTTAAGGTTTAACCCAACTCTATTGCTTCTCTGTATGAAAATCTGCAGGTAAATATTTTCACGTCTTGTTTCGAGGGGTTGTTTGTAACTGTGTAATGTGTGCTGCAACACTGACATTTCCTCCACAGAGGGATACATAAAGGTGATTTTATCTTATTAGTTATTAAAGCTGGGGTACATAACTTTTGCATGTTTTTTGACAAATATTAGACCAAAACATGCTGTCTGTGTCGTCTTTGAGTAGGAAGTAGCTCTGTGAAAAACGAAATGCCTCTTTGGGCTGAGAGGCAGATTGGAATGAGGGTTTGTCCATGTTTTTTTCCACTTTTCTGTCTAAAAAAGCCGGTCAAGATGTACATTTGTGACAGTGACCTAAAACACATACAGTACATTAAAACCAAACACAGAAGCAAACTGTTTAAGAGCCAAAAACAAGTGAAAAGGACTTTGATACGAAGTTTATGTTTTTGTGTTTTTTTTTTTTGTAGTTCAAAAGTTATGCACGCTTTAATTTATTTGATCAAAAAAGAATAATGTGTACAGGTCTCTGCTCTGGCTTCATGTGGCTCAGAGAAGATACTTTAAAGCTGCTCTGCTTGTTACAAGTCTCTCCATGGCCTCGCACCAAAGCCACATCTGAGACATGTTAGCGCCATACGAACCAACACGGACTCTGAGGAGCACCGGGACTAGCCTCCTGCTGGTGTTCAGAGTCAGGACCAAGGGAGCACAAATCTAGAACAGTCTTCCTGAAACTGTGAGACAGGCTTTTACTTTGACAACGTTCATATCCAGGTTAAAATCAGCACTGTTTTGCTGTGCAGGTAATGCATCTTAACACTTTTTAATGCACAGTGCTTATTTTTATTATTTATTTATTTTTTTTTTACACTTTGACTTGCTTTGTGTATGAACTGTCAGCGCACGTATAGGAACTTGTCTTGCCTATTATGCACCTCTTTCTAATGTTTTGTTTTGATCACCTTACCACTGTCGCTATTTCCAAACAAGTATTTATTTTAGTGACGACATGAGAGCTATTGTCAGCCAATCACCTCCTCCTGTTTCCATCTGTAGTATGAGCTCCTGTACACATTCAATCTGCGACACAGACCTCCATCCATGACGCGAGCTTACACCACAGACACGGCTCTGAATGAATGATGAATGAATGGAGGATGAATGAATGAAACACCGGTCATGTTTAAGTCCCGATCACAGCAGATGCGGCTGTTTGTAAATCCGCGCGGCTTTGATCCACAAACACCCGGGAGTCCTGCACAGACACGCCCAGCTGCATGCACACACAGCCCGGGCAGAGATGGAACACAAGACCCCCCCCAACCCTCTCCCTCTCTCCCGGTGCAAGTGCGTCCGCCCCTCGGAGCCCCCTGTCCCCGCTACGGTCCTTACCTCAAGCCCCGAGGAGGAGCGCGCTTCTTCCGCTCGCCATCGCCGTCTGCCATCGGCCCGAGTGGGGAGAGAGGGAGCGACACCTGGAGATGGAGAGGGGAGGGGAGGGAGGGGGGAGGATGAGAGGAGGTGGGGGTACAGATCTACAACAATATTAATAACACTTTTGCCACGTTTTTCCTGAATCCAATTATCGTCTGTATCACGCTGACAGGGTTGCTGTAAGCTGGGAGAGAATATACAAATTTGCAAAGATATTAAAATAACATATAGGTCTATGGAGCTGTGAAGTGGGCGGAGCGTGTACATTCAGTTAGAATAATAATTATTTTTTTATTGCCATTGTAAGTAACAGGAAGCCACAAATTAGATTCGTTTTGGCCCAATGTGCAAAAACGTTCTCGAAATAAAAATAGACAAAAGGCATGCATAACAATATCTTCATAACATTTATTAAAATGACTACCAGGGTTGATGAAGCTTTGTGAAGTGTTGAACCTTTCCATCCGTCTGGTTCGAGAAAAGGTTAATTTTCTTAATGTAGTGAAGAGGAGTGCACTGACCACTATATGGAGAAACTAAACAAACTCTACAGAAACAACTTTACCAACATTGTACAGAAAGGGCCACAATCGGCTGTATACTCTTCATCTCAAGGACACGTATGGGGTAAGGTTACTGTCAATAAAGACGTGCATGTCTAAAGCAAATGCGTGGATATTTATTGGTATTTGTGCATAAACATATGTTATTCATTCATGATTAAGATAATACAAACTAAAAAGACATGGACATTTGTAATTAAGAATAATAAAATATAAAACTGTATGCGTGATTTCGTACTTGTGAATAATGTTTTTGTGTGCTTGCATTTTCTTCTTTGAGAACACGAATTTCAGCAGTGAGCAAACTGTCGATATGACGTCACTGCTCACAGACATTAACAATCGAGCCTGCGCAGAAACGATCAACTTCATTGCCCCAAAACTAAACATGGCAGAGGGACACAACATTAACAACGTGGCTCAAAATCAGGTATGTAACTATATTTTATCATTTCGGTCGTAAATTAATGTGTAAGAAATATTAATTCCATAAATGTGTTCATAAGAAGATGTTTGTTGTCCTTCTCTAGAAACGTTTTTTTGGCGGTGTTTAGTTAACCTTAGCTTCAATGCTAGTTTTATTTTTTTATTCTTGTTTTATTCTACAGATAACAATGCATTTATTTTAGTCCAAACAAGTAATGTGTCAAATATACTCACAAATATAAGATTGAGGCCCACAGGGTGCACAGGGTCTGCTACGTCTAACAACCAAGGATGAATACAGCACGGAGGTGAACTTCATATTGCTCAGGGGCAGTAACAGCGCGAACTATGAATAATCTGGAAGGTTTGGGCTGGTATCAACACATTAACCACATTGATTAGGGGCCAAGGCCTCATCAAATGTAAATGCTAACAATGTAAACATGTTGGTTTTAAAATAACATGGTAGGGGTTAGGGTAAAACTAGCATTGAAGCTAGTGTTAACTAAACACTGCCTAAAAAAACGTTCCTAGAGAGGGACAAGAAACATCTTCTTATGAATATATCTTATGGAATTAATATTTCTTACACATTTATTTTTGACCAAAATGATCAAATATAGTTATTTACCTGATTTTGAGCCAAATTGTTAATGTTGTTGCCTCTGCCATGATCAACTCTGCGCAGGCTCAATTGTTAATGTCTGTGAGCAGTGACGTCATATTGACAGTTTGCTCACTGCTGAAATTCGTATTCTCAAAGAAGAAAATGCAAGCACAAAAAAAAAAATCGTATTCACAAGTACTTAACGGGCCAAAAAATGTGTTCTGCTGGAGCAATCCAAAATCTCATTCATTTGAACGAGAGACTTCAAAAATTCACAGCAAGTAAAGTAGAGTGGACCAAAAAAAATCCCCCCCCCCCCCTCAGCATTGACACACATGTGGAACGGAGCTTTGGGCCAAGAGCCAACTTTTGGTCCATCCTGTAAAAACCGAGTTGGGACCCGCCCCCACTGATGTGAACAGAGCAATCGCTTGCTGCCCGCGCAAAGCTTGCACTTCACGTTTTTATCTTTTTGACTTACAGTATATAGTTAAAATAGTGTGCATATCTCCACCAGTAAAACAAAATCCTCTCCTCTGGCTCTGCCATGTTGCTTTACAAATGAACTCACTCATGTGCTCAACGTGACGTAGGCGCGCAGGCATGCACGCAGCGGTTGTACAGCTTTCTCCTGCTTTCCCGAGGCCGGTGCCGCCGGTAACGAAGTATTTAGGTAGTAGCTGTAATATAAAGAAAAGTATTTTAATAATAACGCATTACACTACTACCTTACTCAAATTGTAATTTTGTTACAGTAAGCATTACACTCAACACTGAACGTATGGCTCCTCCGCGCACACATACTGCTGTTATATAAAGTATCTGGAAGGTATCTGGACACAGAGATGCTGCAGAGCTGCATTATCGGAGAACAACTTTACACAAAAAGCCGCTAGCTTAATTCCGTTAGCATCAAAGCACTTCCGTTACTTCCACGGTGCCACCGCAGCCCAATACTTCTGGTCAGCACACCCCTAGCCTCTGAAATGTGCGTCTACTACGCATGGAAACTGCGTTCCATGATGGCACCCGTGTACTTCTACTACTCGCTGCCATCTTTGTTTTGAGTCCGACACTCATCAATTAAGTGGTACAGGGCTGAACTAAATGATAAAGCAAGTGTGAAGGAAATGCTTAATCATGCATGTATGGAAGTCGGAGTGGATTTTCAACTTTGGTTAAATAAAAAAAATGAATAGCAGCACCAACAGCGCCACCCAGGGCCAGTGCCATGAAAACATATGAACTGGACTTATTGGATAGAATAAAGCGCACGGGGCCGTGGACATTGATGAGACGTGAAACAGTGAAACTGTACAAAAATATTTATTTTATTACAAAACACACCATAGGCCTATAGGAATGGGTCAAAAGGGTTAAACAGCTTTAAATTGCAGGAGGACAAATTAAGCGAGCAAAATAATGCAAAAACTCAACTTAAGGGAAGCAAATAAAGTTAACAGTAAAACATGCAAACAAATGGCATATAAAGCAAAGCAAAACACGCAGCAAACACAAACGTTAAATGAAGGCAAATCAAACAAAAAGAAAAACACACAAAATAAATCACGAAACAAGGGGATTAACCGAGGGAATTGCACGAAAGAGCTGTTAAAATGTCCTTTCCAGTAAATGTGAGCCTGTCTCACATTTCATGGAAGGCTGTTCCAGACTAGCTGATCAGCCCTCCATGCTGATTTGTGAATCAACATGGAGGGCTTACAAGACTCCTGTAGCCCCTGCTGGTTTATGAGGTCCCCCTTTCAAAAGTAGAACTTATGGAAATTTGTTAAAGCTCCATTAAACTTCATAAACTTGTAAAGGTGTCCCTAAATGCATTGAAATGACTCTCACTTACAGGACACTTCCTGCTCAGTGAGGTTGGGAGGCTGGGAACACCTCAGCCTATCCACTCTTGCCACTAACTTACTCCTCAAGGTTATTATTGTTTTTGGCCTTTGATTTGGAGAAAGTGAATAAACCTCCAAAAGGCAATGGTTTCCCGCTGCCAAGTGGGAGACAATCTTCAACAAAGTGGATTTTCTCCTCTAGTTCAGCCTGGTTTGTCTCTGAGCCTTCACCAATCCAAACAACGTTTTCTTGACACTCCTGCTCATTAAGAAATTGGCGGAAAAGTCTAGCATCACTGACGTAAAAGACCTCTCCAGTTTGGTTAAGGGTACATTTAAGCCCTGCACCACCTCTGGAGAGAAAGTCTTCCGCAGTGATGACTTTTTCTTGTGGTGGAGGCTTGTTCACCTCTTGTCTTCTCGGTGGCTTTGCCCACCTGGCTGGATCCAGTAGCATACCTCTCCTGAATCCAATACATCCAGGCCTCCTTATGGGCCGAACTTTAGGCTCTGAACATTCTTTAGCGCCTTTTAGATTTTGCTCACTGAGAAATTTCCGGAAGAGTCTTGCATCACTGACATAAAATGACTCTCCAGTTTTGGAAGCCGTGCACTTGATGCCTCTACCACCGGCAGAAAAAATCTCTTCTACATTGATTTGATGTTTTGCTGGGGGCTCGATTAGCGGCTGTACCATGTTTCGACTTTGCTTTTCAACTTCTGTCTGTTTGTCTTTGTGAAGCTTATGCTTAGCCGCTAGTAGCAGCAAGTCCTTATCTATCTTATCTAGTGACACATCTAACTCTGTTTCAATGTGTCTTTGCTCTTCTTGAACTTTGGCGTTTTCTGATGCATTCTGGGTAAGACAACTTGTCTCACCCTCTTGACTGAGAGGAGTCTGTTTAAGACGTGGAAGTGTCTCCCTCATCTCCTCCTCGCTCAGTGGAGGCTGTCCAAACCTCTGACTTAGGCTGTTGAACCTGTCCATAAAAACATTTGTCCGTGCATTTTCCTGCTGCATCCACTGGAGTCTCTCCTGAATGTGTTGCTGGTTCTTGTTCAATGCATCGAGTCGGGCCTGCACTAACGCTTTCTCTTTTAAAGCTAGCTGCTCTTGCAGGTTGCTCTCCCGAAGTGTTAGCTTTGCCTTCTCTTCTAACTTATCTGAGAGATCCATGCTTTCCGTCAGCGCATTTTCTATGCATTTTTCACAAATGGTTGCTTGCTCCTGCTCTAAGGAAGTTATTTTGGCCTTCAAAGTGAAAATCCTGTTTTTCTGAAACTGGATTTCATTCTGTGAGGCCTCTCCCCTTTGGAACCATGCATCCTTTTGAAGCCATTGACTTCTACGGCACTCCAAGTGCAATCTTCTTTCACAGAACTGCTCCTGAAGCTCGTATAAGTCCGGGCACTCGCCGGAATCTTCTTCCAGCTTTCTCTCCATAGACCGCAACAACCCCTTCACATGGATATGAAAGGATTTCTCCTTCAGGAACCAAGCCTCCTCAGACTTCCTCCATGGGTGGTCTCCTCCAAGATCCTCAGCAGTCAGGCAGGTTTCTAGTTTCTCCTGCCAGAGCTGCTCTGATTGGGCATGCTCTCTCTCAGCCTGTCTCCACTTCAAGAGCAAAGCCTGTATGAGCCTCTTCTCTTGGTCCAGGCGTTCGTCATCCATCACTGTTTTCTTCCTGTTGGGTCAAATCCTCTCATTGGCTTTTCGCTCGGGTCGACACCAATTCTCCTTGAATTGTCCTGTCTGACAGATATCTGTCACGCACATACTATTTCGACTCACTGCTGATGTCATAAAGTGGCCTTGCAAAGGTTTCCATAACAACCAGAATTCTAGAACCGTTCTAGGAATCGTTGCCTAGCAACAACCACCCCCACATATCATAAATAAATAAATTGAGCCCAATTTTCAAAAGTGAAACATTGACTGCAGTTGTTCTCACTGCTTCTCCAGTGATGTGTAGAAAGTCCAGCAGGATCAGCAGGACATACCCTGATGCCTCATGATAAAATGTGTGCTTTTAAAGAGCCCATAGGTTTGAGCAGTGCTTCCCAAAGTGCAGTGGTGCGCTGTCAGGGCCTGCAAGGCCTTTTCTGCTGGCCTAAGAAATATCTGAATTAATTATTTAAATTATAATCATTATTTTTACATGTATTATTATTTTTTCCAATAAAGACTCTACCTGCTGAGGAGGCTCAGGTCTTCTCTAACTCTGTGGCGGTATCAGCCTCTTGTACGGTGAGATCTGCTGGAGCAGCAGCATCACAGAGAAGACAGGAAGAAGCTGGACAAGGTCATCAGGAAGTCCGGCTCTGTCCTGGGCTGTTCCCTGGACAAACTAACATCTACAGTATGTGGACCATGACTGTCACCCCCTGCAGGACACTCTGTCTGCTCTGGAGAGCAGCTTTAGTGACAGACTTTTTCACCCTCGCTATGTGAAGGAGAGATTGAACAACAAAAAATGGGAACGATTGAACACTGCCAACCTCCTGTCACTAAACTAATATCAGAATGTGCAATGACCACATGTCACTGTTACTTTACTGAGTCACTGTGTCCAAGGGCCTCATGCTGCTACTGTACATACTGAATCCCTAAAATAAAGCTTTATCAATTATCCTATTAACTACATGATGGTATTTTATCGAATTCTCTGATACAAATTTAAAGAATGTGTGATATTGACTTCTATAACCCCTACACCAGTGTTACAAAAGTAATGTGCTACTGTAATCCAATTGATTTTTCTGAATAACGAGTAAAGTAAGTGATTAAAATACTATCGACAGCGAAGAATTCCACATCAAACCTGAGTAAGCGCCGAGCAAACTGGGAAAACCATAGCCTGGTCGCACCACACCATAGTACAAATTACATTTCATACTAAGCAAAGGAAGGTTTCTCACCCATCATCTGTACTTCGGCCAACCACACCCATAGGTTTTAAATCTGCAACGCGCGGTCCTTTGGATTGAGGACGAAACGTCGGGAAAACCTGCTAAGAAGTACAGATGATGGGTGAGAAACCTTCCTTTGCTTTGACTAATCCTTGTACGACTGAGGGCTTACACAAACATTTCATACTAAGGTCTGGATTTGCTCCATTGAGCTTTGTGAACAGGTGGGAGGGGTTAACTCTTTTTGCAGATTTAAACGATTGGATCTGAGTTTACTGTGACGTTTGTAATGTGCCCGAGTGAGTTGTTAGCATTTAGCATTTAGAATAGCCTCCATCTCATTTGCCGCTAACGGAGCCCGTGGGGAGTAGCTCCACAATCTTTACCAGCGATTACATTTGCTAAACATTCCTCTTGATCCTGTGTCAATTTCTTGATAGAACCAGACCGGAATACTTTACTATCACATTCTTCGCCACTGCCAAACCACAACCTGCCCGTTCGGCGCAAACTCTTGACGTCACCGGCACCGATCTACAACACGCTCGCTGATTGATCGATAGAAATTTAGCCGATTGTAATCGCTACGACGGGGACCAGACCCAGACCGTTACATGCAGTGAAATGATGATTGAGCGGAGTGTACGGATGGCTAAGGCCAGGCTAGGAAAACCATAGACTGTACCCAGCTGGTGTTTGTGACACAAAGTAATCTAAAAGTAATCTAACTTAGTTACTTTCTTGCAGAAGTAAGAAGCTAATGTAACTAATTACTATTAATCTGTAACTATTAAGTAACTATTAATTTGTAACTAACACATTTTTAAGTAACTTGCCCAACACTGTTTGTAACTAACATATTAAATACTCTAAGAAGCAAAAAGCACCTTGAGCGGTACACTAAAGTTTCATGCATTTCCATCCCACTGGATGTTTTCATCAAGGTAATAAAATATAATGAAAATGAATTCGACACATAAATATACATATATTAAAGATGCATCAATAATCGTTTTATGATTGAAATCGAATCATGATGTGCCCCAAGGTTCCCACCCATTTTCTTCACACACACTCCCTCCAGCTCATCTGGGGGACTGCGCTGCATTCCCAGGCCAGCTGAGAGGCAAAGTCCCTCCAGTGTCTCCCGGGTCTTCCCCATGCCCAGAACACCTTTCCAGAAAGACGTCCAGGAAGCATCCCAAACAGTTGCTCGCGCAGCTCATCTGACTTTTCCCTAAGTCGAGAAGCAGCGGCTCCACTCCGAGCTCCTCCCATGTGATGAGCTCCTCACCTTATCTCTAAGGGAACACAGTCACTCTGCAGAGGAAACTCAGAGTGTGACATTGAATGTCGCTGAACATAAAAGCTGTGATATGCTGATGCGAAATGTTTGGAGATTAGATAAATTGGCACAAATAAAACATATACTAAATATAACTACAGTAAACTGATAAATATAATATAAAAATATCCTGCAGATGGCAACATTCCATCATAATTCCTGAGGATTCTTGTAAATTTCTTTGGATTTTCTGAAAGTATGCTTTAAAACTGTGTATTTGGTCTTTTTATCATTTAACATCTGACAGAAGCACAGAGAACGTTGTATTTTACCAGAAAGTTTCTAGGATCAGTAGATCTGATGTTTAGGGGGAGCCTGAAAATACATAGAACATCTTTGGCCTTTCATCTTTCCGACAATTTTTATTTTTAGATACCAAAATAATCCACCAATTGATTTGACAAAGAATAGTTTTGTCATATTCTGTTTGATTAAATGTAGATAAAATGTAATTTAAATGTAAATATAATTTAGTCTTCAAAAATATAGACTAGAACTCTACATGACAGCTAAAGTGTGAGTGTCTGTGCTCTGTAAGTGTGTGTGTGAGTCTATATGTGTTAATGTGTGGGTGTGCTTGGTGTCAATGTATGTCTATGTGTAAGTAAGTAATGTTTTACTTACTTAAGTAAGTTCAGATATTGTTCCAATCATTCCACACACGGTGACGATGGAAGCGCCGACCACACTGGTGCATCAGCCCCCAATCAACACCATCCATTCACTCTCTCATTTACATTCATACCTATTGTGTGTATGTGTGGTGGTGCATTCAGACCGCAAACGCTGAAACGCTGAAACCCCGCTCACCAGACGGGCATTCTCTAGTTTTCAGACGCAGAGGACTTCACACCAGAACGTCCTGACGCGAGCCGGAAGTACCGGAAATAGCCGGCCGGCTCTGATGCTAACAGAGCTATGCTAGCGGCTTCTTGTGTACAGATCTTCTCCAATATGCAGCTTTGCAGCGTGTCTTTGCTCACAGAAATTCCACAGGCTTTATACAACAGTAATATGTGTTCACGGAGGTGCGCCATACGTGTTTTCATATTATTAAACAGTATTTCCGCATCGGTTAACACACTCGGAGCAGTTGCATAAGGTCACGGGAGCATGACAACGCATATTTTCACAAGCACACAGTCCCCCATTGTCAACCTTGGTTTGAGTTCTGGTGAAGCCTGGTGTGGGTCCTGTTTTGGCTGTTTACGAGTATTTTCAGTCCGCTCGCTCAGTCCGCTAATGTCCCCGTGACCACTTTGCTGCTCTCTGATTGGTTGTCACACGAACATCCCAAGGGAAGGATGAGCAGAATCCATCTCCTGTGGGCCTCGGCTCCTGCTCCTCCCTTTTGACTTTCCCGCCAAGTCCGTGCGCGTCTACTGAACAGTCAGTCCGAGCTTGCCGACAGGTCCATGCGTTGTGGCGTTGTGACGCTGCAACGCGCGTCACCATTGACTTTGCATTGAAACCCGACGCATCCGGTCTGAACGCGCCATGAGTCTATGAGGCGCTGTTTAGATTGCTGCAAAGCAATTATCAAAAACAACCAGCCTCTTTATTCGAGTCCACAGCGTTTATACAGTGCCTTGCGAAAGTATTCGGCCCCCTTGAACCTTTCAACATTTCGCCACATTTCAGGCTTCAAACATAAAGATATAAAAATTAAATGTTTTGTCAAGAATCAGCAACAAGTGGGACGCAATCGTGAAGTGGAACAAAATTTATTGGATAATTTAAACTTTTTTAACAAATAAAAAACTAAATAGTGGGGCGTGCAATATTATTCGGCCCCCTTGCTTTGAGAAATGGCTTTCTTCTGGCCACTCTTCCATAAAGGCCAGATTTGTGCAGTGCACGACTGATTGTTGTCCTATGGACAGACTCTCCCACCTCAGCTGTAGTTATCTGCAGTTCATCCAGAGTGATCATGGGCCTCTTGGCTGCATCTCTGATCAGTCTTCTCCTTGTTTGAGATGAAAGTTTGGATGGACGGCCGGGTCTTGTAGATTTGCAGTGGTCTGATACTTCTTCCATTTCAATATAATTGCTTGCACAGTGCTCCTTGAGATGTTTAAAGCTTGGGAAATCTTTTGTATCCAAATCCGGCTTTAAACTTCTCGGAGAACAGTATCTCGGACCTGCCTGGTGTGTTCCTTTGTCTTCATGGTTCTCTCTGCGCTTTAAACAGAACCCTGAGACTATCAAAGAGCAGGTGCATTTATACGGAGACTTGATTACACACAGGTGCATTCTATTTATCATCATCAGTCATTTAGGACAACATTGGATCATTCAAAGATCCTCACTGAACTTCTGGAGTGAGTTTGCTGCACTGAAAGTAAAGGGGCCGAATAATATTGCACGCCCCACTTTTCAGTTTTTTATTTGTTAAAAAAGTTTAAATTATCCAATAAATTTCGTTCCACTTCACGATTGTGTCCCACTTGTTGTTGATTCATGACAAAACAATATTTTTTTATATCTTTATGTTTGAAGCCTGAAATGTGGCGACATTTTGAAAGGTTCACTTTCGCAAGGCACTGTATGTATGCGTTCATGTGTGGGTGTGTGTATCTGTGTTTTAGTCTAGGTGTGTGTATATATGGATGGTTGGTGGTCGATGGGGCCGACGGCACAGACTGGTTGCATCTCTTCTGTCACTGTGCCCCAGGGCAGCCAGAAACACTGACAGTAGTAGTTCACCTCCACAGTGTTCAGCGAGAACATCATAATGAAAACATAGGAAACACCAGGAGGTTTCTTTGCTGCAGTGGAATCATATTTCGACTGAGGTCATGACATCATTCATCCAAAAGAGCTTCGCCGTCAAACCCACAACCTTGGACGGATTAAATTGTTGACGGCTGTAATCCCAGAGCAGTGGGAATAAAAGAGCAATATCAAAGTGAACTGTTCAATTTGTCTGAAACGCTCCGCCGCATCCACTCCTGGGATTAGAATCTCAGGTCTGCAGCCTTCACACGTTTAATCCAGGTCTCGTTTCACAACATTTCATTATCAAGTGATTACATTCTATTTAGACCATGAATCAACACTGCACATGGAGCAATTGTAATAAAATATCCACTTTCTGGTATAAAACTATGGATTTATCCACCAAAAATGTGGCTAAAGCGGAGGTTCAGACTGGAATCTCTATGTGCACAAACTCATTGCTCTCAGTCCTCCCACTGCTGCTGCGCCGCATCAGCAATCAGTCAAGTCAAAACAATTCAATGTATTCTTGTATAGCCCTAAATCGCAACAGGAGTATTCTCAAAGAATTTAACAAAACCGTTTAAATCGAGACCAATGTCCATGAATGTTGATAAATGTCCTTACATGTTGTAGAATGTAGTGTCCTGGCCATCACCACAGTCCTTCTTGTGTAACAGTCTAACAGACCCTGCTGCTTGGAAAAAGTCTAAAACTCAGTGGGAGAAAAGTGAGAAACCTTGGGGAGTCAATCAAACTCAGCTGGCGGCATTTGAAGTCTGCCCTGCATCAAGCATCCATTCATTTGTTCAGCAACCCTCCTCCTCCCCATCACATCATCAGCCAGACAAAGCAATCCAGTCCAGACCTGAATCCGAATGAAATAAAACTCTCAAAACTGTCATTTAATGTGACAATAGGTGATCTTCTTTTTTATAGCCCATTCCCCAGACCAACGTATCATAAACCACTAAATACTTTTTTAATACCAGTAATTTCCTTTCACTCCACATGAAGAGAGACACAGAACTCTCACAATCCTTTACTCTCTCATTATACAGGTCTATGGTCTTAAGTGATAGGGGAAATCGGAGCACCCAGAGGAAACCTACACACAGTGTTGGGGAGCAACAGAATACATGTAATGCCAATACATATTCAGAATACTTTTTGAGTAACTGTATTCCCTCACAGTTAGTTTAAAGTCTAGTTTTTAGAATGAAGTTTCTTTCTGAAAATCATGGGAATACGTATTTTCTCACATTGCTTTTTACTGTAAGGTATTTTTACAGTAAAAATTCTACTTTTTCATTGACTAATTGCAGAACATTTATTGAGGTTGTGGTTTTCTAAATATGTTGAAGTCTACCTTTCATAATTGTTAAATGCACAAAAATGTATAATAAATATAGGTCAAACAAAAAATATAATAAAAGTATACATTAAAGTATTCTAGGTATATAGAATTCAGTGTTCAGGAACGGAATACATATATTCTATCCAACACTGCACAGACACGGGGAGAACATGCAAATTCCACACAGACAGGCCTGGATGTGGAATCAAACCCAGGACCTTCAAGCTGTGAAGCCCACGCCATAACCACTACAGAGTTGTTTTGTAAAGACAAATGAGTCTCAAGAATTGTCCTTCCCACAGCGTCACTTATGCCGTGTGTATTTGTTTATTTGCCGTCACAGTCGTTCGATACTTTGAAGTCGTCTTTCAGAAAAGAATCCAGTATAAAATTCTGATGTTTGTGGTTGAAAGCAGCACAAAGGTTGTATCATAGCCCTAACCGCTATAAAAACAGGTTTCAGAAGTAAATCCAATCCAAACCAATCCACTTTATTTATATAGCACATTTCATAAACACGCAGTTTCCAAAGTGCTGCACAACATGCAAAATTGCAACAAATAAATAAATACACACATTTATATAAGAAAATACATAAATAAATAAAATAAAATAAAAAACACAGAGGACCACACGACTCACGCGGTGTTAAAAGCCAGAGAATAAAAGTGGGTCTTAAGACGTGAGGGGTGCCAGCTCTGATTGCCACCCCCCCCACCCGACCCAGAAATGGAATAACAGAAAATGACATGAATGTGTTTCTGCTGCTGGGCTTCTGAATTGTTCTATGCATCCATCTATCTATCGATCTATGTTTGTGTGTATGTATGTATGTATGTATGTTTGTATGTACTGTATGTATGTATGTATCTATTTATCTAATCTAAATATGAGTGGGATTCTCCTCACCGTCTCTCCCACAAAAGCGTTCTGTGTCTGGGTGTGACGTCCTGTTGAATAAAAGGTAAAAGAGATTACAACATTATGAAAGATTTAATACACTTCATATTTCCATTTCGAACGATTAATTACTACACAGCAATACTTCTCATCAATTTAAAACCCACAAATGAAGCTGTATAGTATAATGTCTGCTCCGTGTCTCTCACCCGCTAACAATACTCCTGCTGTCCGCGCTCCGGCCTAAAGTAGATTTACCTTCAATCACCATTTATTATTATATCTGCTCCATTAAAGTGCTGCGTCCTCTGAGCAGTCTGCTAATCCTGATTACAACAGAGAGGCCGACCCTGCACTCATCCCCACACAGACAGGCAAGGCAGGGCAGCAGGAGCATCAGGAGCTGGGGTTTGGGTCCTGGGACATGGGTCTGGTCCAGGTCTGAATGCTGCGTTCTGGTCCATGGTCTGAGGGCTGCGGTCTGGTCCAGGTCTGAGGGCTGCGGTCTGGTCCAGATCTGAGGGCTGTGGTCTGGTCCAGGTTTTAGGTCTCGTCCAGATTTGAGGGCTGCGGTCTAGGAGAGGGCTGAATCATGGAGGCGCGGGCCATGATGATGCGCAGAGGGACCTCGGGCTCCATTAAAGTGCAACGCAGCGCTTCGTCTGCATCGCAAAAGGTACGGGAAAGTGTGTGTGTGTGTAGTGTGTGTGTGTGTAGTGTGTCTAGTGGTGGAAAGATAGATATTTTAATAATATATATTACAGCAGAAACACACCCATCCAAACAAACCAATAAATACATAATTCTAAAAGTGACTAACAATAGTAATAAAGTGCCAAAGCTGGTGATGAGCTGCGTCCTCTGGTTGAGTCTGAAGAGTCTGCTTGGTTTGGACCATTTCACTGCTCTGGTTCAGAGTGAAATTCTGGTTGCTATACAGTTTTTCTTAGTCGCTTTGGTGCATTTCTCACATCACCGTTAACATTTGCACAACAGTTGGTGCATTTTTCAGAACAATTAGTGCAAGTTTTGATGTCAATGAAAAGTCCTGACACGAGCGTTTATGAACTATATACAATGCTCAAGACAGAACTACACACTGTACGGCCGAAAACTACGGTAAAGTTTAACATATTCACTATACTCTACAGCAGGGGTGTCCAAACTGGTCCAGAAAGGGCCGCTGTTGCTGCAGGTTTTCTATCAGACCCAGCAGGACCAGAGCAGACTCCTCCCATTTCCTCAAGAGACTTCAGTCTTAACCTGAAGATTTGAGGAAATGGGAGGAGTCTGCTCTGCTCCTGCTGGGTCTGATAGAAAACCTGCAGCAACAGCGGCCCTTTCTGGACCGGTTTGGACACCCCTGCTCTACAGCAGCCATTCCCAAAGTCGTTAACGCCGCGCCCCCCTTAAAAATCTGACGGTTCTGTGCGGCCCCCCGAAATATGAACCAAGAAGACAACGTTAAAAATAGGCTCTTCTCGTTATTTTATTTGGGGGAAATAGCCTCTGCTACAAACATGTAAATGACGCACCCCATTATAATACAAAAATGATTACAATTTGATTATTCAAGTCGAATAGTGAACACAAATATTTTAATATTACAAACAAAATATTATTAATTTAACATACAATAATAACTTTTTTTTTATGACCTCTATATATGCCCCCCTGCAATACCCTCGCAGCCCACCAGGGAGCCACGGACACCACTTTGGGAGACACTGCTCTACAGCATTGTGCAAAAGAAAAACTCCACAAGAAATAGCATAATGGTAGAACTGTGCACAAATGTAGACAATACATATTACTGTAAACTGAATATACATTATTCCTGGACTGCCACGCCTTCCTGTCTGTCTGGCCATGTATTTTCATCTACATCACGGCGGATGTTTTCCCTTCAAGCCAACACATTTTGACACTAGTTTCAACGATTTTGTTTGTAATGAATAAAGCAATGAAATGAGGCCTATTAGTTTTATGGGGAATGACTATTCTGCTTCATAAGTATGTTTTGTTTTGCCAGAGGTTTCTCACTGAGTTTTTTTGAGTTGTTCCATGCCAATCCAGGACATTTATGATCATCTGTTAACATTTATGGACATTGGTCATCCACCCCTTATGGACCAATGGCTCTAAGGAGAATTTCCTGAGTTTGAACGGTTTTATTCTTTGACCTCTGTTGGAGAATTAATAACTTTGTAAAGTCCTCCGAGATCAATACTGTTGTAATTTAGGGCAATGCAAAATAAATTGATTTGAATTGAATTGATTTTATTTGGCTGCAGCATGTGAATCCTGTGTGACAGACGCGAACACATGGATTACATGCAGGCATTGTTTTATATCCAAAGAGCACTGTATCATTCTAATTAATTACAGATACGGCCTGCCCCTTTCACAGATAATCCGGCCTGCAAATACAGTGGGGCAAAAAAGTATTTAGTCAGCCACCGATTGTGCAAGTTCTCCCACTTAAAATAATGACAGAGGTCTGTAATTTTCATCATAGGTACACTTCAACTGTGAGAGACAGAATGTGAAAAAAAAAATCCAGGAATTCACATTGTGGAATTTTTAAAGAATTTATTTGTAAATTATGGTGGAAAATAAGTATTTGGTCACTTCAAACAAGGAAGATCTCTGGCTCTCACAGACCTGTAACTTCTTCTTTAAGAAGCTCTTCTGTCCTCCACTCGTTACCTGTATTAATGAACTCCTTATCTGTATAAAAGACACCTGTCTACAGCCTCAAACAGTCAGACTCCAAACTCCACTATGGCCAAGACCAAAGAGCTGTCGAAGGACACCAGGAAAAGAATTGTAGACCTCCACCAGACTGGGAAGAGTAAATCTACAATAGGCAAGCAGCTTGGTGTGAACAAATCAACTGTGGGAGCAATTATCAGAAAATGGAAGACATACAAGACCACTGATAATCTCCCTCGATCGCAAGATCTCACCCCGTGGGGTCAAAATGATCATGAGAACGGTGATCAAAGATCCCAGAACCACACGAGGGGACCTAGTGAATGACCTGCAGAAAGCTGGGCCAAAGTAACAAAGGTTACCATCAGTAACACACTACGACGACAGGGAATCAAATCCTGCAGTGCCAGACGTGTCCCCCTGCTGAAGCCAGTGCATGTCCAGGCCCGTCTGAAGTTTGCCAGAGAGCACATGGATGATACAGCGGAGGATTGGGAGAATGTCATGTGGTCAGATGAAACCAAAGTAGAACTGTTTGGTGTAAACTCAACTCATCGTGTTTGGATACTGAGTTGCATCCCAAGAACACCATACCTACTGTGAAGCATGGGGGTGGAAACGTCATGCTTTGGGGCTGTTTTTCAGCTAAGGGGACAGGACGACTGATCCGTGTTAAGGAAAGAATGAATGGGGCCATGTATCGTGAGATTTTGAGCCAAAACCTCCTTCCATCAGTGAGAGCTTTAAAGATGAAACGTGGCTGGGTCTTCCAGCATGACAATGATCCCAAACACACCGCCCGGGCAACGAAGGAGTGGCTCCGTAAGATGCATTTGAAAGTCCTGGAGTGGCCTAGTAAGTAATTTAGTAAGTAATATTTATTTATATACCGCCTTTTCACTGCAGATCTGAGTCTCAAAGCAGTTTACAATTGTTATTTTTTGGGCACTTGTCCTCTCACTCCCACACAGAGATGGGAGAGGGGTCGCTGAACAGGAGGCACATGCCAATCCTATTGTACATATTTTTAGTGGTAGGGGAAACCGGAGTACCCGGAGGAAACCTACGCAGACACGGGGAGAACAGGCAAACTCCACTCAGAAAGGCCCTGGTCCGGCCGGGATTCGAACCCAGGACCTTCTTGCTGAGAGGCGAGAGTGCTATCCACTCAGCCACCGTGCCGCCCCAGTCTCCAGACCTCAACCCCATTTAAAATCTGTGGAGGGAGTTGAAAGTCCATGTTCACTGCTCTCGAGAAGATCTGCATGGAGGAATGGGCCAAAATACCAGCTACTGTGTGTGCAAACCTGGTAAAGACGTATAGTAATCGTTTGACCTCTGTTATTGCCAACAAAGGTTATGTTACAAAGTTGAATTTTTGTTATTGACCAAATACTTATTTTCCACCATAATTTACAAATAAATGTAAAAATCCTACAATGTGAATTCTTGGATTTTTTTTTCACATTCTGTCTCTCACAGTTGAAGTGTACCTATGATAAAAATTACAAACCTCTGTCATTATTTTAAGTGGGAGAACTTGCACAATCGGTGGCTGACTAAATACTTTTTTGCCCCACTGTATGCGTGAATCGAATGGATAATTATTGCATCACCATGTACCCAAAGATGGAACACCTCTGCAGCAGCCAAACAGTTCACAGCCCAAAGCCTCACATGGCTCACATGACACAGGATCAAACACTATGAATTTCAGCTGTTTTCAATTCAATACATTTCTTTGTGTATTGTCCCAAATCACATTTGCATTCGTCTTAGGGGGTTTTACAAAGTTGTCGATTCACCAACAACAGGAAATGCAACAACAAAAACACATATAGGAGCCATTGGTCCATAGGGGGGGATGACCACTGTGCAGAAATGTTAATAAATGTGTTTAAATGTCCTGGATCATCACTGTTCTTAGACCCTGCTGCACCGGCAAGGAACCACTCCAAAACCCAATTGGAAAAAATGAGAAAGCTTAGGGAGGCCAATATTGAGAGAGGAATCTGCTCCCGAGGACGGACAGGCTGTAGATCCAGGACTGAGGCTGTAGCTCCAGGACTGACGCTGTAGATCCAGGACTGAGGCTGTAGATCCAGGACTGAGGCTGTAGATCCAGGACTGACGCTGTAGATCCAGGACTGAGGCTGTAGATCCAGGACTGAGGCTGTAGACCCAGGACTGAGGCTGTAGATTCAGGACTGAGGCTGTAGATTCAGGACTGAGGCTGTAGATCCAGGACTGAGGCTGTAGATCCAGGACTGAGGCTGTAGATCCAGGACTGTTCTGTCTCTGCTCCTCAGAATCAGCTGAGGCCTAAAGCAGGAAGAATGTTCTGTCTTTAGTTCTGGTTTAGCGAGTGCACGTGTTTCTGGTGTTTGTGAATGAAGTGTGCGGCGAGCTGGCTTCTGATTGGATGGACGTGTCATTAATAAGTGATTACAGATGATCACCTGCATGTGTTTTCCCAAAGCCCAACAGGAAGTCCAAATCAGAGACGGATTTAAAAGACCGTAATGGATTTGTTTTCCAGTTTTTTGTGATTATTAGTGAAAAGATCCGGTTGTGAACCCAGAGTGAGAGGTCCTTTGTTTATGTTTACAGGCACCATATTTCCAAGATCCAAACAATATATTTTGACAATTTTTTTCATTTTAATTTTTGCCAAAATGCTTGATTTACTGTGTAGAATTAAACGTAAGTTGGCAGACTGATAGCAGTTGGTCTGAAACATTGCTATTTTGCCTATCATAAGAGAGAGACCAGAAAGAGAGAGCCCAGAGACAGAGAGACCAGAGACCAGAGAGACCAGAGAGAGAGAGAGCCCAGAGACAGAGAGACCATACAGAGACCCGAGAGACCAGAGACAGAGAGAGACCAGAGGGACCAGAGACAGCGAGACCAGAGAGAGACCAGATAGAGAGACCAGAGAGAGACCAGAGAGAGACCAGAGAGACCAGAGACAGAGAGAGAGACCAGAGACAGAGAGAGACCAGAGAGACCAGAGACCAGAGAGAGACTAGAGATACTGTAGTTTGGAGATTTCATGACACTTTGAAGCAACTGTGGATAAAGCTAAACTCATCAATCTAACAATGCACAAGGCAGTACTTTTCCACATGTTATGGTTATCTCATGGCCGAAGCCGCCGGCATTGTGGCGAATGCTGATTGGACGGTCCATGAGTCTTACTGTTTAATATCACTTGCATTGTGTGAATCTTTGTTTGTGCCTGTCTCTATCATTAACATTAAACGTGTCTTCTGTGACTGAAAGACTCGATCCCAGACGTTTGTCATCTTCCTCAATAGTTTTCTTCTATCAGTAGTTTTCACATTTTTTGGCCTCTGTCATATCTTTAGATCAACTTTTTTCAGACGGAAAAAGGAAAAAGAGAAGACCAGCAAAGAGTCAAATAGCGACTCACAGGGATCTTATGAAAAAGATATCTTGATTTCCTGTACAATAAAAACAGCATATTGTTGATTTCTTAATAAAAGACTCTTTCACATACAATGCGAATAAATAATTTTGTGTATTTGCGCCTCATTGAGAATCATGGCAGGAGCAAACTCCATGAAGCCCCAAAGCGTTGATTTCCCAACTTTGGATCAAAGGAAATTGAAATATTATGATGTTTGAAGCAGAACAATGGGTCTTGAGGGATGCAAACCCTCCCACCTCCGTCATGTGACACACTGCTGCTTTACGGACATGTGACCACAGCTCCAGAGGGAACTGTCACTGGTCAGGGAGACAAAAAAAACCCTGTTCCCACCAACTCTACTCTACACTTTTTTATACTCTACTCTATTCTACTTTGCTCTACTCTACACTCATTTAAAACGTATTGCATTACTTCTTTTGTATTTTCTTTTAATTTGCCGTGATCTAACGGTTCTCCCGGTTTGTTTCTTGATGAAGAGGGCTTAAAAAAATCTTTAGTTTAGTGCTCACTGTGATCCTGTGTTTATATTGTGGTATTGTCTTTGTCAATCCAGGTATAATAAATTGACCAATCAGATGCCTTAGTTTGCAGGGGTAACTCCAGCTTGCCTTTGCAATCATCTTAGCAACACGTCGACCTCTGTTATGGCGCAAAGCTAATGCCGGAACAAATACCCATATAAGAACATAGGCTCCAGCTAGCTTTTGTTCATATTGCCCACTTTCTCATCATGGCTAACAATATGGTGATGTCACACGTTGTCCACTCCTCCTATTTTTATGCTATAAAGCCAAAATATGTCTCCTTAACACAGTTCTCTCTCCGGTCACATGCAGCGTGTGATAAAAGCTTCTATTATTTCATTGAACCCGTTCACTCATAATCGCGTCAGCCTCATTTCACCACAGCCTTAAGCTTTGTCTTTGTTTATTGTTCGCTCCTTGGATCCAAAATGGCCGCCGCACCGCACAGTTTCTTTGCCCCGCAGCAGAATGTGAAGCCTGGGACTGAATTCAAAGGGGCCTTGTGTGTGTGTGTGTGTGTGCAGCAGAGTGTACCTTCTATGGGTGTTAAAGTTGCCTGTCTGTGTGTGGGTCTGAGTGTATACGTGTTAAAGTGTGCGTTTGTTTGTGGTAAGTGTGTCTGTGGTGTGTGTGTGTGTGTGTGTGTGTGTGTGTGTGTGTGTGTGTGTGTGTGTGTGTGTGTGTGTGTGTGTGTGTTTGTGGTGAGTGTGTGTGACCTGCAGCTCATGGGACACAGAAGCGCATGCATTACATTAGAGCGGTTTGAGCCGGTCGTCGCTCTGTGCAGGAGTTAAGAAAGAAAACTCCATAAAGTCTACAGTGTTTTCATCATTCTTCTTCAGCTCATTCTGAAACTCAGTTTTCCTTCCCCTGTGATCGATGGTCTCTGCTGCTTCAGGGATTCCTCTGCCCTTCAGAAGACTGATATTATCTAGATGCATTGGAATTAAAACACAGTGAATACATTTTGTTTGATGTTTGGCCTCTTCAGGGTTAATCTTGATTTAGACTGAGCTTAGAAACACCCAGATACTTCCATCTCCCAGATACTTCCATCTCCCAGATACTTCCATCTCCCAGATACTTCCATCTTCCAGATACTTCCATCTCCCAGATACTTCCATCTCCCAGATACTTCCATCTTCCAGATACTTCCATCTCCCAGATACTTCCATCTTCCAGATACTTCCATCTTCCAGATACTTCCATCTTCCAGATACATCTCTGAGTCTCTGAGGTTGATGGCAGCCTCCTCTGTGGCAGCACCCTAAATATCTTAAGTCTCTGAACGCTATGGGACTGTATTGGCTGACGTCTGGTGGTCCCTCTTAGACTGGAGTGTGGTCCCTATCAGACCCGGATGGTGGTTCTTCAGGAAGGGAGCTCCTGGTCCTGGAAAGGAGACTTCAACCGATAGTCAAATGTCAGATTCAGGAGGCTGCTGGTCCCGGTTGCGGGCTGCTGTACCAGCTCCATACGCTCCATCGAATACTCGAGGGATAATGGGAGTTTGCCTCAACAAATGCTTTGTCGATTTGCAGAAGGCTTTCGGCCGTGTTACCCAGAAGGTCCTTTAAGGGGTATCTGTATGACCAGCTGGGTCAGCTGGGTCCTGTTAGTGGACTTCAGCTCTGCCTTCAACACAATCCTGCCATCCCTGCTCCAGGACAAGCTCTCCCAGCTCAACGTGCCCAATTCCACCTGCAGGTGGATCACTGACTTCCTGACGGACAGGAAGCAGCGAGTGCGTCTGGGGAAGAATGTCTCGTACTCTCGGATTATAAATACAGGAGCCCCACAGGGCTGTGTTCTTTCTCCCCTGCTCTTCTCCCTGTACACCAACCACTGCATCTCCATCCACGACTCCGTGAAGATGATCAAGTTCGTGGACAACACCACCCTCATTGGACTCATCTCCAACAACGATGAGTCCGCCTACAGGAGGGAGGTGGACCGGCTGGTGTCCTGGTGCAGTGGTAACAACCTGGAGCTGAATGCCCAGAAGACAGTGGAGATGATTGTGGACTTCAGGAAGAGCACTGTCCCCCCACCCCCACCCTCCGTGATGGACTCCCCCATCACCTCTGTGGAGTCCTATGGTTTCCTGGGCACCACCATCACCCAGGACCTCAAGTGGGAGCCGACCATCAGCTCCCTCATCAAGAAGGCCCAGCAGAGGATGTACTTCCTGCGGCAGCTCAGGAAAGCCAAGCTGCCTGCACAGATGTTGGTGCAGTTCTACACGGCCATCATCGAGTCCATCCTCACCTCCTCCGTCACCGTGTGGTTCGCTGGAGCCACAGTCAGGGACAAACAGAGACTACAGCGCATTATGCGCTCTGCAGAGAAGGTGATTGGCCGCAGCCTCCCATCGCTGCAGGACCTGTACGTCGCCCGAGCTCGAGGCCGGGCTGGTCGTATCACAGCCGACCCCTCCCGCCCCCCCGCCCTCTAGAAGTCCCCTACTGCTCTTTATAATGTCACTTTACTTCACTGTACTGCTGTCACCTTACATTGTGTGCACCATGTGCACTGTATATTGTAGACAGCGAGGCCGCAAAAGGTTAAAGGTGTTATGCAAGGCAAGTTTGTTTGTATAGCACAGTTCATACAAAAGGCAACACAAAGTGCTTTACAAAACAAGATAGAAACAATACAAGACATTAAAATCATAATTAATCACAGTATATAAAAAGAGTGAAGATAAAAGAATTCAGATGCTCTCTGTTGGAAACCTCCACCCTCATGGCGTCTGCACATCAGAGTGACAGTGGCTTTGAGGTTTTTCAGTCATTTGAGTGATTTGTTCCAGGGTCGTGTAGGGACTCAGAAGTCAGATGATACTAATCAGATGTGACACTTCTTTAATTATCGTCCAACTCCAGAAATCAGATAATCATACTTTATTTTGGTTTGTGACTAAATGCAGCCAGTGTAATGCATTAAGGAATAAATGTAATCTCTTTCAAAACTTTTAGGATGAGAATAACTGTGTTTTATTGACCAAATCAATTGGTTCTTGGGTAGAACTTTTTGGAAAATAAAGACATTTCAATAAAAATAGTGAAAATACAATCCCTCAGTTGTATACGCAGCAAAAAACAAAACTTTTTTTAACCTGGATTCAAACATTATCAGAGTAGAAGCCTGTCTCACATTTTCTGAAAGACTATATAAACTTTGCCGCATAAATCTGAAATGCTGCCTCCCCATTTTAGTCCTGACTCTGGGCATGAGGCAAGTCCCTGTGCCCCTCTTAGTCTGAGTTGGTTCATATGGCACTAACATTGGCTGAGCCACAGGAAGCCAGTGCAGGAGACTGTATCTGTAGATATTATTTTACTTTAGTAAAATGTGTTCTCTGCATAAGGACACATCCTTCACTAACTACACCAAATGTCAGGAGCAGGGGCCACTACCTCCAGATGTTGATGCTCTTGGACCATCAACATCTGGAGGATCTTACTTAAATATGATTTGAGAAGAACACCCGGAAGAAACCCACGGAGAAATGTGCAACCTTCCTGCTGTGAGGCCACGGTACCATGTGATCTGTTACATAGTCCTGGATGGGGCTTGGGTTTTTTTCAGTCTCCTTCTGTTCTTTAGAAATAGATTCAATCTGCTTGATGTACATGTTTTTAATTTGATGGGTAACTGGAGCAACTGGACAAAACATATGCAGACATGGGGAGAACATGCAAACTCCACTCAAAGAGGCCAAGTTCCTTACATGATTCAGTCCTGTGACCTTCTTGCTGAGAAGCGAGGGCCAACCACAGTCTCAGTAGTGGTTTTGCAAAGCTGTTAGTCTGGTGGCAGTTTATGAGAATTATGAATGTCATTTTCAAACTGAAAGCAGATTTTGTGCAGAAGTTTGAAACCTCTGTCCATCTCGCAAACATCTGTAATAGCCAGACAGTAAATCAAACGAAAAAGAAAGATTGTGTGTTTTGACAAAGTTTAGACTGTTTTGTGGAGCGGGTGAAAAGCAGTCTAATCCTCCGAGCCTCTTTTCTGTTCCTGTTTTGCGACTTTGATAACAGCCCAAGTAAAACATTGATGAACATGAATCTATAGACTGAGCATCGGACATATACTTTTAATCAAATATAGAGTGTAAAAGTGGCTGTTTGTACTCTTGGTGGTCTTATAAAGTCATTGCAATCACACTGTGGCCAGAATCCTCCTTCTGTGACACATGTAAGCATCAGCACTGGTTACTGATGCAATCCACCTGCTGGGATTTAGCTAGAAATGGTACAAGCTAACAATGCAATGAATAAAAGCTGCACGTTTGCATGTTGTTATGTGACACTTACCCAAGAGCTGAAAGAGCAAAACAATACAGTCTGTTTTGACAATACACATGAGTCCCATCAGACTAAAAATATTAAGTTCACATAAACACAGTGAAGCAGGAATGTGTTTTGTCATGTGATCTTTGTCATGTGGTCCGGCAGGATGCTAACAAAAGTAAAACACACGCCGCATATACACTTTACAGGCCAGAGTTCACAGAAGTAGTGGGTGTTTTCCAGAAAGTACTTTACTTGTTATTAGTAAAACAAAGTGGGGATTTTGGTTGTTTTAAAAAGACAAAGCCAACAACCAAATCCAGCTACATTTGACCTCACAAACTGGCAACCCAACTGAGAGCCTCAATCTGCTCTCTGATTAGATTATCTGCTTTATCACGTAAAAAACATGAATAAGAATAACTTTATTGATCTCACAACGGACAAATGTACGCGTCACATTTGTCATCGAAAGAATCACTGAGGTTGTGCAAAAATGTGAAAAGGTTGAAAATATACTCTCTCTTGTGCAAGATATATTATGAACAAGAGAAGTAAATGTAAATAAATGGATTTCTATCATTTCTGATGGTATTTCATGTTTTAAAATAGTAGAACGAGTGAAGAATGGTCGCTCCTGTCGCAGAGGAAGTTCTAATTGAAGGCACACCGTTGTAAAGAATGAGGTTTAAACTGGAGACACTAATTTCCAAAACTATTTTAGTGGAACTACTTCACGGTTAGAAGAATTGGCACAAAGGGGACACATGTCTGAGTGCTCTCAAAGCTTCGGTGCACAGAACATTTTAAAAAGCAAATGTGTGCGTTCACAGTAAAGTGTCAATGAAAGTATCTGGACTTTAAGGTTATAACTCAAAAACTAAAATGATTATATATCATAGATTAGAAAAAAAAAGATTTCAAATACAGACATATCCACGAGGTATTGTCGCCAAATACATTCTTGGTGACATTTAAAAAAAACAAAAAACAGATCAGCCTCTCATTTGAGAACTTGACACTGGAGACTTTTTGCTAATGTATTCCAATGTGTTTTTTTTTTTTTACTGAAAATGGCAAACAAAATTACAAAATTAAAAAACTCTGTCGCACTTTTGTACCTATAGTGAGAACCAGCCCAGATACTAAACTGTTTGGTAATAGTAATTAGTGTTTTACTTGTTTTGTTTAAGTAACATGAACAAATCAGACCACATCTCAGAAAACATATTATCCATTGTGCAAGGGTCGCTATTTGACGCTTTGGGCTGAGAGCTGATTGGCTGATTCAGGGTGGTCCTTTCTTCTTCACTTTTCTGTCTGAAAAAGCTGATCTAAATATGTGACAGGAGATAAAAATACATACATGTGCAAAGTAGAACTATAGAAGCAAAGTGTTTTGAGAGTGAGGAGTTAGTTTCATGGATTCTACTGCTTAGTTCATTTCTGTGGTTTCAAAATGAAGTATTCCGGCTTTAAAACTGCCAAGAAAGAAGTGTTTTTCAAAGCTGATTTGGTGGAAGAGGTGGAAGAAGCGGCTGCAGCAGTGGTCATGGGACTGAGGCTGGATTATGGAGAGTCATGGGACCAACAAAGAGGCCTTCGCTCACATGGTGGTCATATGAACGCCCAAAAACGCATAAAGTCCCAGAGGAAGGACCAAGACCCAGCACAGACCCTCGGACGGCAGTGGAGACCAGAGCGGAGACCAGAGGAGAGACCAGACCAAAGCAGAGACCAGAGAAGAGACCGTGCCAGAGCAGAGACCAGAGCAAAGCAGAGACCAGAGCAGAGACCAGAGACCATACAAGAGCAGAGACCAGACCATAGCAGAGACCAGAGCAAAGACCAGAGGAGAGTCCAGAGCAGAGACCAGAGGAGAGACCAGAGCAGAGACCAGAGGAGAGACCAGACCAGAGCAGAGACCATACCAGAGCAGAGACCAGACCAGAGCAGAGACCATACCAGAGCAGAGACCAGACCAGAGCAGAGACCATACCAGAGCAGAGACCAGACCAGAGGAGAGACCAGACCAGAGCAGAGACCAGAGGAGAGACCAGAGGAGAGGCCAGAGCAGAGACCAGAGCAGAGACCTAAGCTGTAGACTCAAAGCCCCAAGACTAGAGTGGACAGTAGCAGAAAGCAGAGCAGAACACTACTGGGCCGTGGCAGAAGATGAGATCCAACGAGCCATTCAAAGCCCTAAGACCTGACCTCAGACCCGTGGACCACAGCAGGACGTCTGAGGAACAACATGCGATGATGAAGACACAAGCAGGAGGAAAGATGAGGCTTTGCAAAGGTTTGTGGGATGAAATATCACAGATGATAAATTCAAAAATGGGGGGAAAAAAACAGAAACCAGATCAATGTCTATTTTCCAAAGAATTTCACATTTTGTTTTTTTCAAAGCCCTGGAGAGAGAGATTAAATGTTGAGGTTGTAGTTTTGTGTGTGTTGTGATCAGACTTATTCGCAATTTTTCTTTTCCAAAACTCTTTCCGTTGGACGAACAAAATGTAGTAGTTATGAGAAAAGTTACAAACCCCGGCTTTAATGCAGAGCAAGAAATAGCCCCAAATGGAATTTCTCAAGCAAAATGTGACATACATAATATAAGCATGATGCGTTTGTATTCACTAAAGCTGGGTTAGATTATTTTGAAGTATTTAAAACCATCTAACTGCTTTCAAAGGGAAAAAGCAAAGTTATGTGATTTTTGCCTTTTTTTTTTTTATATAGTTTTCTGTGAACAATGCACCCTCTGTATGTATCTCTCGTCTTGTTTCTTCAATATCGGTTCCAGTGCACTTCCTTGTGACTTGTCCATGCTTCCGACAATGTGTTTACAATGCAACTCTTTCTTCTAATGCCGTTCCCAATGCTCAGCTTGTGATTGCAGAGAACCCTCGTCATGTGAGATTAACGTGCCATTATCCAGAGAGCCGGAATCTAACCCACACGCTCCGACTTAAGCCAGCACAATGGAGACGGTCATTAGGGGCTTAAAAAAAAAAAAAAAAAAACGGATTAAGGAGAAAGAGGATTTTAAAAGAGAAAGGAATGGTGTGCAGTAATTAGCCCGATTGTGGAGTGCATTAGTGAAAACAGAACGTGCAGAGAATGTGGTTTCAGGGTTCTGGCACAATATTTACGACCAACGTTAGAAGTCTAATTTTGTTCAGAGTAAAAATAACTGTGAATAAAGCCAATTTTTTGAATTCAGTATATTTCTTTTTATTCAGGCTTATTACAGGACTCAGTTGTTTGACATGAATACATACAGTAGATTTTCATCTTCAGCACCATTAAAAGAACCTCATCCATCCATCCATGTTCTTCTGCTTTATCCATTGCCGGGTTGTAGAGGCAGCTGTCTGAGCAGAGACGCCCAGGCTTCCATCTCCATACATACTTCCTCCAGCTCATCCGGGAAAATCCTGAGGAGTTCCCAGTCCAGCTCAGAGACAAATAAGTCACCCAATCGCCTCATCTCTAACGAAGCACAATAGTGTTTGTCATAAAATACATTACCAGCGTCTCATTGAGTGATACTTTACAGGAATTCAATGACTTATAGAACTCGTACTCGACCTGTGTCTGAGAAAATAGAAGAATAATCGTTTTATTTTTGTTTCCTTCACAGGTTCACCGGGCGTGGATCGATAAAACCTTCCAAAAACGAGAATGCTCCCGGATCATTCCCAGCAAAGACATTCTCAGGTAAAGACTGAAGACACACAAACACACACACCCTGAAAACTGGTGTAGACAGACACACACACATTGTTGGACCCATAGCCCGCATATTAGGAGTGGAATGACCAAGTGTGTCACAAGAAAGACACTTCACCCACATTAGAATGAGTCTGGTCCGTGCACGAACAATTGGTGGCGGTGGGAGGGGCCGACGGCACATACTGGTTGCCTTGCTCCTGTCAGTGTGACCCAGGGCAGCTGTGGCTAGCAGTAGTAGTTTATCACCACCATGTATGGAGTGAATGAATGACTTATGAAGTGTCTAAAACCAATGCATTGTTATAATTATTATGATCTCCTGCTGTTTTCAGGTGCAGCTGTGGGAAGCTGGTGGCGGATCACGTGCCACAGGACACCAGTAGCACCGCCCTAGAGCTGCAGCCGGGCGAGCGATGGAGCGCGCTCAAACACACCCAGGCCGTGCCCACAGACGCATACGGCGTGGTGGAGTTCCAGGGCGGGGGCCACGTCAACAAGGCCATGGTCAGTGTTCCAACCTAGGTTTTCAGACAGTACATCAGATCAATGAGGAGAATGAGGAAACATGAGGGCCATTGCATCGGAATTTCAAACCAAATATCTTTTTAATGGGAAAACGCTCTCCGCGGCATTTGTTATGGCCATTCTTAAAATGATCGGAAGTGTTTGTCCTTGTGTGATTTATTAAAGTAATGAAAGACATAAAATGGGAATTTGAGCTGTGGCAGAGGGCCTTGCATGTTGGATTGGCCTGCGGAACAATTAGGGCCCTCGGAGTCATGTCATGTGGCCCTTCGCCTCTCTAACACAAAGTACCATTGAGGTCATAAACACAAGTTCACAGTGTCATCCAACCAACTCTGCAATCTAGTCATTTACTCAAGTCTCTCTCTGTCTGGTCTTTTTCTCTGATCTCTCTCTGGTCTCTCTCTCTCTCTCTGGTCTCTCTCTGGTATCGCTCTAAGGTATCTCTCTCTGGTTTCCCTCCCTGGCTTCTCTTTGGTCTCTCTTGCCTCTCTCTATTTGGCCTCTTCCTGGTATCTCTTTGTCCTCTGGTCTCTCTCTGGTCTCTCTCTGGTCTCTCTCTAGTCTCTCCCTGGCTTCTCTTTAGCCTCTCTTGCTACTCTTTATCTGGTCTCTCCTGTCCTCTCCCTGGTCTCTCTCTGCCCTCTCCCTGGGTCTCTGTGGTCTCTCTCTGCCCTCTCTCTGGACTCTCCCTCACCTGTGATCACACATAATAATCTTTAATGCTGACGTGTCCCTTTCTGTCCCTGCAGTATCTCCGTGTGGCCTACGACTCGAAGCCCGACTCGCTGCTGCAGATGATGGTGAAGGAGTGGCAGCTGGAGCTTCCCACGCTGCTGGTGTCTGTCCACGGGGGGCTGCAGAACTTCGAGCTGCCCCCCAAACTCAAGCAGGTCTTTGGGAAGGGTCTGATCAAAGCCAGTGTCACGACCGGAGCCTGGATCTTCACCGGTGGCGTCAGCACAGGTGGGCTCCTCTGCAACAGACAGCCACAATAAGGACGGACAGTTATTCTATATGATCCACTGTATGTGTGCAAAAGTACTAATACGACGAGAATCTTTTGTCATATTTGCTATAGATCAACCGACCCATTGAGCTGTTTTTTGACGTTTTTTATCAGCTGTCAGCCTAAACCTCTTCCCTTTGATTGATGTAATGAGTTTCTCCGTCTGATTATAACGCGGCCACAACAACCGCACACACAGAATATGTTTTTAAAAATATATATATGTGTCCTCTACACTCTCAAAAACATTTTCAGGAAAGAGACAGCAAAAGCTCCTTAGCGACTGTTGTCATGACCCAACTCTGGACACACACATAGAGGAGAAAATGCAATATTTCACGACATTTTTTACAAAACAATAAATATGTATCATGTTTAACTCATTAGTGTTCATGAAAGATACACCTTTGTTCAATACGTAATCCCTTCTTTCATCTGTTGGAAGCCCATTAGGGGCATGATAGACGCTGCAACAGGCTCTACAAGTTTTGCGAATCTAGTTTTGCACATCTTGCCAATTAGCCCTTAGTAAACTAATCAATCTCAGGTAGACTGAAAGAGTTTGGGAACTTGGATTTTCACTTAGGTCTGGACATTAGTACTGTAAATCTTTGTGTTTGAGTATTAGTACTGTATATTTATAATGAAAACAACCAGACGTTTTCGACATCAGAATGACATTGTAACATCTCTTGCACGTCCATGGCTCAGCCGGTAGATCCTTCCGCTGCAAAGGCACATTTTGAAGTTGTTTTTCTGACTTTTTCCGTGACAGGAGTGATCCGGCACGTTGGAGACGCACTGAAGGAACACTCATCCAAATCCAGAGGGAAAGTTTGTGCTATCGGCATCGCTCCATGGGGAATCATCGAGAACAAGGAGGACCTGATCGGCAAAGATGTACGTCTGGGAGACATGTTCTAGAGTCAGGGAGATATCTTATTGCTGGAAAATGATTTTGGAAGCAGCTTCTGTGAATAGTTTGTTTATTGTGCAGGATAAGCAGCCTAACAGCACAGCTCCCATTTCAGCAGCAGCATCAGCAGTTCAAAACAGCAAACAAAACTGTCCCCAAGCTCCACATGGAAGAACATATCCACTCTGGTCTCACTATTTACTCATAGGAAGTGTCTAGATGGTGACAAAATTCAAAAACATGCTTTATGTAGAAAGGACATTCAGTCAGAAAGTTTTGCTCCAACTCGTTCTGGCTCCAATTAAGTTACACGGGACAGCAAGAAGGTCCACCTCCAGACTGGAATTTTCTATGTGGAGTTTGCATGTTCTGCCCATGGAGTGACCCCATGTCTCTTTCAGGTGACGAGGCCGTACCAGACCATGTCCAACCCTCTAAGCAAACTGTCGGTGCTGAACAGTTTCCACTCGCACTTCATCCTCGCCGACAACGGAACCACGGGAAAGTACGGCGCCGAGGTCCGACTGCGCAGGCAACTGGAGAAGCACATCTCTCTGCAGAGGATCAACACACGTGAGTTCAGCCACAGAAACCAAACTAACTTACAAAACAAATCACATGGACCTTTAACAGTAACACAACAAAAATAACACGGATCAAAAATACACTTAACAGACAATCCCAAACAGAACATACGGAACAAGACAAACTAAACTACTACATTTTCTACAAGTGCATAGACCTGACCCAGAAAAACACACACCTTCATACCTTATTTTTCACTTTAATTCTTGTGGTATGTATTTATTCATCTTCATGCTATCCAGCTAACTAAATGAACCAACTCGCTCCGGCTCCAACTGACTTACATTGAAAAGAAGTAATCGTTTATGTCATACTCACCATTTTGGGCTTTAAAAACAATCAAACGGGGCAGAAGTGTTGCTAAGGCAAGTTGGAGATTCCCCCACTAGGGAAGGCATCTTATTGGTCGATCCTTATATGGTTAATATCTGGATTTACAAAGACTATATGTGTATTAACCAGGATCACAAAGCTCAGTGCCAAAGTACAGATTTTCTAAGTCCAAAATAGTCATGCTGACACAAACATTTACTGAGATAGAAGAGTTTTAACGGAAGTCTATAGGAGCGAGAGTAAGTTAGGTTGGGACCAAGCTAGCAGGTTAGCATTGTCCATCTATATACATGTGTGATATTTATTTACCCGGCAGACAGAGGCCTCTCCCTGTGTGTGATGGAGTAATGTGATGGTGTAATGTTGTGATGATGCAATGTCGTGCTCCTGGCCCGAGTCCTGTGACCTGTGGGTTTCCCTTTGTCATCCTATGCCTGGGGCTGTCTGAGAGGCAGGGACCACAAAGGGAGGCTCAGCTGTCACCTCTCACTACAACCCGGAGACAAAGGCACCGAAGACGTTTCACTGTGTTTGTGCAACGGAAACTAAACACAAGACAAGCATTTCTGGACAATTGTAATGTAATCTATCACTACTGTAAAGCTGGGGTACCTGACTTCCCCCCACACACAAATAACACACGCTTGTTGCAACAGTAGGTCTGGCAAAAGTATAATGTCAAATAAGATCACATCATAATGTCTTCATCCAATGAGAAAACATGTTGTCTTTTGTTTTAGAAAGAATCCTGGGAGACGCTTTGGTCTGAGAGCTAATGGGCTGAGTGAGGGTGGATCTCTATTTTTCAATTTTCTGTCTGAAAAATCTGAGATAAAGATGCGACTTTTTGCTAATGTATTCCAATGTATTTTTTTTTTTTTACTGCAAATGGCAAATAAACTGAATCTGAATCCGACAGAGGCCAAAAAGTGTTGCATTTGTATTTATTTGGTTTTGACGGTATAATGTAAATGTGTATTCATGAACAGCCGTTACTGTAAATCCAAATCGTAGCTACTTTGCATCTGTACTCCCACAGTTACACTAAAACACTATGTTTTTAGTGGTAGCAGGAGGAAACCAGAGCAGACACAGGGAGAATATGCAAACTCCACACAGAAAGGTCCTGGAGGTAGAATCAAACCCAGGACCTTCTCGCGCAATCCACTATGCTGCCCCATTTCACGTGCATGTGAAAACTCGTGATGGAAGCAAACTATTTTAGAGCCAGAAACTCGTGCCATGTATTTCAGCACTATTATTTGTGGTTTAAAAGTTAAGTACCCCAGCTTTAACATGGCTCAACTGTACAAAGATACTGGCAACTGTGTATTACTTTTAGCATGATACTGTGGACTGTGTTTTTATTTAACTCTGTAAACTTCAGGTTCGCAAATAATTTCTACCAGTTTTTCACATACACTTCACTGAATCAATTCTCACTTTCAATATCACAGCCAGGTTTGGTTCACTCAGTCTCACACATCGGAATTCCCTCGATAAGATCATAAAAATCAGCAGCACTATCATTGGACAGCAGCAAAACTCACTCACAGCCATTTACAATAACAACGCTTTTTAGTCGAGGCCAGATTCCTCACGAATACAGTACATACAGTTTTTTTAAATTGAATTGAATTTGCTGATCCATTTTTGTCGCTTTTTGTCATAACTCTCACCGCCATGTCATCATTACCATTACTGCTGCTGTTTCCAGGCCTGGGCCATGGCGTGCCGGTGGTCTGTCTGATCCTGGAAGGAGGTCCTAACGTGATCTCCATCGTGCTGGAGAGCCTGAAAGAGGAGCCGCCGGTGCCTGTGGTGGTGTGTGACGGCAGCGGCAGGGCATCCGACATCCTCTCCTTTGCCCACAAGTACTGCGAGGAAGATGGGTAGGAGTTACAAGAACAATTAAAGCTGCAAGCGGCATCTAAAAGCCCATGCCGCATGATTGTATTTGCTCTCGAAGCCAAACAACTATGATTGTAACATTTAAATGAATATAATCAGTGGGTTTGTTCGGAAATTCTGAGGCTAACTTTTGATGCTACACTTGTTTAGATGGTGTAGAGTGAATTTGAGCCACACACACACACACACATTTCATCACAGCAGTGTAATGTCCGGATTACAGCTCTCAATGGCAGATCATTGTGCTGCTGTAATATTAAGTGTTTGTACAAAGGTTAATAACGGTTTGCATGGGACTCTGTTAATTCAGAAGATAAACATTATTAAAGTAACATGACACTGGTTTTAAAAGCAAAGCGGTCAGATCAGCTCCTGGAGGTCACACGGTGTAAACCATCTGTGCATGACATGATCCAAATGCCCCACACATAGCACCAGGCAATAGCACCAGATTTAACAGTTTGAATAGGCAACGAATCACCATTAGGTTCTGGGTTTGACGCCATCTTCAGTCGGGGCATTTCTGTGTGAGTTAGCGTGTTCTGCCCCTGTCTGTCTCAAGTACCGGGGCTCAAATTTGTTTTGAAAAATGATGGATTTCCACACAAAAAAAAGTTTGGGATAACAAGAGACACTAAAACCCCCTCAAAATCTGATGTGAAAGCTGTAGGTTCCCAGGACGAGCCATTTCAGTTCAAATTAAGGTCTATGGGAAAATACAGCTTGTGTGGATTTAAGCTGCAGTACCGCGGGTCGCCTCTAGTCTATGTGGAGACAGGATTTAGCAGCATTACCCTATCCAAATAATATCACTCCGTCATCCCTACCTCTAAAAATATGACTGAAGTTTATATCTGGTTGGTAGTTGCCCAGTTTTAGATTTGAGCTAATTTTGCATTTATTTCCCCCCCAAAAATAGATTGTAACCGACTGAGAGATTGTGTGATACATTTACTGTTAAATGTTTAAAGTGGTCATGGATTGTACAATTATCCAGGCCCAGAGCACATACAGCCAACCAATAAAATGTGGCCCCCTTGAGGAGAAATAAGGAGTATCCCTGTCTTATACAGATATATTTTCCTAATTTTTTTGCAGGACGGTCAGTGACAGTGTCAAAGATCAGCTCATGGTCACGATTCAGAAGACCTTCAACTACAGCCGCAGCCAGGCCCAGCAGATCTTCCTCATGGTGACCGAGTGCATGAAGAAGAAGTCTTTGGTACGTGACAGCGCAGAAGACACGTCGTCCGCAGTGTTCATGCATCTCATCCTCTGTGTTTAAGACTTCTCATCCTCGGTGTTTAACCCTTTTGGCGCCAGAAATCTCTTAGAAATTCTATGTGAAACTGACATAAGGTGGAGCCCTGTAACTCTTTAAGAGATGGAAGACTGCTATAATCAATAACAGAAATAAAATAAAAGATAAATATTCAAGAAAACTGTACAAAAAGTGTCTTAGATTCAGGAGCTCATGTAACAATCATTCTACTTTGGCGTCTAAAGGGTTAAGACCTCTCATCTTCAGTGTTATACAGTCTCTCATTGAGGTGTACGGAGCCATCTTGTCATTGTCTAATAAAACATTCCATTTGCATTCAATGTCATCTGTGTTGTATTCATTTCCTGGTCATATTGTTTGTATTTCATGAACGACAACACAGAAATGCACTTTTCTAGTCTCACTGTTGGCTCAAAGCTGGGGTTCCTAAATTTCAAACCACAAAAACATGCAACTATGTTTTAAAATCCATCCAACTAGTTCCTGGTTCTTTCATTGGCTTTCACATGCATATATTTCGGGTCACATTGTTAGATCAGCTTTTTGAGACAGAAAAGGGAAAAACAGAGAAGACCACCCTCCCTCAGCTTTCAACCCACAGAGTCAAATACTGACTCACAGGGCTCGTTTCTTGTCTATTAAAAACAAAACCATCCTTATGACTATGGGAAACCAGGCACATACAGTAGTTACGTGTCAGTGGGGGAAATGGGACAGGTCTCAAGATTGAGCCCCGGGGAAGCTCACACTCCAAAATGTTGTCAGTACATTGTTTCATGCTGAGACATTTTGTTGAGATTTCCACACTTAGATATCCAATCCACTGCGCCGACTTCTCCACAAGGGTCGCCTTTCTGCCCTTGTAGCTAAAGTAGTATTTATCAACATTGTGTATGGAGTGAATGAACAATGTCATGTGAGTTGTCCGGAAAAGCACTAAATAAAACTGCATTAATCTGGCCCTTTGAACTCATAGGGCCACTCATATTCTACTTGAGCAGACACAAAGAGGAACAGTGGCAGGTGGACACGACCCAAGAGCCTGGACCAAGACCAGGGTTGCTGATGGATCAATAAACATCAGTTTTCTGGTTCAAACCACTGGTCCCGAGTCTATCTGAACCAATCTGACTTCATCTACATAAAAAATGATTATTGTTTGCCATGTTCAGATTACAGTGTTCCGAATGGGCTCCGAAGGACAGCAGGATATCGAGATGTCCATTCTCACAGCTCTGCTAAAAGGTAACCACACGTCTTAATGTCTTTGTAGTTCAGTTAAACATCTGTATCATTCATTCATTTCATTTCATTTATTCATTTATTTCAGGCAATGGTACAAGTGAGAAAACGAGGTAATTAAATGCAATTAAGTAATATAAATAATATAATGCAAAAAACAAACAGACAAACACAATAAACAAAACAAAAAAAACAGTGTAAACAAAAAAATGTATAAACAAAAATCTATGATATAACATGGTCATATATTTCTGCCTGAAAAGGAGTGGGAAGAAGAAAAACTTATTTAATCCCACCCCTATATCCCCATTCAGTGATGAAACGATCAACTTCACTGTTACCGTTCAAGCGTTATTTTACAGTGTCATACCAGAGTGGCGTTACCACGGGCAACAAGGAAATTTACATTGTAACAACAGTTACCAACAATGGTAATAGATAATATACCAACAATGGTAATAGAAAATATACCAACAATGGTAATGAACAAAAAAGAAAAAACAACATAATTCATTGCATTATAAAATGTAGTGTTTAAATAGAAAATGATAACAAAATAACAAACATTGTCACCTTCAATAAACTAGTCTGCAACAGCTCAAAATCACACACTCAATGCTCCCGATGATCATGTTTCTCTTTTTATTGTAAGAAGATTATTTAAATCAAGATTATAGACTGGATAATAGGAGTGGACTGGCTGAGTGTGACATCACAGTAGTGTTAGCCTATTAGCGCTAACTCAAGCAGGAATGTTGAGCCATTTCTGAACATTTTATTGGTAACAACAACCGAGTTATCAAGATCAAATCAGGAGCGGCACCGGTCTGTCTCCTCTCACAGTACTCGCTAGCTAAGGCCGAATTTAGTGGAAAAAGGCTTCTGATTGATCAATTGTTTGGGTTGTTGTTAGGGTCAAACACCAGGATCAAAGAGAGTAACACACATATTTTTTTAAAGACTAAAATGGTGAGTATGAAACAAACTTCTAGTTACTGAGCTAGAGGAGTTTACTTTGACATGTACGTCAATAGGAGCCAGAGCGAGTTTGAGCAAAACTTCACCATGAGCACTTCCCTATTGGGCTTCATTGAGTTTGTGGATTAGCATTGTCCATCGATATACTGTACATAGTCAATGATCCAGGTATGAACAATAAGCAGGAACCGGTTATTACTGGTCCACTCCGGAAATCCAGTTTATGAAAAACTAGAGTTTGTTCATACATGCCTGTGATGGTAACTACACATAATCAAACCTATAAAAATGGCTTATATTAGATGACTAAGTTGCATGCCCATGTTTCTCAATGTTTTCTCTTCTTTTTCCAGGGACCAACGCATGTGCCACCGACCAGCTGAGTCTCGCTCTGGCCTGGAACCGAGTGGACATCGCACGCAACCAGATTTTTGTCTATGGGCTCCACTGGCCGGTCTGCTCCAAACACATTACCTTTTAATAAATACAAACACATCGGGGCTATTGGTCCATAAACACTGACTATGGAGGTTGATGTTGGAGAGTCCTTTCTACTGCCCAAAATTATGCATATGTTTTTGAATATCGCCAACTCTTCTAGACACCTGTGAGTGAATAATGAGATCAGAGCTCATATGCCCTGAGACGAGAGAAAAATAGACCACAAATAGAGGACAGAGAGAAATCAGAAGGAAAAAATTAGCCCTTAGTTGATGGTGCGGGAGTGGCGCAAGTGAATGTGTAAATGTCGCAAGTAAACTCCAATTTCTCCAATTAATTTATTAATGTCCATACAAGTGTGTGGATTTTTTTCTGGCACAACAGGAACGCTCATGGCTCAACCGTGCTACATACAAAGACTTACAGAAACCTACAAAAACAAACATATATACCCAACAGGGACATTTCACATCCGGGATTGGCTGAGGGACTGAGTGGCAGTGGGAAAGAAGCTGTTTTTGACACACACCAGGCCTTGTTTTATGTCATAGTTTAGATTATCGTCTCTATGACTTTTCTATGTGACTATAACAATGAAAAGATTATAAACAAACATCGGTTTCATTCTTCCCAACATTTGTGACCCCTGTGTGTTGCAGCCGGTCATTGGAATGGCCAGCGACCGACCCAAAAGCCCTGCCTCGGCTCAACGTGTGGTGACGATGGCTGGAAAGTGGAAAGCCAAAGGGAAGAAGGTCAAAGGGAAAGAGAAGAAACCAGAGCCTCCGAAAGAGACAGACCCACGCAAACTGGAACTGCTCAACTGGGTACAAACATGATTATCAACTATCAAATTATGACTAAAGAGACAAGCAACTATTCCATGATTAGCTGAAGGCAACAACATCCAATGTAGTTTGGTTTGGATTCAGCTAAACAGAGCTTTTCAGTCTGGATTTGAAAATGGTCAGAGTAGAAGCATGTCTGACATTGTCAGGAAGATTGTTCCAAATCTGAAACGCTGCCTCCCCATGTTTAGTCCTGACTCTGGGGACCAGCAGATAAATAGTCCCTGTGTTCTGCACAGTGTTTACTTCATGGTTTGGGTTATGACCAAAAGGAGGAGATCGTAGACACTAATTCAAGATGAGTTTCCACTTCAATATGGCACTTCATCTGCGATACGGCCAGAAGCTCAGAATACAGCCCCTGATCCACAAAAAGTCCAGTTTTACCAGAATGTTAATCAGATACATTATTTTCTTATTATTCTTCTGGTCTCTCCATCTGGTTTCTCACACTCTAGTGTCTCTCTCTGGTCTCTCTCTACGGCCTATCTCTGGTCTCTCTCTCTGGTCTTTCTCTGGTCTGTCTCTGGTCTCTCTCCGGTCTCTCTCTGGTCTCTCACTGGTCACTCTCTGGTCTCGTTCTGGTCTGACCGACTCTCGTCCCTGTGGTCTCATGCAGGTGAATGCCCTGGAGCAGTCTATGATGGACGCCCTGGTTCTGGACCGTGTGGACTTTGTCAAACTGTTGATTGAAAACGGAGTGAACATCCACCACTTCCTCACGATCCCGCGCCTCGAGGAGCTCTACAACACGGTCAGTTTACATCAAACATGAGTCAGTTTACATCAAACATGAGTCAGTTTACATCAAACATGAGTCAGTTTACGTCAAACATGAGTCAGTTTACATCAAACATGAGCTGAGAAGCCTTTAAGAACTTGTGTGAACTGGTTGACATCTGTTCACGCAAGCTCACTTTCCATGAAGATTTTCCCTTTTTCCACGTTGTCAGACAGTATAGACGTAGATCACTTTAGCTGGAAGTGATTTGAAATGGATTTCTCCAAATACAATGGCAAACTTTTCCTGTCAAGAAGAAACTTTGCGTCTGAAACATCAGTGAGAAGCCAAACCTGGGCTTTCATCGTACGCCATTGTGTGAAAGAATCTCCCAAAAACACACTGTTCTTGTTTGACGAGCACGTATGACGGCCTTATGTCACATATCACCAGAAAGATTGACATTTAGGAAAACTACTAATCTTGATGATGTAATATATGGCTGCGGTTTTTATACATAAATATATCAATGTGTAAAAACTAAAGTTAAGCCTGATAAAAACATTGGAAATTCGGTCTGGCCCTCGACAGCAGGCTGATGTACGATAGGGCCCCCAGGAGGACGCTGATGCACCTTTCTGAAGGACGATCTTCATGATAATGAGTGATCTCCTTGAGTCCCCATTCATCCGTCACGTTTTGTCTTTTCACAGAAACTGGGCCCCGCCAACACGCTGCACTTTGTGGTCAGAGACGTAAAGAAGGTATTTCAGATCTTCACAATACAACTTCTCCTTTCCTCCTCATGACTCATTGAACTCTTGTTTCCAGGGCAACCTCCCCCCTGATTACCAGATTACTTTGATTGACATCGGTTTAGTGCTGGAGTTCCTGATGGGCGGGGCTTATCGCTGCAACTACACACGCAAGGGCTTCAGGGCTCTGTACAACAACCTCTACGGACTCAAACGGGTGACTTCCTAATTCCATTAACTACTTCCATTAACCGTGTCCACAATGTCTCTAGTGTTATGTTCTCTTGTTCTTTGGACCCTAAAGTTTAAGGAAGTATCATTTTGACTCAAATTTATTGTAGCTAAAGGACACTGGTTTCATATTGCTTGCAATTGACGTCACGTCCGCCTCATTATGCGTATCACAAAGTGGTGGTCAGCCGAGCTAGTTGTTTACTAGAGCAGCGTGTCTGAATCTGCCTTTTGCATGTGTTGTTTTAAGTTTTCTAACCGATCGAATTGCGAAACCTTTAATGGATACTTTAGGATTCCTCGTGAAGAGATTAATAAAGAGCCTCGCACTAAGGACTTTACGAAAAGACGCAGGAAAAGTGGCTCGCTAACATTTCACTAGCAAACGCTTTTACCTTGAAGGATTATTTATTTACCCAGCCATGGAGTCACAATGCACAGTTATTACATCTAAATCTTTATTTAATTAATTGTCAGGTATTTATTTATTTTTATTTATTTATTTATTTAAGGATAGCCCCATTGAGATAAACTATCTCTTTTTCAAGGGGGTCCTTTATCAAAGAAAATTAACAAATAAGATGGCTTACATCAGTAATACAAAACAAAGAAATGTAACAAGCGTAACTCAAACATAAATTATTAACAATTATATATATATATACACACATACCTACCTACACACACATATAGTATATACATATATATAAATATACATACATACATACATACACATATACATACACACACATACATACATATACAATCATATACACATACATACATTAGTATATTGTATTTCATACACACACAGCACGCACACACACACACACACACACACACACACACACAGCCACGTATCTTAATCCCAGAACCACGCATTTCACTCCGAATATCTTCATATATATATATATATTAGTGCTGTCCAAAATATCGCGTTATTAACGCGTTAACGCAAATCAATATTAACGGCGTCATTTTTTTTATCGCCATTAATTTTTTTTATAATTATAAAAAAAAAATTTTTTTTTTTTTTTTTTTTTTTTTTTTTTACTTTTTATTGCAGACAAACACATATACAGAAAAAAATAGACACAAAGAAAAGGACTAGTTTAAGATACATTGTAGACAGAGATTACAAACAATATGTAGTTGGAGATACAGGGGGCCAAAGAAGAAACCCAGAAGGGCACATAGGAGGGGGGGGGACATGAAGTGGGAGATGGGGGGGAGGGGTTAATAAAAAAGGCAATACAAGCAAACAGTATACAGTCATAGATATACCGAAAGTAAACAGAGAAACAGCATAGAGTATTTACATGAACAAATTTACAAAAAAATTGTTTATCATCATCATAATGACACCATGATGTTTCTATACAGTCTATGGTCTATACCCACACATACACACACACACCCACACCCATAAACACACACACTCCACACACACATTGAAGGGGCTTTTTGTTACCAATTATTTATTTTGTCATCCATTTATTGATGATTTTGCATCAAATGTTAGTGTGTAATATAACACTACACATTGTTTTCAATAAAAAAAGCAATTGCACACAGCACGCAAATGGGTGACTAATTTGCGATTAATCGCGAGTTAACTATGAAATTCATGCGATTAATCGCGATTAAATATTTTAATCGTTGGACAGCACTAATATATATATATACACATGTGCATATACACACACAAACACATATATACATTATTATGTATACATACACACATTATTACCAGGAGTTTAATCTTAATATTTAAGCTCTCCGCTCACTCATTCACAATTTACAATGTTATAGAGCATTTTATATGGTCAGAAATTAGCATATACATGGTTTATTTAAATAGTCGTGCAATAGTGATCTATATAAATGAACAGATGTTGCTGCCCGAAGTTCAACTGGAAGATTATTCCAGTCATATGGGGCTTTTGTCACGTCGTGGCAAAGAACCCAGATGCAGACCAGGGCGGTGTAACAAAAAAATCTTTACTAAAGCCAAAATACAAAAAACAAATCACAAGGCAGGAACCAGATCTGGATCGGAACAAGGGCCGGGCGTGGCCGAGCGGAGATCTGCAGAAAAATGAGAAAAACAGGTAAGTCAAAAATATAACTCCACGGAGCAACCAGGTGAGTAGGCAAAACGCACTGTAACTGAGATTACGATCTGGCGTCGAGGAGCTGGCTTCAGAGGCACTTGTATCCACTTGATTGAGGAGTGGAGGCAGCTGGGCAGAGTCTGTGGCCGCTCCCGCACACCTGTCCCTGCTCAGGGAACAGGTAGGGGAGGGGGATGAGGCAGAGCCTCCAGAAGAATCAAGGGAGGGAGGGGTTGCTGGAGGAGCAGACCTGACAGCTTTACAACAAAACGCATATTTGCCGACCTCCCTCTTCACCAGTGGAACTCTGAAATAGGGATGGAGTAAGTTTCGAAGAGAATGCTGAGATGTGAATGGAATAAAATATTGTTTTAAATAATCAGGAAGGTCATTATGGATACATTCATAAACTAAAGTTAACCAATGATACTGCCTCCTTTCTCTTGGTTTCAACCATTCCAATGAATTATACATTAGACAGTGATGAGTGTAGAAATGACAGTTTAGCACAAACCTGCAGAGTGAGTTCATTAAAACTGTCACAGGTTTCAGAACAGTGTCCGTTGTGTTTTGGTAAATTATGTCTCCATAGTCAATGATCGGCAATATAAGTTGTTGTACTATTTTCTTTTTTACATCTTGCGTAAAGCAGTTATTAGACCTGTACAGCTGTCCAAGATAAGCATACACTTTTTTTGTAAGGTATTCGATATGCGGTTGAAAGGTTAATTCTGTGTCGATCCACATCCCCAGATATTTAAATGTATTTGTTCTTTCGAGTTTACTTCCGTCTGACAGATAGAAGGATACATTTTGTTGATTTGGACACATGTGTTTTGAAAAAAGCATGCTGAATGTTTTATTTTTGTTCATGATTAAGTTGTGCTGAACAAGCCAGAGCTGCATCAGGTTAAGATCCGTCTGAAGTGATTCTTGAATCTCAGCCAGACTTTTGTTAGAGGTATAAAACACTGTGTCGTCTGCATACAAGTGGATTTTACACTTAGTCATAATCTTAGGTAAGTCATTAATGTAGATTGAAAAAAGTAGTGGCCCAAGAGACGAGCCCTGTGGAACACCTCTATTTACTGTGGCCATTTCTGACGGTGTGCCTTGTACAGTGACAAATTGCTTTCTACAATGTAAGTAGGAGTTAAACCAAAGTAAAACATTTCTGGAAGCACCTATTGAATAAAGTTTGTCCAGAAGAAGGTAATGATCAACTGTGTCAAATGCTTTTGTGAAGTCTATGAATATTGCTCCAGTTAGCTCCTGATTGTCAAAGGCAGAAAAAATGTCATTTGTGAGATTCAATAGCGCAGTTGTTGTTGAGTGATTTGCTCTGAAACCTGACTGACACTGAGACAGAATGTTGTTATGCTCAATATATGAGGACAATTGGTTAAATATAATCTTTTCAAATATCTTTTGGACTGTGCATATTATCGAGATTGGTCTGTAATTATTGATATCTGTTGGATTACCCCCTTTATGGACTGGTGTAACTCTGGCACACTTCCATATGGGTGGCAATGAGTTTGTTGAAAGGGACATGTTAAAGAGCTCTGCCAGGGGATGCGCCAGAACAATGTCTGCATATTTAAAAAATTTTGCTTCCAGTCCATCAGGCCCAGCACTTGTATTACATTTCATCTGGCGTATAACTTTGAGAACTTGATATGGCAAGATCGTTTTGAAATCAAAAATGTGCGATGGCGTTTCATTTTGAAATGCCATGTACCTGTAGGGTGTAGGGCATGCCTGTCCAATATAAGAAAAATGATTATTCAGGACACGAGATATCTGCTCAGGTTCAGAGAGACTTTCATTGTTGATACAAATCTCTTTTAACAAATTTTTATTATCACGATTTAAAAGTGTATTAAGTTTTTTCCAAAATTGTCTAGGGTTATGAACGTCTTCTGAGAGGCTATTCTTATAGAAATTAGATTGGGCATTTCTTGTTTTATTTGTGCAATCATTTCGTAGACGTCTGTAGATTTCCCAATCCTCAGGGTCTTTGCTAGCATGATACTTAGCCCAAGCTTGGTCTCTTAGCCTGTATGAGTTCAAGAGACCTGAGTTCAGCCATGGGAGTGTCCTACCTTTAACCCTCTTTATTTTCCATGGGGCATGGTTGTCAATCTCAATCAGGTATGAGTTGGCGTTTTAGATAAACACTGAATGTTTGACCTGAAAAGAAAACCGCACAAAGTTTTGTTGAGAATGATAAGTTCATTCACCAATTGTTACTTACACGGCTCTGTACGATGCAGGATGTGTCCTTCAGGACCTCAACTCTGAGTTCTTAAACCCACAGACAGACGGAAAAGTTGCAGCATCCATGTTTTTCCAAACCTTCATTTGTTTAGCAGTGCAAAAGCTTGATTGTAACACTAGCTGTGGGTTAGAATCTAAAGTGAATAAAAAGACAGTCTATGATCTTGTCTTTAATTCAGACAGAAGACATGTTTTATTGTCGATGGTAGAGGCAGCATAAACAAAGACGTTACAGAATGTAAGTGACATACAGCGGAGGATCCATTCATTTTTCCATCCATTTTCTTCCCCTTAATCCATTTCTGGGTCGGGGGGGTGGCAGTCAGAGCTGCACCCAGTACACTTAGCACCAGCCCCTCACTGATCCTTCTGCAGGTGGTGAGTCCACAGGAGCTAGCCACAGCTGAGGAATGGAGACTTATCAGCATATTAGCATGTTAGCATTTGCAGCGGTGCCATTAGCTTCAACCTTGATATTACCAAAACATGTAGTGGAAAAATTCTGCCTTGTGCATATTGTTAGAATGATGAGTGATAACGTTCACCACAGTAGCTTCAAAGTGTCTTGAAATGTCAAAAAAGCAAAAAAATACTTGGAAGAGTCGCATTTTCTCCACATATAAGCAGCAACTCTTGCTGGCCTGACCACCACTTTGTCAACCAGAAGTTTGTGCGTCACGTGACTGCAAGCCAAGAATGAACCTTTATCAACATTCATGGTCTCTCCCAATACACAAAAGCATTCAATTTATATTTCTGTCTTAACTGCTGATTCTCTGATCTGTGATGGCAATTTCAACGGTTCTGTTAAGTCCCCTGAGATAACTACTGTTGTGATTTTGGGCTATACAAAAATAAAGTTAATTGAATTAGTTTACTGTCAAAAGAGATTTGTGAATGAGTCATGGCAAGGCAAGTTTATTTGTATGGCACAGTTCACACACAAAGCAACTCAAAGTGCTGAACAAAACCAGATAGAAACAATCACAGGCATTCAAATAAAAAAGTAAAGATAAAATCCTGTTTATAACCAGCATAATAATACTGTTATGTAAGTAAGAAATCTTTATTTATATAGCACCTTTCACAGACCAGAGTCACAAAGCGCTTTACAATTGTGAGCATTTGTCTCTCACTCCTCACAGAGACGGGAGCGGGGTCCCCAGTACAGGAGGCACATGCCAGACCTGTTTACATGTTTTTAGTGGTAGGGGAAACCAGAGCACCTGGAAGAAACCAACGCAGACAGGAGAACCCAGGACATTGTTCCTGAGAAGCGAGAGTGCTATCCACTCAGCCACCGTGCCGCCCATATTCTACTGATTAGTTTAATAATGTGTGTTTACTCAATAAAAAGTACCATACTTTCTGGACTATAGGCTCACCTGTGTATCAGCCGTACCAGCAACATATACAAAGAAAGAAAATGTTGTCCACATAGGCCGCACCGGAACAAAAGCTGCAGGCTTTCATGTAGTAATGCAGCGGGGAGACGACACGGCCTTATTTAATGACATGGTTTTTTACAGCTTAATCATTAGCTTCCATGACTCATTCATCCGTCTGTTTTGACAATCAACAAATGTCATATAGCTGTTAAGAGTCAAAGTAATAAGTCCATAAACTGTGCTCTGACAACAGCCAAACTCTACCACAATAATAATAAACGTATTAGCCACAGGGTTCAAATGACGTAGCGGCTTATAGTTTGGAAATGACGGAAATTGTGATAGAATGAATCTCTAACTAAAGTCATTTTCTGTGTTATTTTCAGCCCAAAGCTTTAAAACTTCTTGGAATGGAGGTAGGTGACCCAAATTTAAATCTCATCATAAAGAGTAATTTTCACCAATTCATATGTTTTTCTTGAATCAATGATTGTCGTCAGGACGACGAGCCGCGACAGAAGGGGAAGGGGAAGAAGAACAAGAAGAAGGAGGAGGAGGTGGACATCGACGTGGACGACCCGGAGGTCAGCCGGTTCCAGTACCCGTTCCACGAGCTCATGGTGTGGGCAGTTTTGATGAAGCGTCAGAAGATGGCGCTGTTCCTGTGGCAGCGCGGAGAGGAGGCCATGGCCAAAGCTCTTGTCGCCTGTAAGCTTTACAAAGCCATGGCCCACGAGTCGTCTCAGAGCGAACTGGTGGACGACATCTACCAGGACCTGGAGAACAACTCAAAGTAACAAAGACTTAACATTTTATCCTAAAAATGATTTGTGTTTATACTGTGTACCTAATTATGACCAGAGGAAGAGGGGTCTGTCCAATCACGGCTTAAAGCATAGCAACAACAACAACAACAACAACTTATTCTTTAGCCCTAAATCACAACAGAAGTCTTAACAGGACTTAACAAAACCATTGAAATCACCAACACAGATCAGAGAATCAACAGTTGAGACCATAGACTGTAAAAAATAATGGACGTAGTCACGCCTATCTCCGCCGTTCTAACTAATGGGCCAAAAAATGTGCTCTACTGGAGCTATCCAAAATGGCCGCGAGTGGTCCCGCCAACAAGAAAATTGTTAAAAAACGCATCTGAGCATGCGTCAGCCGGTGCAGCTCCATCCATTTGAACGAGAGACTTCAAAAATTCACAGCAAGTAAACTAGAGTGGATCAAAAAAATTCACCCCCCTCAGCATTGACACACATGTGGAACGGAGCTTTGGGCCAAGAGCCAACTTTTGGACCATCCTGTAAAGACGTTTTCGAGAGGTCTGCCAACGCTATATGTTAGCATTGGCTAATTCTTCTTCTGGGTCCACCCCCATCGGCCCAGGGTGGTATTGCAAGCATGTGCCACTTTTGAGCCAGGACCCGCCCCCACTGGTTGAGACATAAAATATATATATGAATTGGTCCATAGGGAGAGACCGATGTCCATGAATGTTGATAAATGTCCATACATGTTGCAGAATGTTAAAGTGTTCTGGATCATTACCACAGTCCTTCTAGTTGGACACTAACTGCCCAACAGACAGCCTCCTGCATCGGCAAGGAAAAACTTAGAAAAACCCAGTGGGAAAAAAAGTGAGAAACCTCGGGGAGACCCACATATTGAGAAAGGGATCCGCTCCTACACGGACGGACGGGCTATAGATCCAGGACCTAAGCTAATCTTTGCTCTGATTTGCACTGGCTCCATTGAACTTACATTAAAAAGTAAACTCCTCTTGCTCAGTAACCGTTTGTGTCAGTCTGTTTTGGGCCTAAAAATCCATGGTTTTGCGATATTGTCTTTGTAAATCCAGAAGTATTCAATTCAATGTATTTTTGTATAGCCCTAAATCACACACAGATCAGAGAATCAAATGATTCAAACTCAGGAAATGCAATATTAATTTGATTGACCAATCAGATGCTCAGAATTTGCGGGAAACCCCAGCTTGCCTTAGCAACGTCTGCCCCTTTTAGAGCGCAAAGCAAATCCAGTCGGAACAAATGCTTATATAAGGAAATTGCCTCCAGCTAGCATGTGTTGGAATCAGATTCTACTGCGATTCTTCTTCTATGGTGATGTCACACTTGGTCAGTCCGCTCTATGCTTTTGAGCCAGTTATCAACAGTATAATAAACATACAGGCTTGATATATCTCACTTGTCTGTCACTTACTAGTTTCACATTGTAAGTTGAATTGAACAATTCTAATTGTACAAGTCATTTAAATAATTTATATCAATCATCAAATTTTTCACACACAAAAAAACATAACACAAAATGCTTTACAGTTTATCCCAGATGCCAGTGAACCCGTCTACTCTACAGACCCAACCCAAACCACACATATTATTAAATACACACACATGCGCGCACACATACACACACATAAACACACGTTCACACAAAGAATCTTCCCATTGTTACAAACAGTGGGGGCGGGTCCATGAGCGGGTCCATGTGCACTGATGCTTGTAATCTGACTGTGCCGGCGGTGACGTACCCAGAAACAGAATTATCCACACAACACCTTCTTTCCTCTTGAAAACGCTAAGTTCTAGATGCTGAGGGGAGTATATATATTTTTTGGACCAGTCTAGCTTAGCCGCTATGGACTTTTAAATTAACTCATGCCGGCTAATGCGTGTTCAAATGCGTTTTTTCAAATTTTCCTGTGGGAGGGGCTGCCGGCGGCCATTTTGAATCTGCCCATGTCTGTGACGATGAAGGAATTAGGCGTCACTATGTCTTATTTACAGTCTATGGGCACCATGAACATTGAACACAGCCAGTTTGGAGCAAAAACATAAAAAAAAATAGGCCGTAGAACCGTGTACAATAAAATACAGCTTCAAACATAAAGATATAAAAATACATTTATTTGTCAAGAATCAACAACAAGTGGGACACAATCGTGAAGTGGAACGAAATTTATTGGATAATTTAAACTTTTTTAACAAATAAAAAACTGAAAAGTGGGGCGTGCAATATTATTCGGCCCCCTTGCGCTAATACTTTGTAGCACCACCTTTTGCTGCAATTACAGCTGCAAGTCGCTTGGGGTATGTCTCTATCAGTTTTGCACATCGAGAGACTGGAATTCTGGCCCATTCTTCCTTGCAAAACAGCTCGAGCTCAGTGAGGTTGGATGGAGAGCGTTTGTGAACAGCAGTCTTCAGCTCTTTCCACAGATTCTCGATTGGATTCAGGTCTGGACTTTGACTTGGCCATTCTAACACCTGGATACGTCTATTTGTGAACCATTCCATTGTAGATTTGGCTTTATGTTTTGGATTATTGTCCTGTTGGAGGATAAATCTCCGTCCCAGTCTCAGGTCTTTTGCAGACTCCAACAGGTTTTCTTCCAGAATGGTCCTGTATTTGGCTCCATCCATCTACCCATCAATTTGAGCCATCTTCCCTGTCCCTGCTGAAGAAAAGCAGGCCCAAAGCATGATGCTGCCACCACCATGTTTGACAGTGGGGATGGTGTGTTCAGGGTGATGAGCTGTGTTGCTTTTACGCCAAACATATCGTTTTGCATTGTGGCCAAAAAGTTTGATTTTGGTTTCATCTGACCAGAGCACCTTCTTCCACATGTTTGGTGTGTCTCCCAGGTGGCTTGTGGCAAACTTTAAACCAGACTTTTTATGGATATCTTTGAGAAATGGCTTTCTTCTTGCCACTCTTCCATAAAGGCCAGATTTGTGCAGTGCACGACTGATTGTTGTCCTATGGACAGACTCTCCCACCTCAGCTGTAGTTATCTGCAGTTCATCCAGAGTGATCATGGGCCTCTTGACTGCATCTCTGATCAGTCTTCTCCTTGTTTGAGATGACAGTTTGGAGGGACGGCCGGGTCTTGGTAGATTTGCAGTGGTCTGATACTCCTTCCATTTCAATATAATTGCTTGCACAGTGCTCCTTGAGATGTTTAAAGCTTGGGAAATCTTTTTGTATCCAAATCCGGCTTTAAACTTCTCCACAACAGTATCTCGGACCTGCCTGGTGTGTTCCTTTGTCTTCATGGTTCTCTCTGCGCTTTAAACAGAACCCTGAGACTATCAAAGAGCAGGTGCATTTATACGGAGACTTGATTACACACAGGTGCATTCTATTTATCATCATCAGTCATTTAGGACAACATTGGATCATTCAAAGATCCTCACTGAACTTCTGGAGTGAGTTTGCTGCACTGAAAGTAAAGGGGCCAAATAATATTGCACGCCCCACTTTTCAGTTTTTTATTTGTTAAAAAAGTTTAAATTATCCAATACATTTTGTTCCACTTCACGATTGTCTCCCACTTGTTGTTGATTCATGACAAAAAATATTTTTTTATATCTTTATGTTTGAAGCCTGAAATGTGGCGAAATGTTGAAAGGTTCAAGGGGGCCGAATACTTTACTGTATATTTGGTGTAAGACAGGCTAACACACAGACGCACACATTCTTCATCTGTGTTTTTGTTCCCCGGTCAGAGAGTTCGGACAGCTGGCCTACGAGCTCCTGGACCAGTCGTACAAACATGACGAGCAGATCGCCATGAAGCTTCTGACTTATCGCCTCAAAAACTGGAGCAACTCCACGTGTCTGAAGCTGGCCGTGGCCGCCAAACACCGAGACTTCATCGCCCACACGTGCAGCCAGATGCTCCTCACCGACATGTGGATGGGCTGCCTGCGCATGGGCAAGAGCAACAGCCTCAACGTAAGAGGACACACCATTTATTTGTGTGGCACGTTTACAGAAGGGAAGGCAGAAGGAGAACAGAGAGAGATACTTTCATCACAGGGGGAGCGGTGGAGGAGAGATGTAGGGTCAGAGAGTGTTTGGGCCTTTGTGTGTGTGTCTGTGTGTGTGTGTATGTGTGTTGAGCTGTGTGTTTGTGTGTCTGTGTGCATTGACCTGTGTGTGTCTCTCTCTATTTTGAGTTTATTCAACCCCTAAAATTGTGGTGTTATTTAAATGAAAAATCAGATTTGAATTGATTTCATAAACAGAATGGCTTGACCCACAATTCATCACAAATACATTGACATTTTTTAGAGTTTATTGAGTTTATCTGCTGTTACTACGGCGACCACTGCTGCTGACCGAAGTCCCGGTGGCCTCCAGGATGGGTCAAATGCAGAGGACACATTTCCCCATGGGGACAATAACATATAACTCATCAATTCCACCTGATAGTGTTTGTCGTGCAGCAGAAATCTGACAAGAGGGGAAAGTGAATGATGGTGGTGATGGCAGATGGCTCAAACTGGTTACCTCTCTTCCATGAGTGTGCCCCAGGGCAGCTGTGGCTACAGTTGTAGTTTATCATCACTGTGTATGGAGTGAGCTCTAGATATTTATTTTCATTGATTTTTAAGTTTGCAGTAGCAGAGAAGCAAAGGTTTAGATGGAAAATGGGGTGTAAAAAGTTCACTTCTTCCAACTCCCTTTCAGGCTAAATTTAATTTGATTGTGTTATAGATATGTCTTTTTATGTTTCATAACAACTGCGTTAGTTTCCAGATGTAAATAAATAAATTAAATTGTGGTCTTTTGTGACCATTTAAAAAAATTAAAACAATGCACCATTGTCTTTCAGGTGATTCTGGGCATCATTTTCCCTCCGTTCATTTTGCTCATGGACTTCCGACTGGGAGACGAGTCCACGACTTATCAGAGCGACGAGGGCAAAGGCGAAGACAAGTCCAACAAGGTATCAGTCCATCTGTCGTCCTAAACCAGGGGCCGGTGTGGCTGCTGGTTTTCATACCAACAAAGCAGGAGGTTTGTTGGTCTCTCTCTCTCAGTCTCCACAGAGAGAGAGAGACCAGATAGAGAAAGACCAGAGAGGGACTAGAGAGAGACCAGACTCCACCCATTTTGTCAAGTCTCCAGGTTCAGACTGGACTCAAATGAGGATATGTGTGAGTCTGGTGTGCTCCTGCTTGGTCAGAATGAAAACCTGAGGACCGGTTTGACACATGTTTATTGTGCAGCAGACTTAACTGTGGTAAATGCATACATTTTATAACACAAATGATGTTTTGAACTGTCAGGATGCAGTGTCAAATTTAGACACCACCTCTAAGAAAGGTGACGAAGAGGAGAACACAACGACCAGCAAGAAGAGAGTCCCGATCGGGAAGAAGATTTATGAGTTTTACAACGCTCCGTTCACCAAGTTCTGGTTCAATACTGTGAGTAAATGTGCTTTAAACACGTCTGTGGGAATTCAAGAAAAGAATGTATATAAACATACCTCAATATTGGGTGCAAAATGGCTTTACAATGAATTAAAATCTGTCATGGGGAATACCACAACATTCAACCCTCATGTTACAATTGTCCTCAAATAATAACAAACGTGATCCTAGGGGACATTTACCTCCAGAGAAGGATTTTCTGAATAATGTTTACCATGTTTTTGTGACAAACACTTTTTTTTCTTTTCGCCAAAATCTTTCCTAATAATTTCTCAGTTTCAATGACCACAAGGTTTTGGTGATGATGGAAATGACATACAGTATGCTCAGTCTCTCTGCCCTATATACAGTACAGAGCAAAAGTTTGGACACACCTTCTCATTCAATGAGTTTTTTATTTTCATGATTATGAAAATTGTAGATTCACACTGAAGGCATCAAAACTATGAATGAACTCATGTGGAATTATGTACATACTAAAACAAAAGTATGAAACAACTGAAAATATGTCTTTTATTCTCGGTTCTTCAAAGTAGGACCTTTTGCTCTGATTCCTGCTTCACACATTCTTGGCATTGTCTGGATGAGCTTCAGGAGGTAGTGACCTGAAATGGTCTGAGTTCCCAGAGATGCTCAGCACTTGTTGGCCCTTTCGCCTTCACTCTGTGGTCCAGCCCCAAAACCATCTGGATTGGGTTCAGGTCCGGACTGTGGAGGCCAGGTCATCTGGCCCAGCACCCACCACTCTCCTTATTGGTCAAACAGCCCTTACACAGCCTGGTGTGAATCTACAGTCAATAGTCATGAAAAGAAAGAGCACTCATTGAATGAGAAAGTGTTTCCAAACGTTTGGTCTGTATTGAATGTGTCTTATTATAGCGACAGATACATGGCTTTAATATATTTCAACATGGTTAGTATGTCTCCTTTAACCTTCTCTAGGCCACAGTCTCTCTGACTGCTCTCTGTGTTGTGCTTGTGTCAGATCTCGTACCTGGTTTATCTGATGCTGTACAACTACATCATCCTGGTGAAGATGGAGCGATGGCCGTCGCTGCAGGAGTGGATTGTCATCTCGTACATCATCACGCTGGGACTGGAGAAAGTCCGACAGGTAAAGATCACAGCCACGTGTCTTGTCCTAACTCCAAAAACATTACAAAGTGTTTGGGTGACCTTTGTCTGTGAAATGAGCTACTGTATGTAAACAAAGATTACTGCATACTTACTACCTCCATGTCTTCTGGATCAGATTCACCAAACCATCTGAGCCGGGACAGCTGTCATCAGTGGGATCCATGGGCTAATGATCCACAAACAGGGTCTCTCTCTGCTCCCTCTCTCTGGTCTCTCCCTCTGTTCTCTCTCAAAATCTCTCTCTGGTCTATCTTGGGTCTCTTTCTCTCTAGTCTCTCGCCGGTCCTGGCTTTAGAATACTTATTTATTTAAAAGCCATGAGATTACTTTGGCTCCCGCATTTTGACACGTTGCTGTCTTCCCTGTGGGGGGGAAGCTGACACGGGTTCAAACAACTCGCCTACCTTTCCCACTGTTGTTCCAGGTCGACACAGGTCACAGCAGCAGTATATAAAACCTGCTGTGGTTCAAACACATCCATCCACATTATGTGTGCATGGAAACACAAATGGTTTATAAATAATACACACATAAATTGAGTTAGTCTTTTCGAAGAAGCCAAACAAAGCGGACAGTCAAGTCAGAACAGATGCAGTTGAACAGATTAGACCGAAGACCAAGGGCTGGATGTTGAAAGAAGCCTTTGTCCCAGCAGCATCATAAGGCTCCCATCAGCATCATCAGGTGATCCTTCTAAACACACAAACGTAGGCTGCTGATTTACTGCTTTGTGATGAAAGACACATGTTGAGATTTTAGAAAAGCCTTTCAAGATAAAACATCATTCACGTGTTTTGTCACATGTCTGTACTCTGCTTTAAAGTCTCAGAGGATAGACTTTAAAGTAGTTCTGTTCGTGTAAAAGTTTCTCCATGGCCTCGCACCAAAGTACATCTGTAACATGTTAGTGCTATATGAACCAACTCGGACTCTGAGCAGCACAGGGACGGGCCTCCTGCTGGGACACTGAGGAGCACAGGGACTGGCCTCCTGCTGGGACTCTGAGGAGCACAGGGACTGGCCTCCTGCTGGGACTCTGAGGAGCACAGGGACTGGCCTCCTGCTGGGACTCTGAGGAGCACAGGGACGGGCCTCCTGCTGGGACTCTGAGGAGCACAGGGAGCTGATAGGGAAGCGCTCATTGATGAAGTTTTGCTCAGACTCACTTTGTCTCCCATTGACTTACATGTAAAAGTAAACTCCTCTAGCTCAGTAACTGTTTGTGTCACACTCACCATTTTGGGCTTGAAAAATCTGTAGGTTAGCGCTCTCTTTGATTCTGGTGTTTATATTGTGATATTGTCGTTGTAAACATAGACATTTAAGGATTTACCAGATGCCTTCATTTGTGCGGAAACTCTAGCTCGGCTTAGCACCCCTCCTAGCAACATGTCCGGCCCTATTACGGCACAAAGTTAAAGGCGCTATACCCGTTTCTGCAATGTTTGAATGTTTAGCACCGCCCGCCAACTCGCTCACAGGCTTCTCATTTCCCCTGCGCTCTCATAACACAGAGCCATCTAGCTCAATTTGCAATCTGACATGTATGCTAACATTAGCATTAGCACAACTTCTTGTAAGCTGTGCAACAATCACTGATGAAATGGTACTAAAGCAACTCACTGCTGACACAATATATGGGTAAAAGAATACCGCTAGTTTTGCATCCGAATGTATTCATAACATTAGAATATATTTGAGTTTTTAATTATAATTTATTATACAGCTCCTCACAGCAGCAGAACACTCCAGTGACTTGAATGTAATTCTACCGATCATTTTTTCTCTCAAACCAATAATGACCGCTGCCCTTTGACAATGCAATCTCTGTCTGTAATTCAGGTGTGTAAAATACTGCCATTACTCCACAAGTACAACGAGAGAAGCTAGCGGAGCTAGCCACGCTCAATAACCAACTACATGTCTATCAATCAACACCATTAAACGTATCGGACAATACAGTATATATATATATATACATCATTAATGCACGGACAATTTCAGAATTTCTTGTTATCGTTTTCATGACCAAATTACTATTTTAATGTGACAAAAAGTGATCGCAAAAAACCCGGAAGTAACGCACGTCCCGGTGAAACCTTTGGGAGCTAACTATTTTATTTGCAGTTATTAAATACGTTTCGAATTATAAGGGTTGTCTAATATGTGTATATTAGACAACAATATATACATATATTTTATTTATTTTAGAATTATATTCGAATTTTGAAGTCGAAGCCCTGGTGTTAAGCAGCGCTGTAGAGGCTAGAGGACGCAGGCTGCTCGCTGCTCGTTCTGTGAGGGGAGGAGAACGAGGTCCCGCTAAGACTCTACTCAGCACTTTTCACTGCTTGTAATTCTTACACAGCTGAATCAATGACCTCACGTTTTCAATTAAATTACGGATTATAATACAACTTGTATGTTGTAATAAGCATTTGTATCAACTACTTAGAAAAAAAAATCGGGTATAGCTTCTTTAAAGCAGCAGAAGGAATTATCAGCTTCTTCCGCATTAAGGTTAACACTATGGTGATGTCACACTCCTAGGATATGCTCTATGGCTTTAAGACCTGTCTATATCGGTTTCTGTACCTCCTCAGAAAAGAGGAAATATTACACATTATTTTTGACAACTAACAATAATTAGTGCTCTATTTACCTTGTCTTTTCAGGTTTTAGGATGTGAAATCATATATTCAGTAGAAAATAAATAGAGTAACAGGTATCATTTTATTTTTGTATAGCCCAAAATCACAACAGTTATTATCTTGGGTTTGTGAATTCAACTTTACAAAACCAATGAATTTGCCATCACAGATCAGAGAATCAAACACATAGAGCCATTGGTCCATAAGCAGTGGATGACCAATGTCCATGAATGGTAATGGGTCGTAAGGATATGAAGGGTAAAAAAAAAGCCTTCTCCTCAGATTCTGATGTCTGAGCCTGGGAAGCTGAAGCAAAAGATAAATGTTTGGTTGGAGGACTACTGGAACATCACCGACCTTGCCGCCATCTCTACGTTCCTCTTTGGGCTCCTGCTGAGGCTGCAGGCCGAGCCCTACCTGGGCTACGGCCGCGTCATCTACTGCGTGGACATCATCTTCTGGTACATCCGGGTCCTCGACATCTTTGGAGTCAACAAGTACCTGGGCCCCTACGTCATGATGATCGGGAAAATGGTAGGGGCTCAAACTACCGCATGTTGGTCTCACTCTCTGTCTAGTCTCTGTCTTCTCTCTGGTTTCTCTCTTTGGTCTCAGTCTGGCCTCTGGTCTCTACTTGGCCTCTGTCTGGTCTCTTGTCGGGTATCTGTCTGGTCTCTGTTTGGTCCCTGTCTGGTCCCCGTCTGGTCCCAGTCTGGTCCCTGTATGGTCTCTGTCTGGTCCCTGTCTTGTCTCTGGTTTCTCTCTCTGGTCTCTGTTTGTCCTCTGGTCTCTCTCTGGCCTTTGTCTGGTCTCTGTCTGGTCTCTGTCTGGTTCTGCCTGGTCTCTGTCTGGTCCCTGTCTGGTCTCTGTTTGGTCCCTGTCTGGTCTCTGTTTGGTCCCTGTCTGGTCCCAGTCTGGTCTCTGTTTGGTCCCCGTCTGATCCCAGTCTGGTCCCTGTCTGGTCCCTCTCTGGTCTCTCTCTCTGGTCTCTCTCTCTGGTCTCTCTCTCTGGTCTCTCTCTCTGGTCTCTCTCTCTGGTTTCTCTCTCTGGTCTCTCTCTAGTCTCTCTCTCTGGTCTTAAAACATTTCTTCAGAGTGCTATATGCTCATTCATGTAGTGTCAAACTAATGTCTGCTCGAGTCTCTCCAGTTTGAAACATCGTTGAATACCTCCATCAAACCTCCGTCACTTACACTCTCTGTTGTGGTCCGCAGATGATCGACATGCTGTACTTCGTGGTCATCATGCTGGTGGTGCTGATGAGCTTCGGCGTGGCGAGGCAGGCCATCCTCCACCCGGACGAGGAGCCCACGTGGCGACTGGCCCGGAACATCTTCTACATGCCGTACTGGATGATCTACGGCGAGGTCTTTGCCGACTCCATTGACCGTAAGACTAGCGTTCATAGTAAGATTCTCCAGTCAGTCAGAGCTACTCGTCCGCGGCATCTGTGCGTTACTATGACAACACGACCAAAAAAAACGTAAATTCAGCTCCCTCCACTATTTATATTGTCATCTATGGTAATGACTTTAAAGGAGATGTACTATACAAACATTTTTGAGCTTTTAACCACGTTACAACATTGTCCCCTGATCAAAAACTGACCTAGAGTTGTTTTTAGATCAATCCATAATATAATAATCCATAAAATTAGGAACGTGTGGCACAAATATGAAGCTCCGCCCCTTCTGTCTAAAAGCCCCTGTCTCAGTCCTGTAATAGTATGATGTCATTGTACCACAAAAAAATAAAAAATGTTTTGACTTACTTACTATGACATCAACATAGACTGTGTATAGATGGACATTGCTAACCCGCTAGCTCATATTAGGGAAGAGCTCATGGATGAGGTTTGGCTCCAACTCGCTCTGGCTCCTATTGACTCAAATTCCAAAGTCACCTCCTTTAGCTCAGTAAACGTTTGTGTCACACTCATATGTCTGCCCTTTCCCTGTGAAACCAGAAGGATTTTTTTTCCCCAAACCTGAACATAATAAATTTAACTGCAAAAACGTCCGTTAGCTTGAGAAATTAGAAAAAGTGATTTTTCTACTAGAACTCCCAGCTGCTTTTTGAATCAATGGAATTCTGAAATATCCATAAAAAACAGATTTTCACTAGATTTGTTAAAAGTACGCTTTCAATTGACAATTGGACACAAGATTTTTTACTTCTGAAACCTGTTTTTATAGCGGTTAGGGTTCTAATACAACCTTTGTCCGGCTTTCAACCACAAACATCTCAATTTTATACTATATTCTTTCCTAAAAGACGACATCAAAGTGTGGGAAGGACAAATCTCGAGACAGAACGTTTTACTCATTTGTCTTTACAAAACAATTCAATACAATGTATTCTTGTAAATTCCTCAATCACAACAGAAGTCATCTCAGAGGACTGTGTGTGTCCTCTGAGATTGTGAAATCACCAGCACAGATCAGAGAATCAACAGTTAAGACACAAATAATATAGAACACATGTTGATAAATGTCCATACATGTTGCAGAATGTCAAAGTGTCCTGGATCATCACCACAGTCCTTCTAGTTGGACACTAACTGTCCAACAGACCCTCCTGCATCGGCAAGGAAATACTCTATATCCCAGTGGGAGAAAAGTGAGAAACCTCGGGGAGAACCACATGAGAGAGAGATCCGCTCCACACGGACGGACGGGCTGTAGATCCAGGACCTAAGCTACAGAACGAGGACCAAGGCCACGCAGCGTCTGTAGAGCGAGGACACAACTTATAGAAACAGAAAATTTCACAAAGTTCAAAGTTCTAAAACTGTAAGGAGTCAAATTGAGCACTGGTGTTAAAGGCCGAAAGTTGCTTTGAGTGTGATGTCATAGTGATGTCATAGTTACAGGGCTGATGCCCAGAGTTGAATTTCTGACTTGAGCAGCGTTCCTTCCCATTTGTTGTGGTTAAAAGCCCCAAACAGTATTTTTATGCAGAATATTTTCTCCTCAGTTATTATCAAAGATGTAAATATCAGTGGAGGGAATTGTAATAAACACATTTTGTAAACTATGAAAAACTAAAGAACCATAAAATAATTTATAAAGTTGTCCATAAGAAAAACTAAAAGTGGAGACCATGTGTAATAAACAAACTTTACTATAACAACAACAACATAAACCTGTTTAAACCTGTTCTCAGCTGAAAATGCACAGATGTCTTCGTTGTCGCTGTATTTGCCTCGTGGTGAAACGTGAGTGCTGCGTCTGCACCCCCTGCTGGCGGAACATGCGAATTACATCAATCTAATTCATATAAACAATAATAAACTTAAAACTGATTTAAATGAAAACATAAAGAGTGTGATGTGTTTAAAACAGCAGGGGATGCATGCACTGTGTGTGTGTGTGTTTAAAATGATCTCGATCACTAACTTTAATTAATTGATAAAACCTTTGTAATCCAACTGTAAAATATATAATTATGAGCACATTTGTGTAATCTATTATTTTAATTATTTTTAAAACATAGCTGGTCCTCGTACATCTTAAAACTGTCTTAAACTTATAGTAAAAGTAGAATATAATGAAAATAAAGATCATTTCATGTAACTTTTATTCCTTAATGTTTCTGCTTCTTCCTGGTTCTGAACAGTGTACGCCATGGAAATAAACCGTAAGTACATTTTTATTTACATTTTCATATTTTGATAATTTTAGGTCAAAAACCCACTTCATGATGAACCTCCAGCTCTCTCCCCCCTTCTCACCTCTCTCTTGTCCATGTCTCCATCTCTCTCCCTCTCTCACCTCTCTCTTGTCCATGTCTCCATCTCTCTCCCCCTCTCACCTCTCTCTTGTCCATGTCTCCATCTCTCTCCCCCTCTCACCTCTCTCTTGTCCATGTCTCCATCTCTCTCCCTCTCTCACCTCTCTCTTGTCCATGTCATGCATCTCTCTCCCTCTCTCACCTCTCTCTTGTTAATTTCTCCATCTCTCTCCTCCTCTCTCCCCCTCTTTTTTTCATGTCTCCATCTCTCTCCCCCTCTCACCTCTCACTTGTTCATTTCTCCATCTCTCTCCTCCTCGCTCCCCCTCTTTTGTCCATGTCTCCATCTCTCTCCCCCTCTCACTTGTCAATTTCTCCATCTCTCTCCCCCTCTCACCTCTCTCTTGTTAATTTCTCCATCTCTCTCCTCCTCTCTCCCCCTCTTTTGTCCATGTCTCCATCTCTCTCCCCCTCTCTTGTTAATTTCTCCATCTCTCTCCTCCTCTCTCCCTCTCATTTGTTCATGTCTCCATCTCTCTCCCCCTCTCACTTGCCCATTTCTCCATCTCTCTCCCCCTCTCACCTCTCTTGTCCATGTCTTCATTCTCTCTCCCTCTATGACCTCTCTCTTCATGTTCTTGCCTCCATCTCTCTCCCCTCCTCCCCTCTTTCTGGACATTGTCTCCATCTCTCCTCCTCTCTCACCTCTCTCTTGTCCATGTCTCAATCTATCCTCCTCTCTCACCTCTCTCTTGTCCATTTTTCCATCTCTCCACCTCTCACCTCTCACTTGTTCATGTCTCCTCCTCTCCCCCTCTCACGTCTCTCTTGTTCTTGTCTCCAGCTCCATGTGGGGACAACATGTACGACGAGGATGGAAAGAAGCTCCCCCCCTGTATCCCCGGGGCCTGGCTCACTCCCGCCATCATGGCCTGTTACCTGCTGGTGGCCAACATCCTGCTGGTCAACCTGCTCATCGCGGTCTTCAAGTGAGAGAAACACAACTGTGACAAGGTCTAAGATCAGGAACCAGGACCTTCAGCTGAGGCCGTGGATTTACCAAAAAATTATCTGATCGAGGTCTTTGGTCTAGTCTTCTTTGAGCCAGAGGGGCAAAACTATTCAATTCCATTTCAATTTAATTCAATGTGTTTGTGTATTGTTCTAAATGTCCCGGCTCATGATCCAGGACTGAGGCTGTAGATCCAGGACTGAGGCTGTAGATCCAGGACTGAGGCTGTAGATCCAGGACTGAGGCTGTAGATCCAGGACTGAGGCTGTAGATCCAGGACTGAGACTTTAGATCCAGGACTGAGGTTGTAGATCCAGGACTGAGGCTGTAGATCCAGGACTGAGGCTGTAGATCCAGGACTGAGGCTGTAGATCCAGGACTGAGGCTGTTGATCCAGGACTGAGGCTGTAGATCCAGGACCGACACTGTAGATCCAGGACTGAAGAGGCTCCCAAGCAGGGTGGAGGGTGCAGCCCACAAGTTCGGGGGAGACCGGTCTATCGGTGCAGATGAAAGAGGCCCGATTCCCATCATCTCGCCATGAAACAGACAATGGAGAGACCACAGCTGAAGTTAGAATGATAAGAGAGGAGAGGACAGTGCTGTTACCAAACGTCTCCAGCAGGGGTCCTCATAACACTCTGATCTGAACCCTGTGATTCTCAGTAACACGTTCTTCGAGGTGAAGTCCATCTCGAACCAGGTGTGGAAGTTCCAGCGGTACCAGCTGATCATGACGTTCCACGACCGGCCGATCCTGCCGCCGCCGCTCATCGTCATCCCACACATCTACCTGGTGCTGAGGAGGATCTGCTCCCGCTGTCTGCCCAAGAGAGCTGAGGGGGAGCACGATGAGAGGGAGAGGGGACTGCGTGAGGATACACACATACACATACTGAATACACATAGAGACATATGCATACACACACAGGAACACACGTACACACACATAGAGCGCGTGCATATACACACACACACACACACACACAGGAAAACAGAGAGAGATAGACACAGACAGAGACGCATGCACACAACACACACACGCACACACACACAAACATAGAGACACATGCATTCACACACACACAGAGACAGCCACACACAAATACACACATGCATACACACACACAGGAACACAGAGACAGCCACACACACATAGAGACACATGCATACACACACACACCAACATTCACACATCCACACACACACACACAGAGAGAGAGAGACAGGCACACACATACAAGGAGAGGGAGAGGTGATTGTGTGAAGATACAGTTTTGAACCTGGACTTAAACATTACCAGGGACATAGCCCGTTCTACAAGTCATGATTTTGGCCTGAAAGGTGCCTCTCCCATGTTTAGTCCTGACCCTGGGCACCAGCCGGAGGCCTGTCCCTGTGCTCCTCTGAGTCCCAGCAGGAGACCAGTCCCTTTGCTCCTCAAAGTCCTCCTTGGTTCATATGGCACTATGTCTCAGATGTACTTTGGTGCGAGGTCATGGAGAGACTTGTAACAAGCAGATCTGATTTAAAGTCTATTCTCTGAGCCACAGAAGCCAGTGCAGAGACCTGAGACCAGGACTAATGTAATGGTACTTCCTGGTTCCCGTCAAGTCTAGAGCTGCAGCATTTTGAATATATCATAGATCAGTTGGCTCTTTTTTCACACGAACAAACCTTGTTAAATATCCCTCTGTCTTTATTCCTGGTGCAGAGCTGGTGCTGAGCCCAGAGGAGCTGAAGAATCTGTATGAGTTCGAGGAGCAGTGTGTGGAGGAGTATTTCAGGGAGAAGGAGGACGAGAAGCAGTCGTCCAACAATGAGCGCATCCGGGTCACGTCTGAGAGGTACGGCACCGAGAGACACACAATCTGAGCAAATCAAAGTGAAAGACGCCACGTTTAATTATTATTAAATATGAATCTATTCAATCTAGTGTATCATTCATACAAAGCAAGTGTTTTTGGGTGAGAGACAAGAGGGAGACAAGAGAGAGACCAGAGTGAGGCCAGAGAGAAAGACCAGAGAGAGCGACCAGAGAGAGACCAGAGAGAGAGAGACCAGAGAGAGACCAGAGAGAGACCAGAGAGAGAGAGACCAGAGAGAGACCAGAGTGAGAGCAGAGACCAGAGTGAGAGCAGAGAGAAAGACCAGAGAGAGACCAGAGAGAGAGACCTGAGAGAGATTGACCCGAGAGAGAGAGACCAGAAAGAGACCAGAGAGAGAGACCAGAGAAAGAGAGAGGGACCAGAGAGAAAGATCAGAGAGAGAGATCAGAGAGAGAGAGAGACCAGAGAGATGTCAGAGAGAGAGACCAGAGAGAGAGAGACCATAGAGAGAAAGGGAGAGGCTAGGAAGTGAACAGAGACACTGGAGAGAAATATCAGAGAGGGATTAGAGAGAGAGAGACCAGAGAGAGGCTAGAGAGCGAGATCACAGAGGGAGCGGAGAGAGGCCTGAGCGAGACCTGAGAAAGACCGGAGAGAGAAAGATCAAACAGGGATCAGAGAGAGAGACCAGAAAGAGCCCAGGAAGAGATCAGAGAGAGACCAGAGAGAGACCGGAGAGAAAGATCAGAGGGAGAGCAGAGATTAACCAGAGGAGAGAATCTGAGAGAGACACCAGAGAGAGGCAATAGAGCGAGCTTAGAGGGAGCAGAGAGAGAGACCAGAGAGAGATGAAGGAGATACCAGAGAAAGACCAGAAACTAGGGAAACATCAAATCTTCTCCATGTCCTCGAATGCAATGTGTTTTCCGTGTGTGTGGTCGTCTCAGAGTGGAGAACATGTTTATGCGTCTGGAGGAGGTGAACGAGAGGGAGCACTCCATGAAGGCCTCGCTGCAGACCGTGGACCTGCGCCTGGGTCAGCTGGAGGAGTTCTCTGGCCGCATGATGAACGCGCTGGAGAAGCTAGCCGGAGTGGACCGCTCTCAGCTGGTGCGCACACGGTCCCGGGACTCCTCCATCTGCGAGCCCGGGGTCCTACTGAGGCACGGCAGCATCGGCAGCATGGACGCCTACAGTCTGTACAGATACCAGATGGAGACCGAGGAGAAGAGCCAGGGCCAGGGCCAGGCTCCGGAGCCCGAGGAGCGCCGGGGCCAAGTCAGTCCAGAGACAAGGCCCCAGACGGAAGGTTAGGGGAGCTGCTCTTTACACACTATAACACAAGTATCTCCCGGGATGCCGAGACTACCTGAACTCCTAAAACAGTAATATGAACGGCTCCTTTTCAAATCAATTGAGTTCTGAAAAAAATCGTTTTCAACTAGTTTTAATCAAAGCAATTATTTTAGATGTTCCTTTTTTTTATCTTTACTCACTTTTATTAAGTGCTAAAAAATAGTGATTATAACTTGAACAACAACAAAATTATTATTATATGATATTATATAGCTGAACCATGACCAGGCTTTAACTGTCTCTCTGTTCTCTATCTTGTCTCTCTCTGGTCTCTCTCTTTGGTCCCTCTGGTCACTCTCTGGTCTCTCTCTTTGGTCCCTCTGGTCACTCTCTGGTCTCTCTCTGGTCTCTTTCTCTGGTCTCTCTCTGGTCTCTCTCTGGTCTCTTTCTCTGGTCTCTCTCTGGTCTCTTTCTCTGGTCACTCTCTGGTCTCTCTCTGGTCTCTCTCTGGTCTCTTTCTCTTTCTCTGGTCTCTCTCTCTGGTCTCTCTCTGGTCTCTTTCTCTGGTCTCTCTCTGGTCTCTTTCTCTGGTCTCTCTCTGGTCTCTCTCTGGTCTCTTTCTCTGGTCTCTCTCTGGTCTCTTTCTCTGGTCTCTCTCTGGTCTCTTTCTCTGGTCTCTCTCTGGTCTCTCTCTCTGGTCTCTCTCTCTGGTCTCTCTCTCTGGTCTCTCTCTGGTCAGTCTCTCTCTGGTTTCTAAGTTCTCTCTTTGTTCTCTCTCTCTGGTCTCCCTCCTCTTTCTCTGGCCTCTCTTTCTGGTTTCTCTCTGGTCTCTTCAGCTCTGTGATTAGTTCAAAGGATTTACCATAGTCTTTCCGTAGCCCGCTCATACTTTTAATATTTTCCACCATAATTTGCAAATACACTACAAAAATATATTACAAACATCAGAAAACTGCAGTAGATTTTTGCCAAGTGACCCGAAAATGGCTTCATTTGAATTTGAGATGTATATCCACTAGAAAAATGACACACAGCTCCACTACGAATAAAGATCCCCACGTCTTGCATGATATTTATTTTGTTATTTCTTCATACTTCCAGTCGATCCAAAGCCAGTGATGAAGGAGTACGGCTGCACCCTGGAGGTGAGCGGGCAGCAAGAGAGGAGACACTCTGTATCCTCCAACGTCGACATCCTCATCACCCCCAGCGACTCAGAGCCCCCCAGACCCCAAGTCCAAACCCAGGACCAAACCCTAGACCAGGCCAGTCCCAGTCCCCCTGCTGCAGCTGTGATCATTCCAACCCCTGGAGAGAAACCCAAACTGGGAGCCACCACGTCCTTCCCACTGGACAAAACCAAAGTCATGCAGTTGTTGGCGTCACCGGGTCAAAGCTCGCCGATCTCGCGCAGACGAGCCATGAGCAACCAATGGGCCACGGGTTACACCATGGAGCAGGCCTCGAAACAGCCGCAACTGGTCCATCAGTGGGGGTCGGAGAGCAGGGTCCATCCGATGCACACGGGACAAGCCTCGACACCGGAAAAATGTGTGACTCAAGACGAGGCCGAAGAGCAAACGGCGGAGAGGGAAGCCGAAGAGGAGGAAGAGGAGGTGAGGACGTACCCGGCGATCAGATCCAAGAGTCTGTGCGAGAAACCGCAAAGGAGGAGGAGGCCGGAGGAGGAGGAGCAGCGGCCGCGAGGAGCTAGCAGCGTCAAAGATCTGGTGTCGGCGTTCAGCACCAGGACTGACGGGGAGCCGGAGACGTGAAGACAAAAGAACTGGAAAATGAAATGCAACTAGACTGAAAAAAGTATTTAGCGAGCCGCCAATTGTGGAAGTCCTCCCATTTCAGAAGATGGTATCTTCCATCATAAGTAAACCTCAACTATGAGAATGAGGCAAATAAGTATTTAGTCAATCACAAAATTCTCTCAATTTGAATACGTTGTTGAGGTGCAATGCCAGGGGATATCAGACGTTTTATTTACGGCGTGCTTCTCACCGCTGGTAAAACATGACCTTTGTGTTTGGAGAACACTTTTGTGGCTTGTTTGCACCACAGTGATTACTTCAGAAGACTTTCTCTCTCTGGTTTCTCTCTCTCTCTAGTCTCACTGTCTGGTCTCCCTCTGGTCTCTCTTTGGTCTCCCTGGTCTTTCTCTCTCTGGTCTCTCTCTATTCTCACTATCTGCTCCCTCTCTGCTTTCTCTCTGGTCTCTCTCTGGTCTCTCTGTGGTCTCTCTCTTGGGTCTCTCCCTCTGCTCTCTCTAATCTCACTCTCTGGTCTTTCTCTGGTCTCGCTCTGGTCTCTCTTTGGTCTCCCAGAACAATCCCTCTCTGGTCTCTCTAGTCTCACTCTCTGGTCCCTCTCTGGTTTCTCTTTTGTCTCTCTCTTAGGTCTCTCCCTCTGGTTTCTCACTGGTCTCTCGTTGGTCTCTTTGGTCTCTCTCTTGGGTCTCTCCCTCTGGTCTCTCTAGTGTCACAATCTGCTCTTTTTCTGGTCTCTCTGGTCTCACTCTCTGGTCTCTCTCTGGTCTCTTCGGTCTCTCTCTTTGGTCTCTCTTTGGTCTCTCTCTGGTCTCTCTCTCTGGACTCTGCACCATGGGGATTAGTTTAGAGGAGCAACACGGCCTTCCTGTAGCCCTCAGCGATAGACTTTTGTTATTTTCCACCATAATCTGCAAATAATCAGAAAATTGTGATGTTATGGATTTCTCTCAAGGTTGGCTTAAATCTATGATGGAAATTACCGACATTAATTTTGTGGCTGAATTAACACTTTTTTTTGTCCTATATACAGTATAGTCATTGAAATATTTTGGAAAAGTCTTCCCCCTGACATTGTGCGGACTCCTCCTCAGCTCCAACAGAAAGAGACTTGTAAAACTTTAAAACCCGGACATTTTTAAGAGGCCACTCAAATGATTCTGAACTTTCTGAACAGGCTTCGATGGTCAGAGATGACTGTGGGCTTCCATGGTATGTTTTATTTCAAGTTTTTAATTTAAACTTGACGACAACCGTATCCATGCATTTATTCAATTTGAATTAGTATTTCAAGTGAACCAGTAGTTAAAGTGAACCAGACCAACCCTAATGATGTACCTTCCGTCCCGTTTTGGTCTAATCTGTACAAAACTGAACTAATTTGGTTTGGAAAATAATATGCAAATGTTTGTTTAATAAAAGTTATCCTTATGTAAATGTGAACCGTAATGAATAGATAGAAAAAGAACCACATATAAACATTATACAAGCTTCAATTCAACGTTCTGCTGAGATAAAGGACTTTTTGGAGCCTGGAAAACATTTGAACAAAATCGCAAAAGTATTTTTTTCACCATATTTCTATGATGTGTCCAGAACAACATTTTAAAAGTCTTAAACAAATCCGGGTTTGGAAAATAGGTTTGATTCTCGTCCTTCTAATGAGTACGTCTGTGATGCGACATGGGCCTCATTTACAATATCTGAGTGATCATGTGACGCCGCAGCCCCGCCCTCTTCAAGATGGCGTCTCTATATAGAAAGAAAAAACTGACAAAAACTTGGCTCGGAGAGAACAAGAGGAGAGAGGGGAGAGGAAGGGAGGAGAAAGAGGAGAAGGGAGGAGAGAAGAAGAGAGGAAAGGGAGGAAGAGAGGAGAGGAGAGAAGATGAGAGGAGAAGAGAGGAGCTGAGATTGGAGGAGAGAGGAGAGGAGAGAAATGGCCAAAAAAAAAACATTTTCCCGATCACATTTTTGGCATTTGTAAAATACTGCATATTGATTGTAAATAAAACACTATTGTAATGAATACAGTTTTTGATCCAGAAACTTTTTTTCTAAATCATGAAAATGTAAAATCATGAAAGTGTAAAAATAATAAACAGCATCTGCAGTGTTCTGCACCTCGTTTTCTCGTTCCTTTTTCTCATGTTTTTGTCTCAGAACAACAGATTTGAAAAGCTCTATCTACGTTGAAGATCTGTGAGTTTTGAGTGAAATATTTTGTGTGTTAAATTTGTAAATAGCTCTTCATATGATTCTAAGATTATATATTTTATTTTGTTTATGGCACCAATGATCTGGAAACACTGATTAAAGAGAACACACACACTACCTCTCTCTGTGTCAGTAAATAAATCGCATTCACACAAAAGGCTGTGGAGTAATTCTGGATCCGTCCATAATAATATCATATGTCGTTTTCATACATTGGATAAATCTTGGAATAAAACACAACATCTTATATTTTCTCAACTTTATTTCAGACTAGCCCAAGAGCAATGTCTAACTCCAGTATAAAAAAGAAAAGGCCTCACATTTAGCCAATGATTCATCTCATTTATGAACATGTTATTGTTATGAACAGACAGTACAAACTTGAACGGGTTAAGTATATTATAGACAACACAGGAAAACAATAACAAAAGTTCTACACTGCAAAACGTGATCTAATATGGGACGATAATTGCTTGAATCAAAAATCAAGATTCTCCAATGGAACAAAACCTTTTAGTCTTATTTCTAGAATTGTTGCTGTATTTTCTCATTCCAACGGAGACATTTATTTTTTGCTTTGTCTCATTGGCAAATCTTATTTTAAGTGAGTCAAAATGTGCTCAACTTATGATACATTTAGCCGGATTGGAGTTATTTTTTGATCACTTTTTGCAGTGTATGTAGAAGAGTCAGCCTCAGTCCTGGATCTACAGCCTCAGTCCTGGATCTACAGCCTCAGTCCTGGATCTACAGCCTCAGTCCTGGATCTACAGCCTCAGTCCTGGATCTACAGCCTCAGTCCTGGATCTACAGCCTCAGTCCTGGATCTACAGCCTCAGACCCTGGATCTACAGCCTCAGACCCTGGATCTACAGCCTCAGACCCCGGATCTACAGCCTCAGACCCTGGATCTACAGCCTCAGACCCTGGATCTACAGCCTCAGACCCTGGATCTACAGCCTCAGACCCTGGATCTACAGCCTCAGACCCTGGATCTACAGCCTCAGACCCTGGATCTACAGCCTCAGACCCTGGACCTACAGCCTCCTGGGTTAGCTGTCTGGGGCTCCGCCGGGCTTCCCCTTCACTTTGCTCTCGTAGGTGCCTTGGTGGCGGTAGGAGCTCACATATCCGGTGTTCTCAACCAGGTCCTCGCGCCCGCCCCTGCCCCGGCCCCTCCCGCTCACGTCGAAGCGCTCCTTGTGAGAGCCGGTGTATCTGGACGTGTCGGTCAGGCGGTCCACTGCGCCCGTTTTGTCCACTTTCTGAAAACAAAACAAGTCATACATACAGTGCCTCTCGAAGGTACTAACACAGCTGGACTTTTGCACATTTTCTCAGGTTTACATCATGAACAAAAAGATTTTATTTTTGAATGTTTTACTGGAAGTTCACACACAAGTGGCAGACAACTGTGAAGTGAAAGTAAAATTATGTATGATTCTGCTATTACTATCGAAATTAGATTAAATTGAATAACTGTTAAATTAAAAAAATAGAAAAGTTATAAAGTAGGGCCTGCACAAATATTCATACAACATTCTCGAGAAAATACCTTTTAAATTACATAAATATAGTATGTATGTATATTTTTATTTTTATATTTTATTTGGCAGACGTGCTAATGTTTCAGCACATTGGACAGTGTGTTGTGTTGATTGGTTGAGCAGCAGCGCACCGTGACTCCGGCGTTGGCGGGTCCTTTCCCCTCGATGAGTTTGTGAACAGACTGCAGCGCGTCCTCTTTGCTCTGATCTGGAAACCTCTTCTGAGCCAACATCTCCAGAGCCTTCCGAAAGTCTGCGTACGACATCCCTCTGGACGTCTTTGGGCTGAAAGCCAAAAATCAAGACTTTTACAAACGGAGACTTGTGTCAACACCAGCGGTTATCTGAGGCTGTATATGATGAGGATAGATAGATAGATAGATACTTTATTGATCCCCCTGAGAGAAATTCAGATGTCCAGTAGCAGCAAAAAAAATGAAAATAAAATGTATCATTCTAAAAAGCTAACCATAATAATAATCAGCAACAGCCCTTCAGGTCGCAGCAGCACAGGTGGAGTAGCCTCTGGGTGGAGCATGACAGTTTAAAAGGTGGAGTAGCCGCTTGGTTCGGACCATTTTCTCTGCTCTGGTCTAAAGTAAAATGCCAAATGCTTCATTAGCATTTTTCAAAAAGTTTGCATTCCTCCAGTGGATTGTCTCCTGATCCACTTGGTTCGGACCATGAATCCTCTCTGCTCCGGTCTGGACCAGTGTAAAACCATGAACACTGTACTGCAGCAACATCTCAGGTAGAAAAAAGTAATTAAAAAATCTAAATCGTGAAGCACAAAACAACTGTTTCAGAGCTGCTTAGGTCTTGCTGCCATTTTCCAGCGCATACAAAAGTAAACATGCACACAAGAAGCACACAAGAAGCACACTGGAGGGCCTTCATCCCCACCGCTGTCAGACTGTACAATAAGTCACTTTAAGTCGCTGACCTGCACTATAGGACTGAAAAACCAGCACTGCTATTGCCACTCTTTTATTGTACATAATTATTTCCTGCACAGACTATATTTTTTAACCTTCAACATGTTTCACACTTCTGTCTTTTTGCACAACCAGAACGATTCTATCCATGCCAAATGTGACATGTACATTTGTCTTTTCTTATCTTATTTTAAAAAGTAGAACTACGCACATAAATCTTGGAAACAGCGAGTGCCGTGTTGTATGTTCTGGACTCACATGAGTTTGGAGAAGATGATGTCGGTGTCGGTGCTGGTGACGTGTTTCCCGTCGATGATCTTACAGTCTTTGCAGAGTTTGGCCCATTTCTGTCCCGGCATCTCGGAGGCGGCTGCGGCTTTGTGGTCTCCGTGAGCCGCGAACCTCCTGAAGGCCACGAGGAGGTCGTCCACGTCCGAGCTCTTCGCCATCACGCTGCTTTCTGCAACACAGGCTACAGTCTGTACATGAACATTTCCATGGAGACAGACCTTTGGGTGCGGGTCTGAAGGGTTTGTGCCCATGATTTACACTCTTTCTAACAATATAATACTTTATGTAATAATCTACATCTTAGCAGTTTGAGACTCTGGGCTAAAAGGGACTAACGGGACAGTGGACACATGTAAATAAGTAAGTAATGTTTATCTATATAGCACATTTTACAGACCAAGGTCACCCAAAGCGTTTTACAATGTTCAGAATTCAGATATTTTTTCCATTCTCTCCACACGGTGATGACAGAAGCGAGACGCCGAACACACCGGAGCATCGAAGCCCCCAATCAACACCCTCCATTCACTCTCTCATTACATTCAGACCTACTGTACATGTTTTTAGTGGAAGGGGAAACCGGAGGACCCAGCGAGAACCTACGCAGACACGGTGAGAACATGCAAACTCCACTCAGAAAGGCCCTGTTCCGACCGAGATTCAAACCCGGGACCTTCTTGCTGAGAGTGCTAACCACTCAGCCACCGTGTTGGGTGGTTCCATATTGCACAATCTGACATTGCACAGATGCCTGACATGAAGAAGATCCCTCCCTCAATGTGGGCCTCCCGAAAGTGTCTCACTTTTATCCCAGGACATTGGTCATCTGCCCCTGATGGACCAAAGGCTCTATGTGTTTTTTATCATTGCATTTCCTGTGTTTGAACTGTTTGATTCTCTGATCTGTGTTGGTGAATTGACAACTATGAAAAGTCCTCTGGGATGAATACTGTTGTGATTTAGGGCTTTAGAAGGAAAGACCTGCAGAACCACTCCTTTACACAGTCAGGGTGAATCAGGCTGTCACTGAAGCTGCTCTTCAGACCAGACAGTGTCCTGCAGGGGGCGCTGTCATGGTTTGGTATTGAGGTTGTTGGATCAAAGTCAGATATGACAAAGTTTTCTTTTGAATGAGCACAATCAAAATACAAAATACTTGTTCTCCCTGCCAGACGTAGCCTGGTCGTACCACACCATAGTACAAATGACATTTTGTACTAAGGTCTGGATGTGCTCCATTGAGCTCCGTGAACAGGTGGGAGGGGTTAACTCCTTTTGCAGATTGAAACGATTGGATCTGAGTTTACCGTGACGTATGTACTGCGCCCGAGTGAGTCGTAGCATTTAGCATTTAGCCTAGCCATCTCCTTTGCCGCTAACGGAGCCCGTGGGGAGTAGCGCCACATTCTTTGCCAGCGATTACATTTGCTAAACATTCCTCTTGCCCCGGCTTCAATTTCTTGATAGAACCAGACCGGAATACCTTACTATTGCATTTTTTAGCCAAACTACAACCTTCCCGTTTGACGCAAACTCTTGACGTCACCCTCAATTAACTACAACACCAGCCTTCCGCACTCGCTGATTGGTCAGATGGAATTTGACCGGTGTAATTGCAAACACAGGGACCAGACCCAGACGTTACATCCAGAGAAATGATGATTGAGCGGAGTGGGCAGGCTATGACAGACAGAGCGATGACAGATATTTATTTTTGTTTGTATGTTTCTGTCAGTGCTTGTGTCTCCTTCCTCTGTGCATTAACCTCTCGTCAGTGATGGGAGTTTGAAACTTCGCGAATGGATGAATGGAAAAAGCAGGTTTTGTCCGAGGTCGTGTGCCGGTGTGAGATTCCTGCTCCACACGTTTACGACTTCACCGCTCTGTGCTCTGCCCCGACAAAGACCCACTGTCTGCAGCTCACAGAGACCCAGCTAACATCCTTCCTCTCTCTCTGATCTCTCTCTCTATCTCTAGTTTCTCCATCTCTCTGATCTCGCTCCGATCTCTCTCTCTCTCTCTCTGGTCTCCCTCCCTTTCTCTCTGGTCCCTTTCTCTTGTCTCTGTCTGGTCTTTTTATCTTGTCTCTCTCGGGTCTATCTCTCTCTGCTCTCTCTCTCTCTTTCTCTCTGGTCCCTCTCCCTTGTCTCTCTCGGGTCTCTCTCTAGTCTCTTTCTTTCTGATCTCTCTTGCTGTTTTTCCTCTCTTTCTCTCTCTCTCTCTCTCTTTTTCTCTGGTCTCTCTTCTCTCTCTCTGTCCCCTTCTGATCTCTCTCTGGTCTCTTTCTCTCTATGCACGGCTTTTGACGGCTGCAGCAGCACTTCAACCTACAACAAGCAGGTTTGATATCTCTGGTCTCTCTCACTTCAGTCGTTGTGAGTTCAGGGGATTAGAAAAGTGTCTAAAGTGTGTGTGAGGGTTTACAGCCTTACACAGCTGCTGCTTCAAGGATTTATCTTATTGTGGATTATCTTATAACATGACCACTGTGATAAACCAGGGAGCAGAGTTATTTGTATGTGTGTCTATGTTTTTCTATGATCAGTGTTTGAAGGGATTCATTGAGAGAGTCCCTGAATCCTGTCTCAACTCGGTTAATGGGAAGAGGTTTGAACCAACATTATTCATAAGGTCATAAATGTCGTTGTATGTATGAACTTAGTAGTACAACTGAAGAATAATAAGCATTGGTTAAGATGGGGCTTAGAGAGAGAGACCAGAGAGAGACCAGAGTGGGACCATTGAGAGAGACCAGAATGAGGACCATAAAGACAGACCAGAGAGTGACCAGAGACTGACCAGAAAGAGGGACCATAGAGAGGGACCAAAGAGAAGGAATATAGAGGGATACCAGAGAGAGACCAGTAAGAGGGACCATAAAGAGAGACCAGAGAGTAATCAGAGAGAGACCAGAGAGTGACCAGAGAGAGACCAGAGAGAGGGACCATAAAGACAGACCCGAGAGTGACCAGAGAGTGACCAGAAAGAAGAACCATAGAGAGGGACCAAAGAGAAGGAATATAGAGAGATACCAGAGAGAGACCAGTGAGAGGGACCATAAAGAGAGACCAGAGAGTGACCAGAGAGAGACCAGAGAGAGACCAGAGAGTGACCAGAGAATAACCAGAGAGAGACCAGAGAGGGGCCAAATAGAGACGGACCATAGAAAGATACCAGAGAGTGACCAGAAAGAGGGACCATAGAGAGAGAGCAGAGATTGAGAGAGAGACGCCAGAGAGAGAGATTGGGACCAGAGAGAGAACCCAGAGAGTGACCAGAGAGACCAGAGAGAGGGACCATAAAGACAGATCAGAGAGTGACCAGAGACTGACCAGAAAGAGGGACCATAGAGAGGGACCAAAGAGAAGGAATATAGAGAGATACCAGAGAGAGACCAGTGAGAGGGACCATAAAGAGAGACCAGAGAGTGACCAGAGAGAGACCAGAGAGTGACCAGAGAGAGACCAGAGAGAGACCAGAGAGAGACCAGAGAGAGACCAGAGAGAGACCAGAGAGAGACCAGAGAGGGGCCAAATAGAGAAGGACCATAGAAAGATACCAGAGAGTGACCAGAAAGAGGGACCATAGAGAGAGAGCAGAGATAGAGAGAGAGATGCCAGAGAGAGAGAGAGTGGGACCAGAGAGAGAACCCAGAGAGTGACCAGAAAGAGCCACAAATGTTTTCATCTGACTTTAAATGAAGGTAACTGTCATGTTGTCACACACTCAATTGCTTTCACAAAAAGTGGCCAAACACTGTACCCTTTTTTTTTTTTTAAAGATAAAATATATTTACTTAAATTAGTTGGACGTCTATTTTCTTAACGTGTTTAGTGTTTTTATTGCTGTGATGTTTGAAGCTCATATCAGCAGGTTTTATCCCAATAATGAGCAAAAGACGCAAATAGAGAATGTACATAACACAATTAGTAGTGCAAGTGACTAAACCAGATTAAATAAAACATATAGATCTTATTCTTTTGCAGGTGGGAGAAGTAGTCTGTGAAAGTCAGTCTCATCCAAAAGAATGGATAAAAATCTATTCCATGTGCCCGATGTCTGAAACCTTACTTTCCACATATTTAAGAACATTATCCAACATAAACACTCTACATTCCTACTTAGAAAAAAGATCAATAAACAGAATACAGAACTAATCTGTATTTTGGATTGTAAGTGGAAAATACTGTAAAATCTGAAACAATTAAATCATACGTTGTTGCCTTGAAAAAGAAAAAGTGCACAAGAAATATTAAATCTATTCTTGCAAACATGTATTTTGAGTTTGTAATCAGTATGAAATAGTTATTATATTTATACAGTGCTTCAGCCCAATCCTTTTTTGGTCGTCCCAAATAAAAATAAAATCTAATCCTAAGTCATTTGTCCTCTGGCTCACTAAAGTGTGTTTTCTATGATGTTAGTGGTAGTAGCAGTAAAGTGCGTCTTACCTCTATGCTGGGAGCTGCTTCTCTCCCATTGAAATGAGATTTAAAAGCGTGTGTTTTGGTCTGTTTACATGGTCACCCAGAGACAGTCACGTCAGGGAGGGGCCCAGGGCAGACGCGGCTCCTGGGGCAGTGGGCCGAGCTCTCTCCCCCTGAAGTGCTGGGTTAGAGGTGAGCTTTACATGTGTTCTCAGCCACACAACAGAAACTTCTGGATCCGGAGCCTGTGTGGAGTTTGCGTGTTCTGCCTGTGTCTGGGTGGGTTTTCTCCATGCGCCCCAGTTTCCTCCACCGCCTCAAACATCAACTCGAGTAGTCAGAATCTTGCTTAAAAGTTCATTGATTCCTGCATTTCAACATAAAATGTGAAACCAGTACAGGATATAGACTTACATATGTCTCACTGTAAGTTGAATTCATTGACTGCACACAGATGGACAATGCCAAACCGCTAGCTCAAGGAAGGGCAATAGGGAAGTGCTCATATGAAGTCTTGCACCAACTTGCTCTGGCTCTTATTGACTTAAATGTAAAAGTAAAGTCAAATATGTGTCACACTCTCTCTTTGATCCTGGTGTTTATATTGTGATTTTGTCTTTGTGAAGTCAAATATGAGCCAATCAGATGCCTTCATTCACACGGAAACTCCAGCTCGCCATAGCAACCATCTTAGCAACACGTCTGCCCCTGTTATGGTGCAAAGCTAACGCCAAAAACGCCAAAAAGAGAGACCAGAGAGGAGAAAGAACCTCATCCACAAGATTCTGAGCTGTCATAGATATTAAAGAGTGGATAGCACTCTCGCCTCTCAGCAAGAAGGTCCTGGGTTCGAATCCCGGCCGGACCAGGGCCTTTCTGAGTGGAGTTTGCATGTTCTCCCCGTGTATGCGTAGGTTTCCTCCGGGTACTCCGGTTTCCCCTACCACTAAAAATATGTACAATAGGTCTGGCATGCGCCTCCTGTTCGGCGACCCTGCTCCCATCTCTGTGTGGAGTGAGAGGACAAATGCCCAAAAATAACAATTGTAAACCGCTTTGAGACTCTGGTCTGTGAAAGGCGGTATATAAATAAAGCTTACTTACTTACTTACTTACTTAAAGGGGAACACACACAAGAACTGGTAGAAAACTGGAAGCGGAGACTTCTGACCAAGGTCGCAAAAGGATTTTGTGTCATTATCATTTGAAAACAGAAAACACATTTGCTTAACAATAAATGGCTTCAACCAACCAGCGAAATACGGTCAATGAAAAGTCTGGCTGTTGTGAAGCCTGTACGTGAATTGGAAAAATCTGGAAAGTCTTAGGCTGCAGCCGGAGCTCAGGTCATTGGGGTTTGGTAGTGTTTGGGTCAGTCTCCTTGGCGTTGGGCAGATGAGCTCACTTCTCCGTCACTTCCTGGGCTCTCAGCGCAGGCCAGAACCTCTGGGGCAGCTGTAAAAGTTGCCCCAGGTCATGTGACTCAGCGTCACCCTGAGGTAGAGGAGCTTCACGTGTTTGTTCTGAGACCAGTGTGAACAGAGCGACGCATTTGGAGGAGCTCTGTGAGAAAACTCCACCCACGCCTCTGACAGGAGAGACACAAGCGCTTTTTGGAACAAAAATCCTATTTATTCAAGTTCTTAACCGTTACAATATTGTTCCTGGCCCTGGAATTGTTTTGCGCTCCATACTCGCTCATACGTTCAGACCAGTCAAACTATTTCTACCTCACGGACAGTCGTCGACTGCCTTCAAAGACGAGTTTACCTTCATTGACCTTTATTTAACCCCTGAGAGAGGGAAGCTATTGCACATGTTTTAGTGGTCGGGAAAACCGGTGCACCTGGAGGAAACCTACACACACACAGGGAGATCATGCAATCACATGCAAAAATAGTGTATTTACACGCCTGTACTTCTGCATGGAGTACTTACATATGTATATTGTATCCATGCATATGTTTGGACAGTCTTGTACTCAAGCAGAGCTGCTCAAGAGCTCCTCTGGTCAGAGAGCTCCTCTGGTCAGGATGACAGTGACCGAAACACACTTTCTTCAAGCTGAATGTTGATGATTTTTCCTAACTTGAGCAGACCCAGAATTATTCTTCTTTAACTTTGAATCACTGTGGGGGGTCATTTCAACCTGAGGATAGCACAACGTTTATTCTCTGAGTCAGAGGAAGCAAGTGCAGAGACCTGAGACTGGACTATTCTTGGATGTTATTTAGTTATAGTCTCATTTCTGCTTTACACATCCTCTGTTCAGACTGAAAGCTGAGAGGTTTTATCTGGACTCTCTCTTTAGTAATAAATACACTGTGGATATTGTTTCATATGTTTTGATTTGTTTGACTTGATTCTTCTGTGTTTGCCAAAGCAGGCTCTCCTTGTGTATGAATGGTGCTGTGTGCAGAGGAGGTGCAGGATGTGATCTCAGCCGAGCAGGAAGCGTCTCTATGTGACATCATTCTCAACAAACAAACGTCTCTGATGATGGATGTGACAGCGGTGGAGCCAGTGTCCGAGAGAATAGGGACGCAGAAACAACAATTCCAGATTGGTGTCCTCTTGTGGCCAGGACTCTCCCACTACTACACGCGTATCTCTTCTACATTACTGCATCAAACAGCTTCAGCTTCAGCTTGTGCCACAACCCTCCTCCTCCTCCCAAACACCTTCTCAACAAGACTTTTCTGCATCACATTCTCTATACGGGGACTCTGCACGGTGGCTGAGTGGATAGCACACTCGCTTCTCAGCAAGAAGGTCCTAGATTTGAATCCCGGTCGGAACAGGGCCTTTCTGAGTGGAGTTTGCATGTTCTCCCCATGTCTGCGTAGGTTTCCTCCGAGTGCTCCGGTTTCCCCTACCACTATAAACATGCACAATAGGTATGAATGTAGAGGAGAGAGTGAATGGGTGGTGCTGGTTGGGGCTTTGATGCGCCAGTGTGTTCAGCGACTCGCTTCCGTCATCACTGTGTGTGGAGAGAATGGAAAAACTATATGAAGGGCTTTGGATGACCTTGGTCTGTAAAAAATGGGTTTAGTCTTTTGGCCGAGGCCTTTTAAGCGTCTGAAGAACCACCACAAACCAGTATCCACAGAAAATGTTTGGTAACCATGGCTTCCAACAGCATTCTGGCCAATCACTGTTAATTAGGACACTTTAGCTCGGCCTGGATAGAACCAGGGTCAAGCAGGTACTAAAAAAGTACCAGTTAAACAGGGCCAGGGAAACTGCTTCCAAAGAAGGTATATAGTTGAGTATATAGTGGTAAATTCTTCTCTTGGCATACAAAGCCATAAATGGCTTGGCTCCCTCTTATCTCCAAGACATGTTAATGTCTTATCAATCAAGCCGAGCGCTGCGCTTGCAAAACGCCAGACGTCTGGTGGTCCCTAAGGTTTCAAAAAGCACTGTCGGCGGCAGAGCATTTAGCTACCAAGCCTCTTTACTGTGGAATCCGCTCCCCTCGCACGTTAAGGAAGCAGACACTGTCTCTACATTTAAGGCCAGGCCTAAAACACTCTTTTTCAACATAGCATTTGGTTAGGTTGTTGTCCGGTCAGGTTTCGTCCGGTCTTGGAGTCTGCGTATGTGGGACCCGGTCCGCTGCATCTACAACCCTACTTTCTAGGCTAAGCTAAAACAGTCCTCTTTAGTTTAGCATATGGCTAGGAAGGTAAGGCTCAGGGAAGGCTAAACTCCTCAGAGTGTCAGTCAAGCTGCATAGGGAGTCAGTTTGCTGGGAGAAGTATGGTAACTTGAGCACTATCCTCTTCTCCTTCCTACTTTACCTGTTTAGCATTATTAGGATCATGACTGTAGTCTGTTCATTGCTATTCACCCGTTGTCCCATTGTTTGTTCCATGGTACGATGACGGGACCTCTGAGCCTGGCCTCCTCCATCTACACCTGCGGACTGCCCCGCCCGACCCGCCTGGGAGCGCTTCAGTCCTGCACCGGACCTGCCCACGTTCAGCGGCCACTGGTCCACGTTCTGTAGCTTAGGTCCTGGATCGATTGCCCGTCCCTCCGTGGGAGCAGGTCCCTTTCTCAACTGTGGGTCTCCCCGAGGTTTCTCACTTTTTCCCACTGGGTTTTCTTATGAGTTTTTCAGTTAGTGTCCAACTACAAGGATGTGATCATGATCCAGGACACTTTAACATTCTACAACATGTTTGGACATTTTTCAACATGTGTTCTATATGTGTTTTAACTGTTGATTCTCTGATCTGTGTTGGTGATTTTAATGGTTTTCTTAAGTCCTCTGAGATGACTTCTGTTGTGATTTAGGGCTATGCAAGAATAAATTGTATTGTATTGTATTGTATAGAGTAGGGCCATGTAGGGCTGGTGAAAAAGGATCTATAATGTTGTGAAATGGTGAAAGCTAAAGAAAAAAATTGCAAAACATTTGTCCTTAAACAGACATAATTTTATTCTGTTTTTTGTGTGAACTTGAAACATCATCTTGAGTTGATTTTTGTACATAATCATAAGACAATTATACACAAGATACACAAACACAGCGAAGATGGTACAACACCTCTGTTTAAACGCTGCTACACAAACACACACAAAAAAGGATTCAGAAGTGGAATGTTGTTGGGTCAAAATGATATAGTTTAAAAAGTTACAAAAATGGCTTCTTCTTTGTGAGTAGAGGACAATTCGTCCCATTATTCTTAAAAAGCCCTTAAAATTCAACACGTTTGGAATGTTTCATGAAGAGAGTGAGTTCTAAGCTGGAAGGTCCAAGGACAGTGATGATCAGTGACATTTAATGACAACATGAATGAGAGACTAGAGAGAGAGAGACCAGAGAAGGAAAGGCCTGAGAGAGACCAGAGAGAGACCAGAGAGGGACCAAAGAGAGACCAAAGAGAGACCAAAGAGAGAGACCAGAGAGAGACCAGAGAGGGACCAGAGAGACCAAAGAGAGACCAAAGAGAGACCAAAGAGAGAGACCAGAGAGAGACTAGAGAGAGACCAGAGAGAGACCAAAGAGAGAGACCAGAGAAAGACCAGAGAGTGACCAAAGAGAGAGACCATAGAGAGAGACCAGAGAGGGAAAGGCCCGAGAGAGACCAGAGAGACCAGAGAGGGAAAGGCCTGAGAGAGACCAGAGAGAGACTAGAGAGAGACCAGAGAGTGACCAAAGAGAGAGACCAGAGAGAGAGACCAGAGAAGGAAAGGCCTGAGAGAGACCAGAGAGAGACCAGAGATAGACCAGAGACCAGAGAGAGATCAAAGAGAGAGACCAGAGAAGGAAAGACCAGAAAGAGACCAGAAAGAGACCCGAGAGACACCAGAGAGAGATCAAAGAAAAAGACGATACTTGATATGTGCTGACAAAAAAAATTGTCATGTGGATTATAGAGAAATTAGCTCGACACCAAGACTAGAATCTGACTGTTGATACATACCATAGTTACCATAGTTACCCGGAGAGATGTTGTCGCTGCCCTCCATCACAATGTAAAATTATAGGCCCTTTGGGACGTTGTGATGTCACATGAACGCACCCTATTTGTTGGATGTCTCGGTGAGTTGCAGTGGGGAGTGAAATGTGCTGTTCCAAACCCTCTGGTGTGCAGCCAACAACACATTTATAAGGCAAAGAAACCATTACAACAACATGAAAGCTGGGGTACCTAACTTTCAAACCGCAAAAATGTTCTTACGGAGTCATAAAATTAATGTCTATAGTTCTCGGCTCTAAAAAAAAATGTCATAATATTCCGTTTATTTTTGTTTAGCCCCAAATCACAGCAGTATCAGAGAATCAATCAGATCCGAGTAGAGTAGAGTAGAGCCGAGCAGAGCAGAGCAGAGCCAGTAGGGCTGGTGGAAACGGGGCTTTGGCAGTACACATTCTAAAAGATGAAAAGCCATTATTCTCAAGAATCCAACACGATTAAGACTCTCCTTTTAGATTTGCTAGCTACCCCGGCTTGAATGACAGACAATACGCAGAAACACTTAGAAAAATTGTGCTGCAACTTTGGCGATAGAAATAAATACACATTATCAAGAATCAAAGCGATAATAAATAACAAAAGGTATAAAAATGTTTGTGGAGACTCATTTCCGTCTCCGTTTGTCTAATGCCGGCTCTCCGCTCGCTCTGCTCACAAAGACAGCAGGTGGCGCCATTTCAAACCTCAAGTCCCCAGCGCTCCGGTTGGCCCTGTCCTTCCTCTTAGTCCTGGGCAGGGGGGAGGGCAGGGAGAAGGACAGGGGGGGTCTGTGGTTGGAGGTAGAGCCCAGTTTGGCCAGAGCCACCGGGATCTCCTCCAGGGATTCTGCCGAGTCGGAGTGGTAGTCTGAAGGCGGGGCGGCGGCGGTGACGGGGCCCGGGGCCAGAGTGGTGGAGGAGGTCAGGGGGGGAAGAGAGGCCCGATGGGGGAAGGGAAAGGGCAGACGCTGGGACAGGTAACCGGCCGAGAGGGAGGAGAGCTCTGTGGAGACAGGGGAGAAGAGGATCAAAACGTGTGGACGGAACAGGAAATAATAATAATAATTATTATTATTATTGTTTTATAATAATTCATTTTATTTATACATTTATTGCATATACTAAAGCTTAATGGAAACACAACCAAGCAGGATAGAGCCCAGTAGAGTAGAGTAGAGTAGAGTCTTTTTCCAGGCTACGGAGGGGTGAAAGAAGGGAGACAAAGGGAGAGCAGAGAGTAGAGTAGAGTAGAGTAGAGTAGAGTAGAGCAGAGCAGAGCAGAACAGAGCAGAGTAGTAGAGTAGAGTAGAGTAGAGTAGAGTAGAGTAGAGTAGAGTAGAGCAGAACAGAGCAGAGTAGTAGAGTAGAGCAGAGTAGAGTAGAGTAGAGTAGAGTAGAGTAGAGTAGAGTAGAGCAGAGCAGAGTAGAGTAGAGTAGAGCAGAGTAGAGTTGTAGAGTAGAGTAGAGTAGAGTAGAGTAGAGTAGAGCAGAGCAGAGCAGAGTAGTAGAGTAGAGTAGAGTAGAGCAGAACAGAGCAGAGTAGTAGAGTAGAGCAGAGTAGAGTTGTAGAGTAGAGTAGAGTAGAGTAGAGTAGAGTAGAGTAGAGTACAGAGAGAGTAGTAGAGTAGAGTAGGGCAGAGTAGAGTTGTAGAGTAGAGTAGAGTAGAGTAGAGTAGAGTAGTGTAGAGTAGAGTAGAGTAGAGTAGAGTATGAGCAGGTAGGTCTGGTGGAAACAGGGTTTTTACAGTACACATTCCCAAACATTCTCAAGAGCATCTAAACAGAACTAAGTGAAACTCGTACCTGGCGGGACCGCGCTCCGAGGCCTCTCTCCCGACGCTTCCACTGCCACATTACGCACCTTCTTTTTCCTTTTCTGCAAAGACAAATAAATCATGAGCTATAATGTAAAACAGCATCTAAAACCGATCACAATCATAATATTCTTTTTACATTGTGGATGGAAACATGAGCTGAACCTGGTAAAATACACAACACATTCATCAACGTAGACTGTCCAGTTTAAATAAATCAATACATGACGTGTGTGAAAATTAGTGTCAAATTTTAAAGACTTATTTCCGGACTATAAACTTTTTTACATGTTAAATTTGGCATAGATAGAATCACTCAGGTTATGCAAAAAGATTATTTGATCCCTGCGGCTTATATAGCAATGTGGCTAGTAAATGTAAGTTTATTGTGGTCAGAGCAGAGTTTATGGACTTATTTTTTTGACTCCATCAAGTTTGAGTAGCTTTAGGACACTAGATGTAGTGTCCTCAATAGATGAGGAGGATTCTTCCAGCAACTCTAGTTTACGACAAGCCTTCATAGTTGAATTCCATGTATTTGCCTCAAAGCCAATCAGAATTGTTCAAAAATGGTTGCGAGGTTAGCCGATTGGGGGCATGATTGGTCGGTTATGATAGTGGATTTCCAAAGACCTTCTGAGCATAAATGAAATGTAAAATATTTAAATGACCTGAGTTCTTCTTTGTGGAGAAACTGCTGTCACTTCAGTCGGAGGAGGCGGGACTTCCTCTTCAACCACAGGAGCAGAAGCACTCCGGATCCTGCCGTTGGCCACGTACCTGCACAACAAAAATCTCAGGTCTATACTCAAGAAGAAGGCCTGGACCAAACAGACCAAGACCAGACCAAAGAAGAGGCCAAAAATGTGCTTGTGCATGGAAGACGAGAACTTAAAAGAAAGATGTCAAACCCAGTGAATGTCGTCAGGAACCAAGAAATCAAAACAATCCAAATGTGTGTGTACGTAAAAATTACAGCTTCAATCATTATGCGTGAACACTGGTTATAACCTCAAAATCAGACTGTACAAGGAACTCTCTGACTCAACCAACTTGGAATCTGAGGAGCACAGGGACTGGCCTCCTGCTGGTGCCCAGAATCAGGACTAAACATGCGGCGTCAAAACATATCCCTATGAAATCAGAGTAATGTCTTTCTCTCCTGCTGTAGCACTGAACCCTGGAGGATTTTCAGAAGTCCTCTTTCAGGAATGTGGTGGGTGCATCGTGTTGTGGCTGCAGAGGCCGTTTCCAAGGAGACGAGGCACCAAACAGTCCGAGGGCCGATTGCAACTGGGACTTTAATCAGGAGATATTATGTGAAGTATTGTACTGTGTTGGAAGAGAGTTAAGTAAGAAACCAGAGCGAGACCTGAACCGGTCCAAAACAAGACAAGACCCAGGATCCATTTAAGAACTAGCTACGTTTTCGTAACTGACTTTGTTTACGACTGGTCAAGATTAAGAGTTATTTAAGTTAGAGTTTACAATACAAGATACAAGATTCAATTATTAAATTGATTTATAATGTATAGCCGTTTTGTTTAAGGGTCCGGAGGATAAATGTTACAACCTAAAAATTGTTACAGATTATGCACTGTCACTTTGCAGTTTATACCGGTAAATCTTTTTTAGTAATGTTTGATTTTCCTTATAATCTCGTTTCACTTCATGAGGTCAAGAACGACAAGAAATTACATTTGAATGCTGCATTAGATCCACAGCCTCAGTCCTGGATCTACAGCCTCAGTCCTTGATCTACAGCCTCAGTCCTGGATCCACAGCCTCAGTCCTGGATCTACAGCCTCAGTCCTGGATCCACAGCCTCAGTCCTGGATCCACAGCCTCAGTCCTGGATCTACAGCCTCAGTCCTGGATCTACAGCCTCAGTCCTGGGTCTACAGCCTCAGTCCTGGATCTACAGCCTCAGTCCTTGATCTACAGCCTCAGTCCTGGATCCACAGCCTCAATCCTGGATCCACAGCCTCAGTCCTGGATCTACAGCCTCAGTCCTGGATCTACAGCCTCAGTCCTGGATCCACAGCCTCAGTCCTGGATCTACAGCCTCAGTCCTGAATCTACAGCCTCAGTCCTGGATCCACAGCCTCAGTCCTGGATCTACAGCCTCAGTCCTGGATCTACAGCCTCAGTCCTGGATCTACAGCCTCAGTCCTGGATCCACAGCCTCAGTCCTGGATCCACAGCCTCAGTCCTGGATCTACAGCCTCAGTCCTGAATCTACAGCCTCAGTCCTGGATCCACAGCCTCAGTCCTGGATCCACAGCCTCAGTCCTGGATCTACAGCCTCAGTCCTGGATCCACAGCCTCAGTCCTGGATCTACAGCCTCAGTCCTGAATCTACAGCCTCAGTCCTGGATCCACAGCCTCAGTCCTGGATCTACAGCGTCAGTCCTGGATCTACAGCGTCAGTCCTGGATCCACAGCCTCAGTCCTGGATCTACAGCGTCAGTCCTGGATCTACAGCCTCAGTCCTGGATCCACAGCCTCAGTCCTGGATCCACAGCCTCAGTCCTGGATCTACAGCCTCAGTCCTGGATCTACAGCCTCAGTCCTGGATCTACAGCCTCAGTCCTGGGTCTACAGCCTCAGTCCTGGATCTACAGCCTCAGTCCTTGATCTACAGCCTCAGTCCTGGATCCACAGCCTCAGTCCTGGATCTACAGCCTCAGTCCTGGATCTACAGCCTCAGTCCTGGGTCTACAGCCTCAGTCCTGGATCTACAGCCTCAGTCCTTGATCTACAGCCTCAGTCCTGGATCCACAGCCTCAGTCCTGGATCCACAGCCTCAGTCCTGGATCTACAGCCTCAGTCCTGGATCTACAGCCTCAGTCCTGGATCCACAGCCTCAGTTCTGGATCTACAGCCTCAGTCCTGAATCTACAGCCTCAGTCCTGGATCCACAGCCTCAGTCCTGGATCCACAGCCTCAGTCCTGGATCTACAGCCTCAGTCCTGGATCTACAGCCTCAGTCCTGGATCCACAGCCTCAGTCCTGGATCTACAGCCTCAGTCCTGAATCTACAGCCTCAGTCCTGGATCCACAGCCTCAGTCCTGGATCCACAGCCTCAGTCCTGGATCTACAGCCTCAGTCCTGGATCTACAGCCTCAGTCCTGGATCCACAGCCTCAGTCCTGGATCTACAGCCTCAGTCCTGGGTCTACAGCCTCAGTCCTGGATCCACAGCCTCAGTCCTGGATCTACAGCCTCAGTCCTGGATCTACAGCCTCAGTCCTGGATCCACAGCCTCAGTTCTGGATCTACAGCCTCAGTCCTGAATCTACAGCCTCAGTCCTGGATCCACAGCCTCAGTCCTGGATCCACAGCCTCAGTCCTGGATCTACAGCCTCAGTCCTGGATCTACAGCCTCAGTCCTGGATCCACAGCCTCAGTCCTGGATCTACAGCCTCAGTCCTGAATCTACAGCCTCAGTCCTGGATCCACAGCCTCAGTCCTGGATCTACAGCGTCAGTCCTGGATCTACAGCCTCAAGGTTTTTAGTGGTTTTTAGTGGCCAATGTAGGAAGATGATTCTATGTGTTTGATTCTCTGATCTGTTGTTGGTGAAGCTTTGTAAAGTCTTCCGAAACGACTGCTTTTGTGAGTTAGGGCGATGCACAAATACATCTCATTGAAAGCTGTTGGTTCTTGCTGCACTGACACCTGGAGCATGTTCCTCAGCAGACGACATGCAGCTTTGATTGTGAGAAAGATCTATTTTTACCTCTGTGTGAATGTGTAATTATCACAGCACCATCTGCTGAGGACAGGTCTATACCCACGAAGAAGGCCTGGACCATGAAGCAAACCCAAGACAAGACCAAGACCTAGAACCATTCTGGACCAAAACCAGACCAAGACCTCACCCAGAACCAGACTTAGACCCAGATGAAGACCAGATCCAGGACCTGAGCTAGACCTCGACCAAGACCCGACCAGACCCAATATCTGACCTAGAACAGTCCTACTCCAATACCAGTCCAAGACCAAAACCAGATTAAATGTGAACTATGAATTATGAAAACATAATAATAATAATTGATCAACATAAAAAAGAAAATCGGCCCATAAAAAAAATAAAATAAAATCATCATCTCATTAGAAAACGTGTCATCATATGCGTAAGAAAGAGCCCTTTGCGTCACTATTTGACTCAAAGGGCTGAGAGCTAGTTGTCTCTTTTTCACTTTGGCCCAGAATGCTGCTGGAAACCAAATAATGTCAATGAATACTAGTTTTTTGCAGGCAGGATACAATACCAAGATACCGTAATAGAAACGCAACAAGATTAACTTGCGAATCAGCACTCGGATAAGATGTAGGTCTAAAATAGGAGGTACCGTTATTTCCGGTCTATAAGCCGCTACTTCTTTTCTTTGAACGCTGCAGCTTGTATAGATATGTGGCTAATATGTGTGTTTTTATTGTGGTAAAGTTGTTGGAACAGAGTTTATGGACTTCTTACTTTGACTCCATCAAGTTTTGGTAGCTACAGGACACTTCTTTAATTGTTAAAATAGATTGATGAATGAGTCATGGAGGCTAACGGTGAAGCTGTTAAAAACCTTGCCGTTAAATCATGTTGTGTGGAGTTAAAACAGTTTTCTCTCTACTACATTACCACATGAAAACTTGCGGCTTATATTCCAGTGTGGCCTATATGTGCACAACATAGATTTTCTTTTCAGAGTATACAGGTCCTCTTTATATTCCAGAAAGTACAGTAATGGTCCGTACTCAGTGTCTCCTCTGGGTGGCAGTGTGCTGGCCTCCTCCACCTCCATCTGGGTGTTGGTGTAGCCCAGAGCCCCGGTGTAGCTCACCTCCTGCGGAGACAGACACATGACACTTCATCCAGACCAAGACCTAACCTGGACCAAAACAAGACCAAGACCTAACCCAGACCAAACCCTGACTCAGAATAAGACCTGACCAAAACTAGAGCCAACTAGACTAGACCCATCAATAAAAGGAAATAAATAAAAAACATAACAATTATTGTATGTAAATGCTAGTATTTTAGTTCCATCTATGCACAGTGTATGGGGAAGTATAGTAAAAAGGTGAATAGCATAGATACCTTGATGATGTTGAGAGAGGGCAGGGTGGGCTCCTTCGGGGGGGCTTTCCTCGCCTCTCGCGGGTGTAGGCGGTGACGCTGGCGTATGATGTATTCATATGTGCTCAGTCTGTTCCACACTGCAGGACAAACACAACAAACATAGAACAATACTTTCTCCCGCTGGAAAATATTTTTGAACTCTGATTAAAGTGGCCTGTCCTGACTCGAACCCCATTGAGACTCTGTGGCATGACCTAAAGAAAGTGATTTATCCCAGGAATCTGACTGAACTGCAGAAGTTTTGTAAAGAGGAATGGTCAAAAATGGTTTGTGGTTGATGTGCCAGACGGATCTGCAACTATAGGAAGCGTCTGGTTGAAGTTATTGCAGCCAAAGCTCTTCAAATAATCAATGACTCTTCTGGCCATTCTGGAAAAGCCATGTTCCAGCTTCTTCCCTCTGGTGAAAGATATTGTTGTGAAAATGTAGTGACAATTGTTTCTTGTACTTTTTTTTTATCTTGTTTTATTTACATACTTGTCTACTTAAGTAGGCAGTTCTCCTTCTGTCATTGTTTGCTTGTAATCCTCATCAAAAATATGAAAACATATGAATGTCTGGGAGTTTTTAGTTAAAGCAGACACTGTCTTTTCATGTTGTGATCTTGAGAACAATTAGATTGCATTCAATGGTCCACACAAACACAAACATACACTTATACCCAGGCATAAACACAAGTACACATACAAATACACACAGCACTCATGCACTATCAGAAACAAACATATACACGCATGCATGTGTACCCACTTCGACACACACACACAACACACCGCGCACAACACACTACACGCACACACACACAACACACCGCACACTACACACAACACACACCTAATTGAAAAACGATGTAAATATGAAAATGTAATTGGGGTAAGCTCACACAAGTATTTTACTTCGGCTTACTCCCTTTGAGCTGTGTCTACTTTTTCTTGAAATGTTTTCCTATTGGATTGTTTTTTGTTTTGTATGACCTGCTCAAATAAATTGATTGATTGATTGAATGGTGATCTTCTACAGAAATGTTCATAAAGCTTCAGGCCACTGTAGATCCAGGTTTACTGTTTAGGTCAAAGATTTTTTTAAATCTGATTTAATGATCAAAAACCTAAACCAGAAATAAGAAATTAACACCCATTGTGGACTGAATTCCCTAAAGTAGATTGTGAGGTGTTTAAGGCTTATAATGAAGACTTCAGAATGTTTTTAAAGACTGTGGAAATACCCTGTAACTATTAGATGTGGGTCTTACTGAGGTAAATATGGAAGCCCAGCAGGTGACAGAGCAGCACACAGGAGAGGAGGCCCAGGGCGATAGTGACGGCTGCCAAACCCGGGATCACAGCTCCCACGGAGACAACCGGGGCCACGGGCAAGAAGAGGAACCACACCGCGGACTCGTTACGCACTGTGGGGAGGGGACAACACACAAGATTTAAGAGAAATAGAAAACGCAAGACGGACTATGCACAGCTTTTGACCATGTTTTAGTGTTGTGTCATACTTTGACTTCAGGAAGAAATATTACCCAGTACCTTTACCAATTATATAAAATGATGTGACATACTATCTTCAGTAGAAAAAAAAATGGTGAAACACGTATCAAGGGTAGTTTAATGCTATACCAGAGGAAAGTGCATGGATTTATATTATCTCTAGGGTGTTGCTGCTTAAGTCAGTTTACTGGACTGGAGTTTATTGAGATTTTCTTCATAGACCTAAATGTAAACTAAAACGGATCATCCTCAGCTGACAAGGAGCCTGTATGTTTCTCACAGGTAGGATTTTGTTAGCCTGACTCTCGCCAGACCCTTGTAGTTCGTTGAGCTTCACACGAGGTCTGCTTCATAGCGGATACATTTCAGAAGGCGGGGAATTGTAAAAAAAAATCCTTGTATGTGATGGGATAAACCCAGTGGGGGCGGGTCCCAGCTCAAAAGTGGCCAAAATGACGTGCGCTGACATGCTTGCAATACCACCCCGGGCCGATGGGGGTGGACCCGGAATAAGAATTAGCCAATGCTAACATATAGCGTTGGCAGACCTCTTGGCCCAAAGCTTTGTTCCACATGTGTGTCAATGCTGAGGGGGGTGAATTTTTTTGGTCCACTCTAGTTTACTCGCTGTGAATTTTTGAAGTCTCTCGTTCAAATGAATGGAGCTGCGCCGGCTGACGCATTTTTCTTCGGGACCATTTTGAATAGCTCCAGTAGAGCACATGTTTTGGCCCGTTAGTTAGAACGGCGGAGATAGGCGTGACTACGTCCGTTAATATATACAGTCTATGGATAAACCACTGAGTTGCCAAATGCGGGCAAGATATTCCAGTACAAAACCCACGAGAATGCCCAAAATAAACACCCAGAATGGTGTTTTGGCTAAAAAGGTAATGTAATCAACTTGGGCTATCATGACTCTTTTTATTGTTTTTCTGTTTATTTATTACCTAAAAGTCGCTTGGAAAAAAAATATGCGGGAAACAACCCAACCTGGCAACCCTGCTGCGTAGTGTTGTAAACAGGAACACTTAAACTAAAAACACCCAAATCAACATAGAATCATCAACAGCTGGCCTCATATTGCATTAAAAGTGACATCCGTGTCTTAATCATTTGTATTTAAACGTTTTAAATAATTCACTGACTTTATGCCCCGCCATCTTGGAATGCTTTCGCGGCCGGCTGAGACACGCACGATAATGCGGTGCAAACCTGACATAACACCAGTGATCCTGATTGGCCGATTATTTTTTGATCTCCTAAAGGAGTTTGCTATGCACTCGATCGCAGACCCTTGTGTGTGAAGCGAAGCGCCTCTGGTGGAGTATGGCAGAACTACAAGGGTCTGGCAAGAGTCAGGCGAGGATTTTGTGGGGAATTTAATGCCCCTTGTCAGCCTGTACTTTTTCTCTTCTTTTTCCTCATCTGATAGAATGATATATCTCAACAAATGTGAAATTAAAGCTGAAGTATTTTTGTTGTTGTACCTAGGACTAAGATTTACAGTCTATGTCCCTTACCTTGAAAGTGTTTGTCGGTGCGGAGTTTCGACGGATCCAGGAAGAACTCGATAAAAACATACGAGGCGACAATAAGGACCAGGAACACTCCCAACAGGGCCGACACCACACTGTGCAGGAACAGCCTATGAGACCAAAACAAAAACACGATTACAATTTGTTGATCTGGTCTCATGATCTTGGTACAGAGAGCCAGACTGACTTGTAGTTCCGGCTTCCCACGCAGTTGTTGAGCCAGCGGCAATGATGGTCAAAGTTGGCCACACACTTGTTACAGGCACTGCAGTGTTTGGACTTAGGACCCCTGAGAGAGACAGGAGACAGGAGGTATGTCAGTGCAATCGTTGAACACTGACGCCATTGTGAGTGGTCACCAAGAGTGGGATTTAGACTTGTTCCTTGCGGATGCAAGAGGGTCTAACATAAGGACAGTGTTGATGATCCAGGACAATCAACATTCAACATTTATGAACATTTGCCATCTGCCCCTTATGGACCAATAATATGTGTTTTCTATCATTGCATCTCTTGTGTTTGAAATGTTTGATTCACTGATCTGTGTTGGCGATTACAACTGTTGTGTATGGTCCTTCGAGGAAAGTACTGTTGTGATTTTTAATGGCAATAAAATACAATTTATTCTTGTAAAGCCCTAAGTCACAACAGAAGTCCTCTCAGAGGACTTGACAAAACCATTGAAATCACCAACACAGATCAGAGAATCAACAGTTAAAACAAAAAGAGAACACATGTTAAAAAAAAAAAAGTCCATACGTGTTGTGGAATGTTAAAGTGTCCTGGATCATCATCACAGTCCTTCTAGTCGGACACTAACTGTCCAACAGACCCTCCTGCATCGGCAAGGAAAAACTCATAATACAATACAATTGAATTAGTCAATTTGAATATTTAAACCACTCTGACAACTTGGTGCGGAAAAATAAAAAGCATCTGACCTTTAGTTGGAACGCTTTTTTTTTCAAAAAACCCTGACAGTTATATACCAGGGGCTGCACGCGCTACCTGTTCAGTGATATATTTCAATACAATACTGTTGTATTAACTTTGTCTATACATTTTGTAAGACTCAGGCTGTAGAACAAGGACTGGGATGTGCTGGGACAAATTTGATGGCCTGCTATCAATGGTCTCTCTCCATGGGCTGTCTCTCACTGTAGACACCCCTTTGTTTCATAAGTACATGTTGTTTGTCTCAACAGAAAGAGTCTTGTTTGAATAAAAGGAAAAAAATCAGACCACAACGTCGCTGTCTTCATCTACTTTGTAACTCAATCGAAGCCAGAGCAAGTTGGAGCAAAACTTCTTCCATGAGCACTTCCCTATGTGGCTTCATTGAAGGAGTGGCTTAATATATATACAGTCTATGTACATCTATATACAGTCAATGGTTTCTCCCAAAAAGTGAAATGAAGGCGCTCCGTCAATATCTCGGTATGCCATAACAATAGCCATCAAACCAAGTTTGAGTGGGAGTTTTCTGACATGTCTTTTGTATCTCTATCACCGCACACAGAGAACATTCCATGTGAGCCTAAATACAGAAGCTTGTGTGTAGTGTTTTGGTTTGTGGCATAGCAGTTGTTTGCACACAGGAAGCTCACTCCCCCTGGGTAGTGGTAATCATGTGGGCTGAGAGCGCTGCTGCTGGGACACCTGTCTGTGGAGAGCTCTAAACACTGCTGCTATAGAGACAGCAGGAGGAAGGAGGGGGCAGGAGAACGCATTCATGTACGGATCCGCTGATCTATCACTGAGAGTGACTGCACGATCAGCGAGGGAGATGACAACCTTCTCCGTGGGTTTTCCTGTGCTCATAGTCTTCCATGCAGACTTATTCCAGTGCCAATTTACTTTCTGTCTAAAATACAGAGACTGAATAAAACCCTTCAAGGCCAATAGATTTTTCCAGACACGACTACACAAAGGATCTACAGCCTAAGTCCTGGATCTACAGCCTAAGTCCTGGATCTATAGCCTCAGTCCTGGATCTACAGCCTAAGTCCTGGATCTATAGCCTCAGTCCTGGATCTACAGCCTCAGTCCTGGATCTACAGCCTCAGCCCTGGACCTACAGCCTTTCTCTCTCTCAATATGGGCCTCTTTGAGCATATTTTTCCCATTGTTTTTTTTGAGGGGTTCCCTGCCAGTGCAGGAGGGTCTAAGGACAGTGATGATCCAGGATCGGTGTTTGCTATCATTTAATTTCTTGTGTCTTGATTCTCAGATCTGTTGTTGGCGAATCTACAACTTTGTAAAGTTTTCCGAGACAACTGCTGTTATGGTGCGACACAAATACATCAAATTGAATTTAACAGAATACGCTGCTGCTCTTTCCCACACTATTCACAGAACTCTTTGTCAGCTCTAAAGTGTCTGGTCGTTGTTGTGTAGTTTGTTGTGTGTCCTGTACTCACACGTCAACCTGACAGAGGAAGCAGTGGCAGTTCTCGATGACGTGTGCGTGTTTGGAGCGGTCAAATGCAGGCACGGGGCCGCGCTCTGGCCGGTTCCTCACGTTGGTGTCGGCCGGGTCGATGGACACGGCCAGCACATGCACGCACAGGTGGCACACGAACATCACCCCGGTGCACTGACCACAGCTCAGGAACAACAGGGACATGTGGAGCACGCAAAACTAAACGACAAGACCCTACACCAGTGAAAGAGCTAAATATGAACACTGTGTTGTCTTTAAAGTAGTCTTTGTGCTAGAACCCACCATCTCAGAGTTTGGATTCCAAATCACTTAAAAAGGTATAGGAGGATTTTCCCAAATTTTAGGAAAGAACCACCCTCTCCACTTTTTGAACAAAACTGTCTGGTCTTATTGGTTGAGCACGTACCACCAGAATGATTGACAAGTGAGAGGACCAATAGTCTTGATGATCCCCCCGGAAGTGTCCACTGCCACTTCACTTAGTCACTTTTAGCCCAGAGCCTCATGCTGCTAACATGTACAGTAGTATCACATGTTGCTAACATGCAGTAGTGCACTATATCTACTGTATATATCTAAAGTTGTATATACTTTCATTCATACAGTTCTGTATAGGGATGCATTGATTGTGAATTTTTTTATCTTTAGCTTTTATGCAATCGCTGTGCACCGCCTCATGCTTGCTTCTCATTTTCTAGCCTCCTCTTGATATCTCACTGGAACACGTATTGAAAGCTGCATAACGCTGATCTTTTTCTGATACTCTAAAATATTTTCTTTGTTTCTTCTACTGAGGAAAGTGAGCAGACCCCTTTCGGTATCTCTTCACACATGCCTACCATCAACCAATGTCAAGTTTATTTGCCATTGGCCGATGGTAGTTAATAAAGCAAACATCGGCCAATACCGATGTTCAGCCAATGCATCCCTAGTTCTGTTACTTGTAACCTTTTTAAACACAACTCATAATCAGATACAGCAGGAGTAAGCCATCTCTTAGTAACATCAGCGGGTGTTCAACACAATGATGTGATTGTGATGTGGCTGCTGCTGACATGAGCCGCCTGAGTTGACTGAGGAGAGCATAGCAGCTTCAGGATGTTATGATGAGAAGAGACAATCATTTACAAGTAGAGAAGATATACGAACACATCCAGAGCTGCAGGAACAGTCTATGGCGCCTGTGTGACAGACTACCTGACTGCAGCAGAGGCAGCTCCTCTCTATTCCTCTCTAGTACTTAATGATGTGAATCACAGCTCATTTTTGGTCATACGAATAGTACGATATTACATATTCAGGGTTCAAATTACAATCGGAATTGTGCAGTGCAAGCCGGCTTGACTGAATCACGGTTCTGTCTGAGTATTGTTTGTGAGACTGCTGAGACTTTGGCCCCATTGAGTCTGAGTCTGAGCCTTGTGCTTGAGCCTCAGGAGTGTCACACTTTGCCTGAATTAAGAATAAACTTCTCCAATAATGAAGTTATTGTTTCCAACCGCACACGTGTCCCTCAAGTGAACAGCAAAAATAGATAAAGAGATTTTCACATTCATGAAAGATGTGTCTTACCCTCAGAACTCCATGCTGCTTTTAACACTAGAACCCCCAAAGCAGTCAATTTGACGTCTTCTATTTTTGGACTCGTCACTCAGTAAATCGGTGTGTGATTTCTTTCTTTATGTTGTTAATTTCTACGTGATCATTTTAATTAAATTATAAATTATTTTTGAAATGTGAGTAGTTCTACATTTAAAAAGTAGCAATATATGAAAATGTGTCCAAAATTGGTACTGCAATCACCTCAATATTCTGTCGTCCTCTCCCTGACTCAGGTTGTCAGATACGCACCAAATCCAGCTGGGACCATAATAGCTGAATGGACAAGAGTTTTTTCCATAACAATTCTATAACTGACACCTTTTTAACAGAAATTATTATAGGTTGAGACACGACATGTCTGTGTACAATATCACAATGGAGCCCACACAAAGAATTATTTTATCGAGTTGTTTGTCTGTCTCCATACGTTTCACATTGCCATGATAGCCGTGCTAATGTTTGAACATAATTGTTCAGCGTATCAGCATACGCCCCCTCCTCCAGAGGGGAATGGGGGATCAGTTGCCCCCTAGTCATGGCCCTAAGGGGGATATTCCCCCCTCAATTTTTTGTATTCCCTAGTTATCAGACATTTTAGACAGTTTTTTATTTTCATGATTATGAAAATTGAAGATTCACACTGAAGGCATAAAAAAACCATGAATTAACTCATGTGGAATTATGTATGTAAAAAAAAAAGTATGAAACAACTGAAAATAAGTCATATATTCTATAATATAATGCTCTGATTACTGCTTCACACACTATTGGCATTCTCTTGATGAGTTTCAGGAGGTAGTGACCTGAAATGGTCTTCAACAGTCTTGAAGGAGTTCCCAGAGATGCTTAGCACTTTTTGGCCCTTTCGCCTTCACTCTGTGGTCCAGAACCCAAAACCATCTGGATTGGGTTCAGGTCCAGTGACTGTGGAGGCCAGGTCATCTGACCCACCACTCTCCTTATTGGTCAAACAGCCCTTACACAGCCTGGTGTGAATCTACAGTCAATAATCATGAAAAGAAAGGAAGCTCATTGAATGAAAAAGTGTGTCCAAACTTTTGGTCTGTACTGTACATGTAAATGTATACAACTCCAACATCAATAAGAGACAAACATTATTTTAAAGGAGCAATATGTAAAAATCTGGCCAAAAGTGGTGCTGCAGTCACAGTCAATATTTTGTAGTCCTCTCCCACTCTCCCTGACTCACGTTGCCAGATGCACACCAAATCCAGCAGCAAACACAGGGAATTATTTTATCAGTTGTTTGTCTGTCTCCATTCACATTGCCATGAGCCGTGCTAATGTTGAATGAATATTTAGAATACATTTTTAATTTTTATTTGGACATTTGAGATAAAAAAATAAATACAAAATAAATAAAAGTCATGTAATTGTAGATTATGCAAAATAAATAAGCAATTGATGTCCAAAATAGGAGTGGGAAGAATGAATGTTGGAACATATTTCTTCAGCGTATCAACATCAGGGTTTGCTCCAGAGAATATCACCTTTCAATTTTATTTATTCCCTATTAGTCTCACATCAAAAAGAGACTAACATTATTTTAATTGGGGTACATGTGGTCTCAAATGATGTTTTTTACAATTAAGCTATAATCTGAAAAAAAACGTCTTGACCTTCGTCTTTTACCGTTTTTAGAACAATCTGTCATAGAATGTGATAACATGCAATTAAATAAAAAGCACTCTATCAAGAATCAAACCCAGGTTACTGTATTGTGAGTGCAGTGGCTTAACTGCTAGACCACCTGTACGTGCAGTCAAAGCTGCCGTGGATGCATTCAATTCACAGTTTTGCATCACACGAAAACTTTTATCTGCTGTCTCAATTTTTCAAAGGCGTCCCGATATAAATCCTCATTTTAGTCTTTGTTTTTCATTAATGATTTGAGAGTCATAACAAGACTTTTTTTTAGTTCTGTGGCTTTTACCAGTGAGATTAGCCGCGCAGAGTTCTGGCAACCCGGACCCCGCACTTCCTGATTGGCGAAACGGTGAAGGGTAGGACTTGAGAATGAAAACAATAACAACTTTTACGGGTCGTAAAACTAATTTTGATATTCAGATATCTCGGCTGAACTACTGTTATCAGTTAAAGATGTATTCGAAAAGAGCATGATTTAATAACGCCTTTTGAAATATTGGGGCCATTTAATGATGACTTAACATGCAAATATTAAATACTGCTACTTTAATTGGGATGAACCTGGTCTCAAATGATTTTTTCATAATTAAGTTTTCTTAATTCTAATTTTTTTTTTAATTTACCATTCATTCTTTATGGTGAAATTGTCATTATTATTGACTCATTGACAACCAGAGCTTTTCCAGATCAGGGAAGTGCATTTTGCCAGTGTTTTCAGGGGATTTGACATAATTTTGAAGAGCCACAGAATATTTCGTTATTTGACTTTATAAACACAAATGGCCAAATTAAAGTTTAGGTTCTTTACTTTAATCTGCAAAAAAACCAAAAAAACGGTTTGCTTTTACCTTTTACCGTTCTTGTTGGCGAATCTACCAACAATGTTGGCAGATTCTGTCATAGAACAAATCATAGTTTCACCCAAAGCAGTTTGACAAACCAATGTCACTGCGAGTAATGTCTTGTAACAAAACCACTCGACCACTATCCTATACTACGTACGATCGGCCCCAGACAGCTTTTTCATCTGTCATTGAGGAACGTAGCGAGTTTTGCATTAAAGTTTCACTTGTCTACATTTTTCAAAGGCCCCAATAAATATTCTCGTTTTATTCTTCGTTTGATTTGAGAATTATAACAAGACCACTTCACTTTACCCATGAGATTAGCTTGACACAGGGAGTTCTGGCAACCCAGAACACAGACTTTCTGACTGGTGAAACAGTGGAGTGCGAGACATCGAAATGAAAACAACAGGATTTAGGGCTGTAAAACTAATTTGAAAATTCAACTGTCTCGGCTGAACTACTGTTATCAGTTAAAGAAGTAATCAAAAAGAGCATGGTCTATTAATGCCTTTTGGCATCTTATGGCCATTTGGTGACTTGACATGCAAATCTTACATATTGCTACTTTCACTCCCAGAGCAGTCCTGTTGATTCCATTCATTTTGCAAGTGAATGTGGCAATTTTTGGTCGCTTGGCAACAAACTTTCTGTGGCAGTTAAATCCCTTTTTTCAAGGTGCTGGTCCTGAACTGGGTCTGGTTCAGAGCTTTCCACCAGAGAAGAGCTAGTGCTAATTATCATAGCAACATACCGTTTACTTGCAACAGTAAACGGAAGTTATATTCACCAGCAGTCCAAAGGACAGCTCTGGGAGTTCTAGTAGTTTCAGAATTACATCAGCAAGTACAATTCTGTAGGCATAATACAAACAGTCTGCAGAAGGATACGATGTACCCAGCGGGGATCCAGTGTGGAGGCAGCAGTGGCACAAACACCCCGAACCCTGTGATGGCAAAGTAGGCATAGAGCAGCCAGGCCAGCATCTGGAAGGGGTGAGGGGGCCAGCTCCAGCCGTTTGTCCTGGAGCAGAGAGGCACATCAGCTCGACACGCTCCCTCCTCCCCCACCGGAGCCGTCCTGTTCGGGTTCTTACTGCACAGCTCCATTGGCCTGGGCACACACATCCACAGCATTAGAGCTCAGAACATTAAATAATTACAATATTTTGCACAGATGTGGAGTATGAGATGGTCCTCCACAGTAGAATGGGCTGAGTGCTGAGTTAACCAGGCTGTTCTCTCCAGATGCAGAGGTCCTTTCTCAAGCGGTGGGGAAAGCGATGCAGCGTGTGCACACTGCAGCAATGCGGTCACTTTATCAGACTGTTGTGATGAAGAGGGAGTAGTGTCTGCCGTCGGAGCTGCACCAGACTGTTGTCACGAAGAAGGAGCAGAGCTTTGGGTGATGACCGAAAGGACGAGATTGCGGATTCAAGCAGTCTAAATGAGTTTCCTCCGCAGAGTGGCTGGGCCCTCCCTTAGAGGTACGGTGAGAAGCTCAGAGTAGAAACGCTGCTCCTGCACATGGCGAGGAGTCAGTTGAGGTGGCTCGGGCATCTGTTTGGGAGGCCTCCTGGACGCCTCCCAGGGAAAGTGTTCCGGGCATTTCCCACCTAGAGGAGACCAGGGCAAGACCCAGGACACACTGGAGGGACTGTGTCTCTCAGCTGGCCTGGGAACGCATTAGGATTCCCCCAGATGAGCTGGAGGAAGTGTGAGTGGAGAGGGAAGTCTGGGAATCTCTGCTTAGAGTGCTGCCCCCTCAACCCGGCAATGGGATCGGGATAAATGGGTAGAAAATGGATGGGTGGAAGAAACAATTGAAGCACAGGTAGTGTGGATCTAGGACGGAGAATTTAAATGAGAAACTACTAACTCTCCCTTGGTGTAATTGGTGGAATTTATTGTAGTCAACACCATATCTTTACTTGACCTTCTTTTTATAGTGGGTCTCTTGAGATGTTGTGTAAGCATGAGTATAATCAGGAGCATCTCTGTTTGGATGTGTCCTCTCTGTGGGAAAAGCTCCTTGTGCCGCAGTATGAAGCATTAGCACGCACTTGTAATCACCATAATTGGTCTCCCTTAGAGCTCTACGGAACAGAAACACAGGAAAGTCCCACTGCTCTGCTCAGCCTGTGAGGATCCGCCACCATTAGCTAAAATACAGGTCATCGTTTTCCATAGAAGCTGAATTTGAAGTCAGAGTTTGCATTACACGTACCTGAATGATGGATTTATCTTAATAGTAATAATAGTAAGCTGAGAGCGTACTATAATGTAGACCTATGCCAGGGGTGTTCAAACTTTTCAGTACAAGGACCACTTTAGTTCACCAGCCTTTTCCAGGGGCTAATGCCCCGTATTGTAAAACTGGATTTTAGGCTGTTCCGAGCTTTAAATGATGTATGTCCACAATGATTCACATTTGACAGAGCTGAAGCAGAATGTAAATAATTACAATTAACTACATGAGAGTCATATATGTATTTTTGGGCCATGATCACAGAGAGGTTCAGAGCTTTACAATCAGGAATAGCATATTGGCAGATATTGTTGGCTGGATGGCACAGAATGTATGTTTTTGAGTACAATGGCTAATTTTGTGTTAGCAAAGCAGAGGGTCACCGGAAATTACATAGCTGGCCTTAGTTAGGACATGTCTGACCTATGGTTGTAATAAGGCTGGGCACAAAATTGCATAAATTTGATTAATTTAAAACTCGAAAATGTGAAAAATTGAGATGCTCCTTCTGGCATCTGCTTCATGGGGGTCTGTAGTTTAGCCCAATTGTGCAGCGAGTGTATACAACAGAACAGTGTTTTCAAAAAGGCACAGCACCGGCACAATACATTTATAATTTAACAGTTTGGTGACTTTTGTTAAAATCGATTTAAAATCCAAAGGTCCAAATGAGGCAATAACATAATAACGAGATTTGACCATATTACCATATCGCCCAGGCCATGAAAGACACATGTTTGGGTAAACGTAAGCTAAGCATGGAAAAGAGAACTAGCCTGTGTCCACTAGCCCTACTCTACGCTACCAAGATTGGGAGAGTTTCCACCGGTCCTGTTCAACTGGTACCAGGTACTTTCTAGCACCTGCTTGGCCCTGGTTCCATCCAGGTACTGTATCCTAGCAACATACCTACAACAAACCAGTATCCATGGAAATTCCTTGGTAACCATGGCTCCCTAGAGCACTCCGGCCAATCACTGTCCGATAGAACACTGGTTTGAACCAGGGCCAAGTAGCGGTTAAACTGGGCCAGTGGAATTGCTCCAGGTTAGAGTTGAGTAGAACCAAGCTGGGCTGATGGAAACGGGGCAATGGTCTACCGTTTTCTACATTTTAATATTGTGTCTATGCAATCAAGGACATACACACTTCACACATTCCAGATCCATCATTAATGCTACTTCATTACCTGTTTATTGCCAGTTAACAGCAGTGAGGACTGCTTCGACCCTCCTGCCCCGCGCCCTGCTCCATCTCAGCCCGGATTCCAGGCTTCTCAAACGGCGTGGAGTTTTCGCATCGGCGGGGCCCGGAGCTCCAATCCTCTGTCAAGATTTTATCTCGGATCCATTCTGACTGAAAATCCACAGTTTACAAGAGAATGAGAGATATAAAGCCAGGTCAACGAGGCATGCGTTCATCCAGTTTCAGATTAGGGCTCGTTTGTGTGGCTAGCATGCTAATCTCAAAAGGCTATCCTATAGCGTGGATTAAAGCCGGCGCAGAAACTGGCAAACGCATGGAGAAGCAATCGGAGGTCATACATGCAAAGGTAATGTTTAAAGCGACAAATGTGTTAAATATTCATGAGACCCCACGGTACATGGAGCCGAGTGTTAGCAGCCGTAGCTCCTCCAGCCTCCAGCCTCCTCCGCTGCGTGTGCCGTGCGTGCACTGTTGCCCTGGTAACCGCTACCCTCAGTCGGAAAGTCAAGGCATTACCTCCGACTGGATTAAAGGACATGAAACACTTATTATTATTTGAATACATAATATATACTAATTAAACTTGTGTCATGTGTATATCTGTACTTATTTCTAGGTTGTTGTTTTTATATATCAGAGTTTCTCAAACTGTGGGATTTGAGGCGCAAAGTGGGCGGAGCTTCCAGGTTCCGGATGTTAAATTCTCCATAAAAAATTAGAAACGTCTAAATAAGAAGAGTTTGAAGACACCACGATGACTACTGACCACAGCACATTGGCTTTAGTTAGAACATTCTAAAGTACAACTTTATGTGAGGAAAAAGCAGGAAAAACACTTTTTTATGTGATATTTATATGTTTTGTGTAATCATGAGAATTTGAAAAGGTAGATGCAATTAATGACACATTTGTTATAAATTGATTTGGGCTGCGACCTGGAGGTAGTTGTGATTACTGATGGACATCCAGTATTATTGATAATAATAAAAAAATAATAATACATTTCATTTAGGATAAGATACACTTTATTGATCTGATCTCACAATGGAGAAATTTACATTTATTTATAATGCACCTTAAATTTCCACAAAACCTCAAAGTGCTATGTATTAAAATTCAATACAAATACATAAATGTACATCAAATATCAAACATAACATATAGAGTTTAAAGCTCATAAAAGTACAAACATTTATTTTTGTGTAATTTTAAATCACAACAGTTATGTCGAAGGACTTTTGAAAACCGTCAAATTTGCCAACACAGATCAGAGAATAAAATAGTTCAAACACAACAAATGCAATAATAACAAAAACATATTTCAAGATTTACTGGCAGTAAACCCAATTTTGAAACTCAATCATCCCACCTAAACTACTGTTCTCCGTTAAAGAAGTATTCAAAAAGAACATGGTTTATTAATGCCTTTTAGCATATTAGGGCCATTTTATGATGACTTGACATGCAAATCTTACGTCTGATTATACACAAATACATTTAATAGATCTGGCTATTTTTTTTCTTTTTTACAAAACTAATGGTTGTGCACAAATTTTAAGCCTTTCAAATTTTAATTTTAATTAACACTTTGTGTACTTTGCTTATTACTGAATCAAAAATCCCATATGTCTCAAAGCTCAGAAGAAATAAATAAGTAAATAGAATAATAACTAAAATTCCTAAAATATAGAGCATGGTCTGCTTCGATCACAGAGCACACCCAGAGTCGGCGATGATGGACAGAGACCAGAAGATGGCAGCATTTACACACTTAAACTCTGAGCGCCGCCTGCAGAGAAGTTCCAAATGTAAGGCAAGGCAAGGCAAGTTTATTTATATAGCAAAATTCATACACAAGGCAACTCAAAGTGCTGAACAAAACAAGAAAGCATTAAAATCATAAATAATCACAGAACATTAAAAAGAGAGATAAAAATATAAAATCCCTCAGTTTTATGCACAGTTAAACAGAACTGTCTTTAACCTGGTTTTAAACATTGTCAGAGAGGAGGCCTGTCTCACATTTTCAGGAAGATTGTTCCAGATTTTAGCAGCATGAATCTGAAAAGCAGCCTCCCCATGTTTACTTCTGACTCTGGGCACTAACAGGAGTCCAGTCCCTGTGCTCCTCAGAGTCCGGGCCGGTTCATATGGTACTAAAATGTCACTTATATATTTTGGTGCGAGGCCATGGAGAGACTTGTACACAAGCAGAGCTGTTTTAAAGTCTATTCTCTGAGCCACAGGAAGCCAGTGCAAAGACCTGAGAACTGGACTAATGTGGTCGTACTTCCTGGTTCTAGTCAGGACTCGAGCTGCTGCATTTTGAATGTACTGCAGCTGTTTTACAGCCTGTTTGGACAGACCTGTGAGCAGGCCATTGCAGTAGTCTAACCTACTGGAGACAAATGCATGGATAAGAATCTCCAAGTCTGCTTTAGACACTATGTTTTTGATCCTGGCGATGTTTTTTAGGTGGTAAAAAGCTGCTGATGTTACTGATTTGATGTGGCTATTAAAATTTAAGTCTGAGTCCAGTATTACCCCTAGATTTCTGACCTTGTTTGAAGGTTTTAGGGAGAGAGACTGTAGGTGACAGATGACGCTCTCTCTTTGTTTCTGGGGACCAAAGACAATCATTTCAGTTTTGTCTGCGTTTAGCTGAAGAAAGTTGTTTTGCATCCACTCACTGATCTGTTGGATACAGTGAAGGAGTGAGTCCACTGGTCCATGTTCTCCTGCAGTCAGTGAGACATAGATCTGAGTGTCGTCTGCATAGTTGTGATAGGACACTTTGTTTCTGCGTATTAACTGACCTAACGGCAGCATGTATGTACAGGTAAAATAGAGCAGAGATCTGTTTTCCCGCCCTAAATAAGGCTATTCTTCAGTTATATTGTGTGCCCAGTTTACGGCTGTGTTTAAACTCACTTTGTAATTAATTTAATTTAATTAATTTAATTTAAGGAGTTAAAGATAGAACATCAGAATCAGAATAATTTTTATTGCCACTTAAGTGACATGAAGTCACAACTTGGAAATTGCTTTGGCTTGGTGCATCAGTCAGAAAAGAGTGGTAAAGAATAGAGAATAGAGTAAGGCATCATAAGAATAATAAAAATTAGCATACACTCCTACGGTATAGCATTTAAAATAGAATTATTACAATTACAATTACAGTCACTATGTAAACTATACAAGTGCACATGGTGCACACAATATACACTAGGCAGTGTAATAGGGTGACAAGCAGTAAAGTGACGTTATGATGGCATTAAAGTGACTTAATAAGGGACAGTAAAGTGACATTAGGGGGCCGTAAGATGACTTCTAGAGAGCTGGGGGACAGCTGGGGGACAGCGTCCAAGAGTCCAACAGCAGAGGGGAAGAAACTGTTCTTGTGGCGGGAGGTTCTAGTCCTGATGGACCGCAGCCTCCTGCCTGAGGGAGTGTTTGGTATAGTCCATGTGCAGGGTGAGAGGGGTCAGCTGTGATACAACCAGCCCGGCCTCGAGCTCGGGTGACGTACAGGTCCTGTAGCGATGGGAGGCTGCGGTCCCTGACTGTGGCTCCAGCGAACGACACAGTGATGGAGGAGGTGAGGATGGACTCGATGACGGCCGTGTAGAACTAAGCCATGGCAGCTTGGCTTTCCTGAGCTGCCGCAGGAAGTACATCCTCTGCTGGGCCTTCTTGATGAGGGAGCTGATGGTCGGCTCCCACTTGAGGTCCTGGGTGATGGTGGTGCCAAGAAAACGAAATGACTCCACAGAGGTGATGGGGGAGTCCATCAGGGAGGGCGGCGGAGGGAGGACTATGCTCTTTCTGAGGTCCATAATCATCTCCACTGTCTTCTGGGCGTTCAGCTCCAGGTTGTTGCCACTGCACCAGGACACCAGCCGGTCCACCTCCCTCCTGTAGGCGGACTCATTGTTGTTGGAGATGAGTCCAATGAGGGTGGTGTCGTCTGCGAACTTGAGCAGCTTCACGGAGTCGTGGCTGGAAGTGCAGTGGTTGGTGTACAGGGAGAAGAGCAGGGGAGAAACATCTTACATTTCAAAAATAGAAAATAATTTAATAAACGTAGCGAAATGGAAATAAACTACATAAAGAATCAGAAAAAGTTATGAAGACCACACATTTCATGAGCTGATTAAACTTGATTAAACTTCTCTGGGAGTGTAAGAGGTGCACTACGCAAAAAATAAGTATTTTCCAACCCTGAAGCAGCCTTACAGCTGCACTGGTCAAAGGTCATTTTTTATTTCTGAAGCGCTGGTCTTTTCCCGCTCGGCCTCTGAGTGAGGGGCTTCGTGCTCAGGTTAGTCATAATTTCCCATAATGCAATACGATCAAGGCTTGAACCTGGGACTCCTGACCGTAAACCGCTCCCTGCCTGTGGTTACTGGGCACAAGAACAAAAGAAGTGTTTCTCAAAAGGCTGCAGGATGTAAAGACCTCCTGCAGAGATCTTAAACAGGACATTTAGAACACATTTTCTTCTGCTTGATCCTTTGCCGGATCACATGGGCAGCAGTCTGCTGAGCAGAGACGCCCTGACTTGCCTCTCCACAGACTTCCTGCAGCTCATCTGGGGGAATCTTGATCCCAGTCCAGCTGAGAGACACAGTCCCTTCAGTGTGTCCTGGGTCTTCTCCTGATCTCCTCCAGTGGGACATGCCCAGAACACCAGGCATCCAGGAGGCCTCCCAAACAGATGCCCAAACCACCTCAACTGGCTCCTCTTCACATGGAGAAGCAGCGGCTCTACTCAGAGCTCCTCCTGTGTGACTGCGCTCCTCACTCAATCTCTCAGGCAGCACTGAGCCACTCTGCAGAGGAAACTCATGTGGAGCGCTTGTATCTGCAATTTCATCCTTTCGGTCATCACCCAAAGCCTATGACCAAAATACAAGTCAGACATAGTTATTCTTTTTAACATAGACTGTTATTATATAGATTTTAGCATGTAAAAAAAAGCTGAAAAAAACAATCTATTTAAAAAAATAATAGTATTTCCTTTTGTAAATTAAATACAACACGTGGTAAACCGGTTACTGAAACTGGAGGCAACAACTTTGTTTATTAACCAATAGATTCTCATAAAAACTCATAATACACAGAATCCTGTCTTTGAAGCTGGGCCCTTTTCAAACCATAAGAAACTAATGAAATCCATGTCTAAAACAGAGTCCAGAGAGAGAGAGAGAGAGAGCAAAGAGAGACCAGAGAAAGACCAGAAAGAGAGACACTAGAGAGAGAGAGAGAGACCAGAGAGAGAAAGACAAGATAGAGAAACCAGAGAGAGAGACACCAGAGAGAGAGACACCAGAGAGAGACAAGAGCGAAACAAGAAAGAGAGACCAGAGAGAGACAAAGGAGAGAGACCAGAGAGAGAGACCAGAGTGAGAGACCAGAGAGAGACAAGGGAGAGAGACACCAGAGAGAGACAAGAGAGAGACTTTTTGTGTTGGGACGAAAACATTTATCATTTATGAAAAAAGTGATGTAGCCCAGCTTTAGGTGAGACTCCAGAGTCACCGTGCCCCAGACACACAAACACGCAGCTAATGAACGCAGCCCGAGCTCTGTGCAGTGTCACCCGTAATGGCTTCTAATGGCTCTGGGTCTTTGTGACATTTGATATATTTAAAAAAAAAAGGCTGGTGTTAATGATGATGGAAAACACAACATAAGTACATAGAAAATAGAAATGCAATTGGTGGATGTGCGTCAGGAAAGCAGCACAAACAAGAGAAATGTGCCTCATACCAGTCACGGACCAAGGACACAGAAAACTATCATTCAATTCAGTTCACTTTATTTTTGCATTGCCCTAAATCACAACCAGTGGGGGCGGGTCCCGGCTCAAAAGTGGCCAAAATGACTATACGCTGACATACTTGCAATACCACCCCGGGCCGACGGGGGTGGACCCGGAATAAGAATTATCCAATGCTAACATATAGCATTCTAGTCTAGGACCAGTGTAGTTTACTCGCTGTGAATTTTTGAAGTCACTCATTTAAATGAATGGGGCTCGTGCCGGCTGACGCTTGCGCAGATGCGTTTATTTCACATTTTCCAGCCCCCGTGGCCTTTTTGAGTCACTCCATGAAAGCCCAATTTCTGGCCCATTAGTTAGAACGGCGGAGATAGGCATGACGTTCATTAATATATACAGTCTATGATCACAACCTTAGTTCTCTCAGTAGACTTCATAAGGCTGTTGATTCATCAACACAGATCCAAGAATAAAACAGTTCAAACTAAGAAAACGCAATTATAGAAAACACAAAGAGCCATTGGTGCATAAGGGGCGAATGTCTATAAATGTTAAAAGCTTCCCATAAATGTCGTTGAGTGTTGCGTGTCCTGGATCATCAACTCTGTCTGCAAAGAACGACTCTAAAAACCCAGTGGGAGAAAAGTGAGAAACTTTAGGGAGGCCCACATTGAGGGAGGGATCAGCTCCCACAGACAGACCACAGACAGAACACAGTAGATCCAGGACTCAGGGGAAGACAGTCCACAGGTGCCGATGGAAGATTGTTTTCAACCGCGACCGGGGGCAACTCCAAGAGCCGCACATTCAATTAGATTTATTTTTGTGAATCCCTACATCACAACAACAGAAAATACAATAATAACAAACACATAGGGTTAGAATGAGCCATTGATCGATAGGGAACAGGGGTGACTGCTTTTCAGAAATGTTCATAAATGTCCTTACATGTCCTGGATCATCACTGTCCCTACACTTTCCAGCATTGGCAAGGATTGCATTTTCCATGTTTGAACCGTTGTTGATGAATCGATAACTGTATGAAGTCCTCCGAGACGACGGCTGTTGTGATTGAGAGCTGTGCAAAAAACAAATGGGATATAATGAATTGAATGTAATGCTTTGTTTTTTTCTGGTCTTATGACTGGTCTGATTTGTTCACAACACTTAACTTCCACCAGCCCAACATGTGATGGTTTGCGTTTTAATGGGAGTTCCCAGTTCGGCTGTTAAATTAAGTACTTGTTTTCACCATTTAGCCTGTGGCAAAAAACTGAGACGTCTGCACAAAGCTGGAGCACATGTCGGAGGATACCTGGACAACGTCAACGTGGCCGACATCACACTGAAGAGGTCGTTTTAGCAGCGTCTAATCACTGAAGCATAAACAAACCAATGTTTTCTCCAGGTGTACGGCTTTGCTTTTGAGAATTACAAAGAGCATGTTCTTCCAGGAATCGGCCCCACACTTTACACCGGTGTCAAACATGACTTTTGATTTTCAGAGATTTAAACCTGGGCTTCTTTTCACCACATGTGCAGATGGGATTTGATTGCAACAATAGCACATTACAACAGTGAAGAGGAGGAACTTGGTGAAAGACTAAATGATGTGTGGAGTTATTTATGAGAAAGTGAATTCTTCTTGAGTCAAGTGTGATGATTAAGTTACTTTTTGTTGAAGGAAAATTGCAGTGCCTCAAACATGGAGAAAGGAAAGATTATAAACACAATGTGGGTTTAGGTGTTGTAAGTGACATAAGTGAAGTTATACAATAATCTGCAGCGGCATTCAGACCAACAGAATTGCTATTTCAAAGATTTTACCACCACTGTTAGCATTTTTTATCAAAATATTGGCCAAAGTGGAGAGCTAAAGACACTATTGCTATTAGACAATCAGGTGAGAACATGTGACATCACACTTTCCCAAAGAGCCTATAGCTTAAAGTTATGTGTGTTGCCTGTAGCAGCTAAGCCTGTGTGAAAATCAAACGCCAAAGTAAACATGTTGTGTAGGTATATTCGCTGAATGTGTGTTTACACATGTCTGTGTGATAGGAGTTTTATGATAATGATAATACATACATTTTTTAGATTTATTTTTTTTATTTCCCCGACAAATAAAAAATAAATTACTACCGTTGCCACAGCTGAGGGGACCAGTGTGTGCCATAGGCCTCTCCGACCACCACCAACCATTCACACACATACACCAGACTCATTCTAACGTGGGTGAAGTGTCTTGCCTAAGCACTTTACAGCCGCAGCTGCCCCACTGGCACCTGGTGTTCCCGGGGCGGGGGGGCGGGTCCCGGCTCCAAAAGGTCCACCATGAGCACGTGCGCTGACCTGCTTGAAATCTCACTCCGGGCCGGTGTGGGTGGACCCGGAAAGAGAATTACCCAATGCTTTTGTATACCGTCTTCTTTCCTCTCAAAAAACGGCTTTTTTTGCCTGGTCCAAAAGTCGGCTCTTGGCCCAAAGCTACGTTACAGATGTGTCAATGCTTGAGGGGAGTACCTGCCTCGATCAGCCACTGGACTTTTGAATGCACTTGTTAAATGAATGGCGCTCATGCCGGCTAAAACATGCGCAAATGCGTTTTTTCACATTTTCCTGCCCCGCGGCCATTTCTAAAAAGCCCCATGGAAGGCAAAAGAGATGGCACATTAGTTTCAACGGCGGAGATAGGCGTGACTCCGGCCGTTAATATTTACAGTCGACGGGTGTTAGGAGGTCTCTCATCACAGTGCTAACCAAGCCTTGCCCTACATGGCTTTAAAGGTCTGCTAGGATCTTGCTTTCATCTGCTTTTTGAAAGCATCCTCAGGTCTGGAGCCTCTATTCTCTGCGGGGCACATACAAACTTGAGTGTGGTTCTTCACTGTTCTCCATGTTATTATGCTTTGTACATGTTCTCAACGTCTGAATGAGTTCTGGCTTCTGATAGCCTCCTCAGTCCTGCAGAGCACAGTCCTGTATTTACAGCCTCAGTCCTGGTTTTATAGCCTCAGTTCTGGATCTATAGCCTCTCTCAATATGTTTTTTTCCCAGAGGGTTCTCTCTTTTTCCCCATTGGGTTTCTGAATGGCTCTTTGCCGATGCAGGAGTGTTTACAGGTGCCATATTACGCATTTTAACTTTTCTCTGCTTGTGGGTGGTATTCTCAAAAAGGTGGGCATCAAATCACGCTGCCATATTGGATTACTTGTTGCGAACGTGATCTCTCTCTTGTTTCCAGCCCATAGATTGTTTTAATAGCTAAAAAAATTCACCAATTTCAGACATTTTGAAGGTAAGGTAAAGATTTTTTACAAAAAAGCAATGCATTTTTTTCTTGTAGTTTTAGATGTAAACATAACCGACTGACTATAGAGCTACATGCAGCTTATGCTACTTACGAGGATCGAATGCTTACACGCGAGCTTTATAAACTTGCCCAAAGCTGTACTTTGGACATATTTGTCTGGTGTGGAGCTTCTGAATGTAGAGAAGGCCAAATACCTGGGGCACGTAATCAGGAGTGACCTCAGTGACAACGATGACATTCAGAGGCAGTACTGTAAGCTGTATGAACAGGCTAACACTTAAGCACGGAGATTTCTCATGTGTACAGAGAAAGTGAAAATAACTTTGTTTAAAGCCTACTGCACACCTCTCTATACTGCCAGCTCACTGTTCTTAATAATGTCCCCACTCTGAATGCTCTGATCAGAAATGTTATTTATCCTCGTAAGTGATTTGATGCCCACCTTTTTGAGAAAACTACCCACAATGCCGTGCGGTCGAGCCGGAATATCGTAACTATTTGCATATGTATCAGATTGCAAATAAAACTAGATGGCTCCGTGGAATGAGAGCGTAGGGGAAATGAGAAGCCTGTGAGCGAGTTGAGGGCGGTGCTAAACATTCAAACTGAAAAAACCTTGCAGAAACAGGTATAGCTCCTTTAATGGACAGTTGCCATCCAGCTCCCTATGGCTCCTTTGTGATTAAATGAATTTAATCGTCACACATCAACCTTTTCTCAAGTCTGGACAATGGAAAACAATGCAGTTAAACAGCAGTTGATGTTGCGCAGAAGTTGGACGTTTCTTGGAAGTCCATCTCCCTGCAGCGCTGAGTGAGAACTTTTATAGTGAGCGCTGTGAAACGTCTGAAACACTTTAACACATCATGATCTGTCTGATCCACTGATGTTCAGAACGCCCTCTAGAAAACAAGGGCATAGAGTCCATCCTGCTCCCTCTTCTCACCAACACCGATGGTGAGGTCACAAAGCGAGAGAATACGGAATGGAAATCATTACACACGAACATTCTAACCCACAATCGTTTCTTTACAATAACAACAATACAATGATAATACATAGGTTTTATACAACACTTTTCAGGTCACTCAAAGATGCGTCACATGTCATTATTTATTAATTCCAAACATGATTATTGTAATGGCCGTGTTACAGTTAGTACCTCCAATTAATGATTTTAACAACTGATTCTTTAACCATAGCAACCCCACCTTATATTTTAATATGGAAACCCACAAAGACGCGCATGTCCGTGATTGAGTGGACCAGGAGACACAAATAAGAAATTGGTTCAATTTACTTACAATAAAGGTAGAGATACACCCATCCATCCATCCATCCATTTTCTTCCCTTTAATCCATTTCTGGGTCAGGGGGGTGGCAAGTCTCTTGGGTCTCATAGCTGGTGCTATGAGACCCAAGTCTCATAGCACCAGCCCCAGAGATACACTTGTAAAAAAATAAGGATTTGGTTCTTTTAAAACATTATCCCAAAATGTATTAAAACATTATCCAAAACATCATCCCCAAATGCCAACTCCCACAGTTCACTGTCCTACCGGAGGCTCGCGCTGGTCCACACAGTGACTGGCCTGGCGCGCGTGTCAGAGCGCACGCTGATGTAGCCGGGCAGCTGTCCGGTCCGGTCCGGTCGAGTCCCAGTCCCGTCCGAGTCCCAGTCCCGTCCGAGTAAAGTGAAGTCTCAACCGGTTAGAGAGGACAGGGGTGCGGGGACTGGGTCAACTTTGGCCAGTACCAGCCGATGGCTCAATGGGAGAGGAAGTGTGTGAAGGAGAGACCCGCTCGAAGTACTGTCCTAAAAGTTGTAGACATTTTTGTGATTACAATCCTGCATTGGGGTGGAAACATGCAGCATTCCAAGAAACCATATTTCCCAGGCACTTACCGAAATTAAGAGGCTTCAGAGGCGCCGTGTGTGCATCTTATAGCCAATTGGAATGGCTTGACCCAAAGCCGAACTAAAGAGCAATGAATGAAGTAACTAATGAGATTAATCAGATGAAATATAAAGAGGAAAAGGAAGGCCTTTCCAGAGTTGGGCACTGTCACGATGCCACAGTCTGGTGCACCTGTTGTACGTAAGAACTTGTCTGACGCTGCGCACTGTAACCAGCGCAAGTTAGAAAGGATTCCAAAATGAACAATTGATATGGTGCACACGGGCAGCTTACCGGGGCTGTTGGTGTAGTGGCCTGCAGCACGAGCCACAAGTTTAAAGTTAGAGCCAAGCCATAGTTGCACTGTGTAAAGTGAACTAGGGAAATGGAACATTTTAGTCCACCACATTAACTCCACATTACTTTATTGAATAAACGCAGATACTCACTGAAGAGCAAGTGATGCTGGTTTCAATTGCAAATCAGATCTGGCGAGGCTCCAGCTCATGCTGCTGCACAGCTCCCAGGCAGTGGGTGATGTCAGAGGCAAGAAGGAGCGCAGGTGTGCTAACTACCTTTTAAAGGGTGAGGCGGCACGCAATAAGCTACCAGTGGCTCAAGGGGCCTACTAAAACATTATGATAAACTACTACTTTAGCCACAGCTGCCTCGGGGCACACTGATAGAAGAAGCGAGGCAGCTAGTATGTGCCATCCGCCTATAGAAAAGGAAAAAGCCACAAAGGTATGACATGCGTACAAAACTAAATGCCGTCAAATTGACTGCTCTAGGAGTTACTCTTTGGGAAATGCATGCATGTGAAAAACTAGGGATAGAAGCAAACTCTTTTGAGAGCAAGGGTTTATTACTATTTTTATTCGATACCCCAACTCATAGGGTTTGATATTAATTGCAAGTAACAATATTTAGTTGGTAAATATATATGTGCAATGCTGTAATGTCACATGAATGAATGGAGACTTGTCTATGCTGACCCTGTTACAATAACAGTGTCAAACAGTTTCTATTGTAAATATGTAGGTCAGTGTGTCCCCTTCAAGATTATAACTAGAATAATCCACAAATGGCACGCTTCATGTATTTTTTTTGTCTCACTTGTCTCACTGTTCACCTCGGACCTCTGACCCCTCCCATTACGCTCACCTGTTTGTCCTGAGCCGTGTTGTTTTGTTCTGTCCCGTGTGCAGATGTCTCCGCCTCATAAGAACTTTATGGGTACAGCTTGTCCTGTGCTCGATAGAACAGACCTCATTTCACACATTAGCACCTTATGACTGGATTAGCACAGAGGAAAGGCACGAAAAAACTTCACGATTCAGGTCAAAACGTCTCCAACATTAACAAAACAGAGTCCCTTGCTATCAAAGTCCCTTGCTATTCTCCCGCTCATCAAACTGTACTTTACATCATATTAGGAATCAACAAATTCTGAAGGTTTTTAAGTAAGATAAACCTCTAAATTTCCCTCAATGGGGAGATTTCAATGTCTTTGTTGCGCACATCACATCAGAATAATGCACACATCAACCTATTATTTAAGATAAGAGATAATAAGATTTTTTGTTTTGTTTTAAACTATGAAACTTTAATTGCACTTGGTTCACTTAAGTCACTTGTGTAGTATACACTATTTAAATCACACTTTTCATGAAGTGTGTACAGAAGGTTGGTATTGTTCTTTGGTGGCAGAGATGCTTGGTCACAGTGCGACCAGATGCCGCTGATGGTATTTCTAACATTTAAATGGATCCAACAAACCAATATCCATTTCAATCTGGAGAGACTACAAGAGACAGGATGTGTTAAAAGATGCATTGATTGCAACTTTGTTTGCAGTTTATTGTCATGAGGGCAGTTTTTGGTGCCCCTCCTGTCTCTCACTCCCCTCCCCTTGTGTGTCTGTGAGTCTCCTCCCCCATTGCAGGTGCCTGCTGCGAGGGCCCACCTGTGTCTCATCAGGCCAATCCACTCAGCCAGTGCCAGTTCGTCCCTTGACTGCGGTGAATCAACAAATTTTGTGAGACTTTTGAGAGACTGTTTTTGGACTTGTTTAACGTGGTTTTTGTATTTTCCTCTGGTGGAGGACCTGCTTTCCCAGTACATTCCTGGAGCTTGTTTTGGACTTTATTTTTGTTCTCCAGTGATTTTTGTTTTATTAAATTGACTTGTTACTCCTTGGATCCGCGTTTGGAGTCTATTTTGTCAAATCACAACAGTTTATAGCCCGTCCGTTCGTAGGAGGGGATCCCTCTCTCAATGCGGATCTCCCCGAGGTTTCTCACTTTTCTCTCACTGGGTTTTAGAGTTTTTCCTTGCCGATGCCGGAGGGTCTGTTGGACAGTTAGTGTCTTAACAAGAAGGACTGCATTGATGATCCAGGACACATTAACATTCTACATCATGAACAGTATGGACATAAACATTCATGGACATTGGTCTCTCTCTATGGACTAATACATATGTTTTCTATAAAAAATGATTCTCTGATCTGTGTTGGTGAATTCAATGGTTGGTAGGCCTGGCTATATGAGGATCTGTGCTTGAGTGTAGATTATGAGAGCCCTCCGGGGCCTGAGCACTGGTGGTGGCAACAGGGCAAGATGGATGTCAGAGTGCGATGAAATCCCAAGACGGAGGGGGAGGTGGTGGGAGGTGGTTGCGGCTTGAAAGGCTGTTTGGTGAGCGGTGTCCGCAGGGAGTTGAAGAACCTGTTGTGAGGGAGGCTGAGGAACAATGGGGCCAGCCTGATGCGGTGACGTACGTGGGTAGTCTACCAGTCTGAACTTCCGCTTAAAGATGCAGTAAGCGATTTTGTTAGCTTAGCCGTAGCACCAACTTGAAACCACTCCCCCCCCCTCGCCTCTCCACTAAACCAAAACATTCGGCACACGTGAATGCGCATCCACACGTGATATCATATATCCACATGTACGTGTTTGTCCTCATGGTACCTGTGGCTGTTGTGGTCAGACGTGAGACTTTATGAACTGCGTGAAGGAGAGACCCGCGTACGGCCGTTACGTGTGATGTCAGTGAAAATTACCTGGCACTGCCAGATCTCAGATGTCCTCCGCGATTATCACACAATTCAGTCATGTTTAGAAAATCCAACTCAAGTGCGCGCACTCGCGAGAAACAGGAAGAGGGTGAAGGGGGTAAACGCATCCCATTGGTTCGTTGGGGATGAACGAATCCCATTGGTTTATTTTTATTGGTCCGCTCCAAAGTCTTATTTGTTAGTTTTTGGAGACAATAGGCATCTGGTTAATCTCCCTTACTATTTGAAAACACATGATTACTTGACTACTTTTAGGGTTTAGGGACGTTTTCCCACAGTATGCACAAAAATGTATCTGGAAAAAAATCACTGACTGCATCTTTAAGCTGCATTTAGCCAATTTTACTTGCTGTTTTTCCAACCAAAGTGTTTTCGAGTGTGATTATTCTGTTTTCGCCCAACCCTGTAGGGAGACCAGAGAGAGACCAGCAACGGTGACCAAAATGAGACCAGGGAGAGACCGGAGAGACCAGAGAGAGACCAGAGAGAGACCACCAAGTTCGATGACCCCTCCCGGCCGGGCATTTCTGAATTTTCCATGCATGGTCTCCTCCCATTGCTCTGGTCTCTATGTTCTCCGGTTTCCTCTAAAAACATAGTAAAGTTTCCAGCTCTGGACCTGAGAATCAACATCTGGCGACAACTGCTCCTTGAGGCCCCAGACCAGGTATGTCCAAACTTTTCAATTAAATTTATTTTTGTGGAGCCGTAAATCATAACCATCAGTCTGGTCAGGGGAGACAGTCCACAGATGCAGATCAAAGGCCCCATCATCCCGACATGAAACAATGGAACAGTACAATGGAGAAATGGAACAGTGGGTGAATAGCAATGAACAGACTACAGCTGACAGATAAAGACCACAAAATGATAACAGATAAAGTAGGAAGAGGAGAAGAGATAGTGCTCAAGTTAACCTACTTCTTCCAGCAAAGAGTCTCCATATGCAGCTTGACTGACAATCCATGTTTTTTGACATAAGGTTGTATTTCTAAGTCTTACCCATGGATCTATTATAATACCTGGATAGGCATTTCTAGCTTAGACCCATGTGCTCGGGGGATTTTCGCGGTACGGCAGACTAAACGGGACTAAATTCACCCGGAAATTTTCCCCCTACAACCCAATGTAAACTAAAGCAGCTCGACCTCAGCTGACAGAGAACCTACAGCTTTCATAAAGATCGGATTTTGTGGGGATTTTAGTGTCCCGTGTCATCCTGAACTTTTTCTAAATCTTTCGGTTTTCTTAAAATCCACACTTTACTGCCACAAACTCTGCTCGATTGGCCCTCGCTCTAACTCCCACCCTAGCTCCGCTCTGATCAGCAGCTCTGATTGGTCAATGCGTGGCCAAGCCCATGTGTGCACGTGCATAAGAGCCACACGCGCATTCTTGGAGCAACGCATCCTGGGAGCTCGTCCACTGCGCAGAACCGGGAGGACCAGACGATGCCCAAATATAGGCGAGTTCCGGTAATCTTTCGGGGCCCATGGCAGCACATGCGCCACTGAGAACAAGCCATTGATTTGAATAGGGCGCCATCTTGGAACGCTTGGGCTTGGTCTAACCTACCTAACCATATGCTGAATTAAAGGACTGCCATGCTAAAGTTTTCTAATCATCTGAAAACATCTTTTGGTTTTATTTCTTCTTTTGTTGCCCAAAGTCTTTCTGTTGGGACAAACACAATGTATTCATGAAAAAGGGTAACAGTTACAGCTTTAAGTCTCTGATCAGGGACAGCGACTTAACAGCTAAGTATAAAAATCATCTCAAAACTCTCCCAAACCTCACACACACTCGCTCTATTTCTATAACAATTCTAAAAGGGGAGTTTTTTCTCTCTGATGCTCTGAGCACGGGCCAGACCAGGCCATGGGTACAGCATGTTTACCACTGTTTATGTTTATTTTTATGATCCAAAAAAACAACTCCGGTGCATTGCTACGGGCTCAGGACTGGAGGAACACGGCGCACTTAGCTTTTGGCAGGGGCTGTTAACGCAGGTATAAGTAGAAGCGTATGTGGGTCCCGAGGCAATGGTACAATAGCAGAAGTGTGGAGGATTAAAAGGCTTAATGTGGCATAAAACAGCAAGGTCTGTGGGAAGAATTAGAACAGGGGATGGCCTGACATGACTACAGAGAGAGAAAGCCAGGAGAGGAGCGTAGTATTGGTTCAGTGTGGTTTGGATCTAATTAAAGCTGGTTTCAAAAGTCACGTGAGGAGACGGAGGCTGGTGTCCTTAGAGCAGAGGTTCAGCCGCTGTGGAAGACTAGGCACGGCCAAAAATGCCACAAATCATACTTACTTGAATGAATGAAAGACCTTTTTATTCTTACAGTGCTGGTATCTTATATTTTAGGCACACGGTAATAAAATATGCTGTGCTGTGGGGCAAAAGGAGGACACAAAATGGTGAAGACAGATGCGATACGTTGTGTTGTGCGAGACCAAATACTCAAATCAACAACTTTTTGTAGAGCGTTCCAAAGCATGGCTGGAATCATATTAAATGAATGTTTTTAGTACAGCTCGAAATGATAAAAACTGTGATTGTGAAATACTGTAAATGTTGCCAAAACTATGGCTGAAACAGGTGTGGTGTGTGTGTGTGTGTGTGTCACCACTGATTTTGCATTGAAAGTTGCCGCAACGCATGATCCAGTCTGAACGCGGCTTTAGACATCTCTACCTACTATGTATGTGTGTAGTTATATATGTGTGTGTACCTGTACATGTGTGTAGATGTATGGCTGTGTGTGTGTGTATGTTTCTGTGTCTATGTGGGTGCTTTAGACCTGCTTTACTCATTTCTCCAGACTCCCATATATGTGTGCAGCTGTGTGTGTGTGTGTGTGTATGTGTGTGCACGTATTTGAGTGTGAGTAGCTGTTTGTGTGTCAGGAGGTGAATCTTGGATTTTTCTCGTTGAATGAAGTGGACATTGAGCCGCAGCAGCAGATGGAGAGGGTTACTTTGGGCCGGAACACGCGCACACACATCCATACACTTACACGTATACAAACACGTACACATAAGCTCACACATACATACACACACACCCCCACATGAATACATACACATATACTCACACTCACACACACACACACACACACATTGTCCCTCTGTTTACATCCTATGTGTTTTACTTTTTAAAGATAGTCGACACTAATCCTGTCCCAAGCTTTCATGGTCAGGAGAAGATCCATTGTAGCATGAAGCTGTGTTTTTCACCTGTGTTTAAAAATAACATTTTTATTTATACTGTATGTTTGTATTAAAGGAATAGGCCACCGTTTTTACATACTGACATATGTTCTTACCTTACCTTAGACTAGTTGATATGTACGCTACGTCCACGCACTAACTCCTAAAGACTTCTCTCCCGCTCACGCTGCTTCTATTGACGGAAGTGAGCGGGAGAGAAGTCTTTAGGAGTTAGTGCGCGGACGTAGCGCTCCTCGTATTATTACGCCTCACAATATAGTACCCCTTTTTATCCGCTGAGAAAATTGACATGTTACATTTCTGTGTTACTATACTTTGTAGTGTAACACGTCACGTAACTTTATTTAAATAGGGAACACGTGGAAGAGTTTGGTAGCTTCTAACGGGAGCTGATTTGGAACTATACAGTCTGTGGAAGAGGCTGCGTTTGTGCTCCGTTTGCATGACAGAGCGCACGGACAAAGATCACAAATGTACATATCAACTAGTCTAAGGTAAGGTAAGAACATATGTCAGTATGTAAAAACGGTGGCCTATTCCTTTAAAGAAATAATTTTGACCAAAGGATTACTTTTATTCAACAGGAGTCCGGACTTTTTATTTCATTTCAGATTTTTTTAAACCAAACAAGTTCAAATTTCTTTTGAGTTTCTGTATCTAAAGAGGCTATACCCAATTTTTTTTTTTTAATGAGTTTATGAAAATGCGTATTACTACATACAAGTTGTATTATAATCCATAATTTAATTGAAAACTTGAGCTCCTTGATTCAGCTTGTATATGAATTCAGGCCCTAAAAATGCCGAGTAGAAAGCGTGGCGCCCGCTCTCCTCCAATCAAAGAACGAGACTGCGTCCTCTAGCCTCTACAGCGCTGCTAAACACAGTAGCATGTTAGCAGAATTGGCTATAACTCCTCTTTCTGTAACTGCAGACACAGCAACACAGCCCGAACGACACAACAGTGAGGAAGAGAAGCAAAAGAGGCAACCAAAGCAAAAAATGATCAAAGAAGAAATCAAGCCCGAGTAAACATGGCTAGCTTACACCATATCCTCTGGAGAGACTTACAGTCTATGGGAGAGACCTGCGGGACCGCCTCGGCCTATCTATGTTCGGTCTACATTCGGACGTGGAACTAGCGGTAATCTTTCAGTTATATATTATATATTGTTTGCAGTGCGTTGCTTTTGTACCATTTCACCAGTGATTGTTGTACTGCTTTGTATAGAGGTCGCAAATAAAACTAGATGGCTCCGTGGGATGAGAGCGTAGGGAAATGAGAAGCCTGTGAGCGAGTTGAGGGGCCGTGCTAAACACTCAAACCTTGCAGAAACGGGTATAGCTAATTTTTTATGTTTAAAATAAAGTGAGATGGTCCTATCTTGAGAAACATAGCTTTAAAATGAGATATAACCAACATGGTAGGACTTATGTAACTATCGACACTATCTAAACAAATTGAGAATAATTTGCGGTAACGCTAAAAATGGTCTGGCCTGTGCATTTGTGTGTGTATGAGTCTATGTGTGCATGCTTGTGTGTTTGCATGTGTGCGCATGTATGGCTGTATGTATATATGTGTGCACGTGCATCTGTGTATATGTGCTTGTGGATGTGTGTATAGGTATTTGTGCGTGTATATGTGTGTGAGTACGTGTGTGCATGTGTCTGTGTGTATATCTTTGTGTGTGTATTTGAGTGTGTGTATATATGTGTGTGTGTGTGTATATGTATGTGTGTGAGTGTGGATGTGTGTATTTATATATGTGTGCGTGTGTGTGTGTGTGCGTGCATGTGTATGTGTGTGTATATATGTGTGTGTGTGTTCTACCAGGCCTGAATGCTTGGATTGGTGGGTGGTGCTGGCGTCTCTCTGGACCACTGGGAACAGTGGGTCAGGTCTCGGGGTCTGGGCTCTGACCGCTCTGTTCCGTTCGGCTCCATGTTTCACTGCACTCCGGAACACTGCGTCTGTGAGGAACTTTATTAGAAATTTCATAAAGTGTGAGCGGAGCGAGAGTTTATGGGCCGTTACTCAGCACTCTCCTCAGCTTCCCAAATCACAACCAGCTTCGACCCAAAGACCTGCTGCGTGCAATCACAGAAAACAACAAATGGAATGATTCAATTGGAAATCTAAGTGTGATTTAGATTAACGCACTTACAGATTTGTCAAACTCAGGCCCATGGGCAAAACTGGGCCCTCAAGACCATTGTTAGGGGCCCTTGGAATTATTAGCAATTATCTTTATCGCTGTAACTTGCGGTATTGATGGTAAGGGGCTACTATGGCATACACAGTGCTGTGTTATACTTAATTTTAAAGCCTATTGTTTCAGCAAAACAACCATAAATTTGTACCTGTTAAAAAAGTCTAATTAGAAGTTATAATTACGTAATTATTTTTTCTTTATTGTTCAACTATAGCAGTTCCTATACATCTCTTATTGATATTTGGCCCAGTTGTAGTTGAATCAAAACTTACTAGATAATATCCAAACTTGTTGAATTGAAATAAAACAAACATTTTTATACCAATTTTATACCTCTGGCCCCAAGCAGCTTTATTTTTTTCTATTTTTTGTTTATTTGACTGGGACATTGCACAATAAATGTATTGTTCAGACCGGACGATGACGTGACAGCAGGTTTACAGTGTGCAGCTCTTATGTTTTTGTATTTGCCCGAGACCAAAATGAGTGTGACACCCCTGATTTATGTAATCACTAAAAACAAGACGAGGCCGCAGTACACAACCTCAGTCCTGGATCTACAGCCTCAGTCCTGGATCTACAGCCTCAGTCCTGGGTCTACAGCCTCAGTCCAGGATCTACAGCCTCAGTCCTGGATCCACAGCCTCAGTCCAGGATCTACAGCCTCAGTCCAGGATCTACAGCCTCAGTCCTGGATCCACAGCCTCAGTCCTGGATCCACAGCCTCAGTCCTGGATCTACAGCCTCAGTCCAGAATCTACAGCCTCAGTCCTGGATCTACAGCCTCAGTCCTGGATCCACAGCCTCAGTCCTGGATCTACAGCCTCAGTCCAGGATCTACAGCCTCAGTCCTGGATCCACAGCCTCAGTCCAGGATCTACAGCCTCAGTCCTGGATCTACAGCCTCAGTCCAGGATCTACAGCCTCAGTCCTGGATCCACAGCCTCAGTCCTGGATCCACAGCCTCAGTCCTGGATCCACAGCCTCAGTCCAGGATCTACAGCCTCAGTCCAGGATCTACAGCCTCAGTCCAGGATCTACAGCCTCAGTCCTGGATCCACAGCCTCAGTCCTGGATCCACAGCCTCAGTCCTGGATCTACAGCCTCAGTCCTGGATCTACAGCCTCAGTCCTGGATCCACAGCCTCAGTCCTGGATCTACAGCCTCAGTCCAGGATCTACAGCCTCAGTCCAGGATCTACAGCCTCAGTCCTGGATCCACAGCCTCAGTCCAGGATCTACAGCCTCAGTCCAGGATCTACAGCCTCAGTCCTGGATCTACAGCCTCAGTCCTGGATCTACAGCCTCAGTCCTGGATCTACAGCCTCAGTCCTGGATCTACAGCCTCAGTACAGGATCTACAGTCAGTCCTGGATCCACAGCCTCAGTCCTGGATCCACAGTCAGTCCTCATTCTACAGCCTCAGTCCTGGATTGACAAACTCAGTAGGATTGTGATGATCCAGGACATTTATTCAGATTTATTCACATGTATAAACAATTATGCTGACCATAATGACCATCCTGCTCCCTATGGACCAATGGCTCCTTTTGTTGTTGTTGTAAATGTCCTTTTGAAAACCATCTATATTTCCCACACCTAAAGCAAACAGACTTGCTGGCCCCTCTTTATTTTGAGGAGTAGCAGCTCTACATTGAGCTCCTCTGATGTCACTGAGGGAGTGCTCAGTCGAAAAACAAATGAGTGTTTGTATCCACAACTTCATTCTTTGGCTTAAGTGTTGGACTCTTGCTTTCAGACTTGTTTTTGAGCAGGTGCTGAGATATAATCAGAGCATACATGGTAAACAAACATAATAAAAAGTAATACACATTTTGAGAAGATGGAAACTTCACAGTGTGGTCCGTAAACAGCGCATCTCCATAGAAACCTATACATTTGATTGAGATGATTAGAGCTTACAATGCCCCCCAGGATAAAACATCTCCAATGGGAGGTGTTTTACAGAGACAGTAAAACATCTCCCATTGTTCCAGTAAAACAATAATGAAATGAAATGCATGTGATTATGTCCAAGCTAATGATCAGAATGTGGACTTTATGTGGACTTTATGTGGACTTTGATATATATGGCTGTAACATTGCTGTAAAGTGTGTGTCTGTGTGTGTGAGTATGTGTGTGCGTCCGTGCGTGTTTGTGTGGACGTTCCCCGGCTCACACATGTTTTTGGGATTTCCCCGTATAGGAGATCCTCTTTACTGCAAATCCAATAAAAAAAGAAAAAGGTCTATGGTATGTGGGCCAGTGTTTCCCAACCTGGGGTACGCTGGGGGTAAAACAGCCAAGACTCCCTGAACTCTAAAACTATTCACATCAATGAGACTCTGAAAGAATATCAATAAAACTCAGTGTTCCACCATTAAGTCATTTATGAGGTTTTTACCTTTAATCAACTTTAATACATGTAATAATTAGGGAATGAAACTTGAAATACAGCAAAAATTAGTTTGTTGAAGGGCTACCAATCGCTAACTGCTAGCTGTAAACAGTGTGTTGCTCAAGCTTGGTTCTTGTATTACAATAAAACAAGATAAGTTAATGAAAATAATGACATAGAAAAAAGCCATTTTAGAGGTGATGACGACCCCAAAAGTGCATGAGCTGAATAAATCTGCGTACAAAACTAAAAACAGTCAAATCGACTGCTTTGGGGGATCTAGTGTTAAGGATGCTTCATGTACAAATGTAAATCACTCTGTGTAATTGAAAATGAGGCCCTCAGTGTCACTGCTATCAGCACCAATATTCACACAAAACTCAGATCATAAAATCGCAGCTCGTCCTAATCCTCACACTTCCCCTTTTGTGTTTTTAATCTACTAAAACTTAAGCATAGGGTAAAAAAGACACACACCACTGCACACACACACACACACCCCCATGTAAACTTCCACAATGTTGTCTTTGTATCCGTTTGTATCTCTGAACCTATATCTGTATTTCCACCAATCAAAAAATGAAGAAAGTGAGTATCATTCAGAGTACTTAAAAGTTTATTTTTCTCTGGACTAATAAGGTAACGAACTGCATCTTTCTTGGATAAAGTGGCACCTGGACTGTGACCTACATTTCTGGAGCATGGCCTCGTTTCCGATGTTCCGGCCGTAAACAGAAGTCATGGGGAACGTGACACTGTTCTCTTCTTCTTCCCCTGAGCAGACGGGATTAGCCTGTGGTTTGAGAACATTGTGTCCTCCTCTCAGCGGCCGGGACACTCTGCACGGGACGGTTTCTTAAGGAGGTACACCACGCCCCCCCCCTCCTCCCCCTCTCCTCCCCCATCCTGGAAAGCCACTATCACAGCCCCTGCAGACCTCACGTGTTACAACCAGGGAGGGGGGGGACAGAGCTCAGGCTGAAGGACCCGCGGATGCTGAGGAGTTATACTGATGTAACAACAAAATCAACCATGAATCAAAGCAGGACAAAAATCTATGGACATTTGTTGACATTTATACATTGGTCTTCTTCCCCTTTTGGATCCATGGCTGTCATCATTGCATTTCTTGTGTTTGAACTGTTTGATTCTCTGATCTGTGTTTGTGAATTCAACGGTATTGTTAAATCCTCCGGGGTAACTACTGTTGTGATTTATCCATCCATCAATTTTCTTCCCCTTAATCCATTTCTGGGTTGGGGGTGGCAGTCAGAGCTGCACCCAGTACACACAGCACCAGCCCCTCACTGATCGTCCTGCAGGTGGTGAGTCCACAGGAGCTTCAGGCAAAGTGGGGTTAAGTGTCTTGCCCAGGGACACAACGACAGCAGACCTCAGTGGAAGTCGTGAAGTAGGACTTATGGTGGGCTCAAACCCTCAACCTTCAGGCTCAAAGGCCAATGCAGTCTACCAACTGCGCCACTGTCGCCCCCTGTTGTGATATAGGTCTATACAAATAAAACATATATAGATTTTTTTTTTTGTATGTGATCTTTGTATGGAAGGATCATGACGGAAAGTGACACACAAGTGCATTATACGGAAACAGTACTCAGCAATATTTCCATAACATTCTTAACAATAAGAGGAAAATGAAGGGAGGATACAAATCTGGTTTAATACATTTTGCGGCTTACGTACAGTCTCAGGGTGCTGGATCAGGGATTGAACCCGCTTTCGAACAATACTCAGTTGGTAGAGCATTGGTCTTGGGTTCGAGCCCACCACAAGACTTTCTCCACCAATTCCCACTGCTGTCTCCTGTCGTTGTGCCCTTGGCAAGACACCAGATGGGTGGCTGTAAAGTGCCAAACTGCTGTTGTGTCCTTAGGCAAGACACTTCACCCCCATTGCCTGGAATGAGTCTGGTGTGTGTGTGAATGGTTGTTGTTGTCGGAGGGGCCGATTGCACATACCGGTTGCCTCGCTTCTGTCAGTGGGCCCCAGGGCAGGTGTGGCAACAGTAGTAGTTTATCTCCACTGTGTTTGGAGTGAATGAATAATGACATGTAAAGCGTCTTTGAGTGTCCAAAAAAGTGCAATATAAAACCGATATATATATATATATATATATATATATATATATATATATATATATATATATATATATATATATCTTTTTTTTTCACAGCCTCAGTCTTGGATCTACAGCCTCTGTCCTTCCATGGGAGCAGATCCCTCTCTCAATGAGGGCCTCGCTGAGATTTCTCACTTTTTGATGTAGGAGGGTCTAAAGTCATGATCCGGGATATTCATGAAAATGTATACAAAGGTCTGAACAGTGATCATCCTGCTCCCTATGGACCAATGGCGTCTGTGTGTTTGTTGTTATTGCACTTGTGGACGATGATAGATGATGCGTTGTGCCAAATGTGCGTGTGTAGCTCTCACGCACGTGCACAAGGGGCTCGGCCATGCTCTGACCAATCAGAGCTGCTCATCAGAGCAGCGGTAGAGCAGAGCCAGAGCGGGAAGGAAAACAGCAGATTTTGTGGCAGTAAAGTGTGGGTTTAAAGAAAACTGAAGTTCAGGATGACAAGGGACACTAAAATCCTCACAAAATCTGACCTTTATGAATGCTGTAGGTTCTCTGTCAGCTGAGGTCGACCTGTTTTAGCTTACATTGAGATCTATGGGACTTTTTCAGGGTAGCCCCTGTGAATTAACTCTGCAGTACCACGGGCGTTCCCCGTTGTCCATGCGTGGGACGGCTATAAGCTAGTAGTACCCTATCCAGTTATTATTATAGATCCATGGTTTGAACTGCTTGATTCTCTGATCTGATCTGTTATTGGTGAATCACCAACTTTGTAAAGTACTCCAAGACGACTGCTGTTGTGATTTAGAGCGATACACAAATACATTGAACTGAATTGAATAGTGTGTGTAATGCATTCTTACTCTCCCAATAGAATCCCATTTGTTTACAGTATTCATACTACGTGAGGGAGTCATAATCTCTTGTGTACAACTAAACCGGAAACTGTTAGCTGTGTTGACTGTGGGCCGCATAGTTTGGGCTAATCCTCTTTAACCACGACATTTACCACACACTGAAGTGGATTAGCCACGCGGGAACATGCAGGTTACATAAAATCTGCTTGCTGGATTGTAAACACTCCTGGATACTATTCCTAACCCAGTGGTCCTGATCACAGGAGGGAGTTTCCAAAGCCCTTAATCAGATTGTGAGTCCAGAATGGAGCGGTCAGAGAGCGAGGATGCCGGAGCAGGGAATAAATGTCAAGTAATCCGTGAGTATGTCTACAAAGCAGTAGTGAAAACAGAATCCTCCTCTTGCTCTGATTTATTATAATTGATGAAGAGGCTGAGGTGTGAAAAACTGTCTGTGAAAGTCTGGGGACGTGTCTGAAAATCAGAATTTCAAAGCAAATATCATATTTTGTTCTAATTCCAATATTCACTATTATAGTTATTCAGTCAGTTTGAGTCAAAAGGGAAAGTAACGAGATGCCTTTGAAAGCGTCCTCGGGTCTGGGGCCTCTCTTCTCTGCGGGGTTTAAACCGGACCAAAACTCAGACCCGTTTTATAGTGGGGTTGACAAATGCATTCCACAGCTTTAGAGCCAGTCAAAATCCCTGAACATTGGTTTCAATCAGTCCAAATAAAAAATGAACTGAATGGTAAATTACAAGTAATAGAGTTACATGTATTAATGTACGGTCAGTTATTTTCAGGTAAAAATAGAATATTGTTAAAAAATCCTTTTACTTGTACTTCAACCTAGAATGTAAAAAAAAATCATAATAATAATGCATTGGTTTTATATAGTACTCTCTTTTGGGACTATCTAAGATTCTTCACGTGAGATTATTATTCTACTCCATACACTGTGGTGATAAAAACTACTACCGTGGCCACAGCTTCCCCGGGGCACACTGGCAGAAGCAAGGCAACCAGTATTTGCCATCGCATCTCCACTGTGGCAGCTGATGTTCCAAGAGGTCTCCCATCACAGTATTAACCAGGTCCAGCTCTGCTTAGCTTCAGAGGTTTGACAGGATCTGGCAGGTAGAGCTGATAATTTAATGATCAAGTGAAACTCTGACGATTATAATGTGTTCAAAAGTCCATTTAATTCCACTTACAATAAGTGACTAATAAGACACCCATCCAAATAAACAATAAATGAATTAAACAAATAAATAAACAGAAACAATACAAAAACAAAGGCTTGGCATAAATGTGTGTAATTAGTCTATTTTACACGTCAATTCTAATTCAACGTGTTTGTGTACACGCAGTCCAATCCCACCCCACATACCTCTGACAACCCACCCCCACACCCTACATCTCTCCTGCCCCTTTGGACGTCAACAACGGTGTTTTGTTGATTTGAGCCGCCTCAGCTGTTTATGACGTAAGGCAAACCTGCGCATTCACGTCTCACGGCAGCTTAAGCAAACCAGGATGGCCGACATAAGTTTTCATCTGTTCCTTTTTGGTATTGAAATGTATTTTTTTTTTTTACAAGACATATAACAAGAGCATATGTGTAATATACAGGTGAAATGGCGGGGAGACACATACATATAAAATTATGTACTTACATACTTAAAACATTTAATGAATACAGAATTTCCATATGTTAAAATAGCCTTTTGGTTATTGTGTTTAATTAAAGCTGGGATAAAAAGGGATGATGATGAAACCTTACTTTTGTGGATGTAAAATGTATCACCAGTTTACTTAAGTTTATTGCCATTGATTTATCTGAGTTGCAGAATTGATTTTAAGGTTCTTTTACTGGTTTTTAAATGTCTTAATGGTCTTGGGCCGTTTTATCTTTGAAAACTCCCTTCACCCTGCTGGCCCCTGCGCTCCTCCGGCAGCAGACTCCATTCATTCTGCTCACGGTGAGGCATCTTTCCAGCACTACAGCCCCCGTCTCTGGATCAGTCTGCCGGAGGAACTCAGGGCCACAAAGAACATTCAGATTTTTAAAAACAGGCTCAAGACACCTTTATAGATAAGCTTTTGATGAGTATTTGTTATTTGTTATTTTAAAAGGAAAGATTCCATACTGTAGGTCCATATGGAGCTGAATGAATAATGTTATATAAAAGTTCCCAATCCTCTCTGCATCGGAACCACTCAAAAAAAAAAGGGAAAAAGTGAAAGATGTGAAGGTGGATGACTGAGGTAGTATTGGCTTCACATTTTAACTGTTATAATGGAAATGAATGAAGCGTAGTATGTGTTCTTTAAAAGGTGACCCTATTATGCAAAGCGACTTTATGTAAAAAGCTTGGGTACATCTTGGGATGTAACGCACTTGCCCTCACACCAGAGGTTTGCCAGAAGGCTCTCTGTGGCTTGTGACCTGTGAGGAACAAGCTGGAGTAAACACGCAGAGGTCCAGGAGAGGATTTGGGTTTGGGACAGTCTCAGAGCGTTCTGTCATGGAGACTAATGCCCTGGAACTTATCCAAGGACTTCTCAGAATCCGCCGCTGCCAACAAAGGAGCACTAACCACAGAACAACAGGTTCCTGAACAACCTACAGCAGCCGACAAAAGTTCAATTGTACGTGCGGGGAGGTGCTGAGGTCATAGCAGAGGAGAATTCACACGTTTTTCTTCACACAGCTGTGAAACACCGTATGTGTTCTGTTCCACTCTGGAGGCCGTTTGTCAACGCTTGCGTTTTCATCTGAAATACCATCGCCATGTGAACGAAAGGCCAATCCGATACCCAACTTGGGTTGCAGCGTCTCCGTGTATTTGCCACCTCAGAGTCCCAGCAAGAGGCCAGTCTCTTAGGCTATGGAGAGACTTGAACACAAGCTAAGATAAGATGAGATAAACTTTATTGATCTTGCACTGGAGGTATTTACAGCAGAGCGGAGCTGCTTGTCCTGAGCTGCTTGTCCTGATGTGATGGTACTTCCTGGTTCAAGTCAGGACTCGAGCTGCAGCCTTTTGAACATACAACCTGCTCATTGGCTGTTACAGTAGTTTGGTTCTATTTCTAGGTGTCACCTAGAGGTATTTTTGGATTCTGTCACAGATCTAGCCTGATCGCCAGACCCTTGTAGTTCGCTGCCCTTTACACAAGGGTCTGGGTCTGCTTCATAGCGTATGAATTTCAGAATGCAGGGCCTTGTATGTGATTGGATAAACCACTTGTCTGTTTTCTTGAATGACGTGTTCCTTCAACCACTCACTTCGAACCACACAATTCAGCACGCAGGGTTGCCAAATGCCGGTAAGATTTTCCAGCCCAAAACCTGCGAGAATGCCCTTAAAAAAAAACACCCAGAAAGATTTTTTGTACGTAATGTAATCAACTTGGGCTATCATAATTCTGATTTTGTCTTTCTGTTTCTGCATTACCTACAAGTGGCTTGGAACAAAAGTTTGCCAGAAACCAAGCGCCATGCTGGTGGAGCATGGCGAAACTTCAAGGGTCTGGCGAGAGTCAGGCTAATTTAGATAATCTTTTGCCAACAAAATAGTGACAGACAGGACCACATAGCCCTCAGCCCGTGAAGCTGTGACCATGCAGCCACACACTGAGGTCGACAGGTCTCTCCTTATGGACTTTCTTCTCAGTTGTAAACATAGACCATACATTAGAGTGGACTGATTGAGTGTGACATCATCGTAGTGTTTGCAAATGCAGAAGAATGGGATTCGAACATACTGAAGCTTGCTGGAGCTGAGTTACTTGACTTAATAGATTAAATACTTGAGTAAAAGTAAAATCAAAATATTTGTGCAGAAAGTAAATAAGTAAGTAATCTTTGTTTATACTGTATAGCGCCTTTCACAGACCAGAGTCTCAGAGCACTCTACAAATATTGTGGGCATTTATCTCTCACTCCACAGTCAGTGAAGGAAGTGGTGTTGTACATGTTTTTAGTAGTAGTGGAAACCGGAACATCCGGAGGAAACCGGAGCAGACACAAGGAGAACATGCAAACTCCACACAGAAAGGCCTCAGCCTCATTGTCCCCTGCAATAGAAAACCACCCACTGACCCAGAGACCGCTCTAACCCGCATGAGCTCATGTGTTTACCACGGTTCAGTCCGTGGTTAAATTAAGCGAATGTGGAGCTATTGTGGGCCTTCTGGTTTACTCTCTGACGAGTCATGTTTTGACAGATTCCCATTCGGGTCTTTGGTGTCACGCTATCGTCTAATGAGCCCGTCACTGATGCGCTTTACAGCAGGGGCGATGGACGGGCCGCGCTGGTGCGGTCTCGCGTTCGGGTGAGTGCATTCTGTGGATGCAGGTCCGTTGGGTGATGTAAACATTGCAAACCAGGTCAGACTGTACAGTTTTAGTCACACGCGGATCACAGGGAGCCGTGGGGCGAGAATAATCAGACAAGAGCTCTTTCCAAAACGTCATGTGTAGAATAACGTCTTCTCTCATAAGTACAACGTATTTGCCAAACAGAAAGAGTCTGTAGTGTTTTAGAAAACATGAGAAAAGAACCTTTATTTGTCCCTGGTGGGGAAGTTCTATGGCACCTATACAGGAGAAAGTACACTGCAGTGGTGGCCTGGTTAGTACTGAGATGGGAGACCTCTGGGAACACCAGGTGCCACCTTGGGGCGGCTGCCAAACTCTTTCTGTGTCCTGAGGCAAGACACTTCACCCACATAGTCTAGAATGAGCCTCGAGTGTATGTGAATGGTTGGTGGTGGTGGGAGGGGCCTATGGTCCATACTGGTTGCCTTGCTTTGGTCAGTGTGTCCTAGGGCAGCTATGGCTACGGTAGTAGTGTATCACCACTGTGTATGGATTGAAAGAAAAATGCTGTGAGTGTCAAATAAAGCACTATAAAAAAAACAATGCATTAATACTATACAAAATATACAGAGATAAGTTTCTGTAAATGATTTGTAACAAGAGCATCAAGTATATTGTGCTGTCAAACAACTATAATATGCCATATCTCATGCTAGTGCTTTATTCCCAAATTACCTTTCCTCGAGTGAATTAACTCATGCTCTGCTTGGTTCGGGTTTAATCAAGATATATTCTGCATAATCCACTTTTTTTAGCTTTTCTTCGCATTAAAAAACTTAGGGTTGAGTTGTGTTCCATCCTCGTGAATTTCAGGAGGGAGGGACAGTGGCGCAGTTGGTAGAGCATTGGCCTTTGAGCCTGAAGGTCGTGGGTTCAATCCCACCATAAGACCTACTTCACGACTGTGACTGCTGTCGTTGTGTTCTTGGGCAAGACACTTAACCCCACTTTGCCTGAAGCTCCCACTGAAAGATCTCAGCTCTTGTGGACTCACCACCTGCAGGAGGATCAGTGAGGAGCTGGTGCTCTGTGGACTGGGTGCAGCTCCGACTGCCACCCCCCCCAACCCAGAAATGGATTAAGGGGAAGAAAATGGATGGATGGATGTTACTCCGCCCCTTCTGTCGAAAAGCTCCTGTTTCGGTACTGTAACGGCATGATGTCACTGTACCTGTCATTTGTACATTGTACAAAAGTATTACCCATACATTAGTTTTGTCAATTTCTCAGGTGAAATTATGTTCTTTACACTCAAAAATCACATGTCTCACAGGTTGGAGCTGGTCATTTCCAAATTTGTAAAAATGTGAAACAACAGATTCTCCTCCTCCCTCTAGAGCATCCATCCATCCATCCGTTTTCTTCCTCTTAATCCATTTCTGGGTCGGGGGGGTTGCAGTCAGAGCTGCACCCAGGACACAGAGCACCAGCCCCTCACTGATCCTCCTGCAGGTGGTGAGTCCACAGGAGCCTTGATCTTTCAGTGGGAGCTTTTAGGCAAAGTGGGGTTAAGTGTCTTGCCCAAGGACACAACGACAGTAGTCATCAGTGGGAGTTGTGAAGTAGGTCTTACCGTGGGCTTGAACCCACGACCTTCAGGCCCAAAGGCCAATGCTCTAACAACTGAGCCACTGTCGCCCTCTAGAGCAGTGGTGGGCAAACCCCGGCCCGTGGGCCAGATGTGGCCCTTTCGATGCTTCTATCAGCCCCTTGAGCCCTCCTCAATTTATATAGATTAAGATTAAGATCAAGAGAGATGAGGATTAAGAACATTTATTCATCCCACAGTGGGGTGATTTCAGTTTAAACATCATACAATCCCCCTCTGTGCTGTGTGCAGACCTATTTTTTTCATATAAACCATACATTTATCTTTTAAAATTAAGCCTGAGAAAAACACTGGAATATCAGATGGCTGTCGGGATCCGGACCTAATTTCCAATGTGGCCCTCAGAAGGAAAAGTTTGCCCATGTCTGCTCTAGAGGCAGCATAGGGAGTAAACATTTATTTGCCTTTCATACTTTTTCCTCCAAAAACTGAAGATAGTATTTCACATTCTAAATCTTGAAACGACAAAGTATTTTCTTGTTTAAAGGTCAAAACAAACAGCTTTACATTATTTATGAGCTTCAACTGTTCCTCCTACATCCCATGACCTGCTGCAAGTGATACGGTCAGGATTATGGATTTATAGATAAGCTGCAAAACGACCACAGAAAGTTCACAGAAATTACATTATTTTGTCACAAAGCTTTTCAACGCATTCATTCAGGGGACCACAGTCTTAGGGGCAGAAGAATGTACACTCCACTAACACTGTGCTTATGTATCCAGTGTCATAACAACTATGTTTATAGCCCTGTTTCCACCAGCCCTACTTGGCTCTGCTCTACTCTTCTCTGCTCTGTTCTACTCGGCTCTACTCTCTCCAGACTGAGAGCGTTTCTACCGGTCCTGTTTAACCAGTGCCAGGTCCTTCTTTAGTTTGTCTTGGCCCTGAAGTGTTCTAACTGACAGAGATTGGCCAGAGTGCTGCTGGAAGCCATGGTTGCCAAGGAATTCCCATGGATACTGGTTTGTTATGAGTAGGTTGCTTGGATACGGTACCAGATACTAAAGCGAAAATGGAAACACCACCAGGAAGAGTAGGTGGTAAGAGTAGTCATGTAGGGCCGAGAAGGGCTGGTGGAAACGGTGCTGATGTATCTAGTGTCATATCAAGTCAAAGTCATACACAGACACATGGAGAGAACATGCAAACTCCACACAGTAAGGTCCCGTCTGAAGGTTGTGTAGAAGCCGGGAGCTTCTTGCTGTGGACCATAAGCGCTAAACAGTGTGCCACAGTGCAGTTAATATAAACACCAGGATCACAGATAAAACCACAGATTTTTAAACCCAAAATTGTGAGTGTGACACAAACAATTACTGAGCTTTCTTTTACATGTAAGTCAATAGAAGCCACGGTGAGCTGGAAAAAAACATTGTCCATGAGCACTTCCCTATTGGGCGTCATTGAGCTATAGCGGGTTAGCATTGTCCATCTATGAACAGTCTATGCTCGGTGTATGTTTTCTCTAACGCACCACATTTATATGTTTTTAAAACTCAACAAACAGAGACAGAACGTTCCGCTCCACAGAGAACCTGCAGTTAACCCCAGGACAGTGACACAAAACCCAGCCTAACGTTCTTCTCTGATTACATCTTAGCTCCACCCTGAGCCGGGTCAGGGTCATGCGAATTGAATTTCTGAGAACGCATTGATATCTGATGGAGACTGAAACAGTAAACTGTCATTATGCGTCACTCATAGTCACTTGTTATTATATGAAAAATCAGACCAGGCTTAACGGAAAGAAGAAAAGTCAACATCACCTTCAATGTCTGGAAATCTGTGACACCTGGTGTTTACAAAAACTGTCCATCGGTTTTGTAAAGGTGAACTGGCAAAAGTTTCAGTCTCTAGATGTGCGAAGCTTGTACTCCATAAGATAGATGGATAATTTAATTCTCTCATACAATGTTAACAACACGGTCAATAACATGTAGTGAAATGACTAGTAACCAATACATTTGGTCATTTGCTCAGGAAAGCCAAGCTGCCTGCACAGATGTTGGTGCAGTTCTACACGGCCATCATCGAGTCCATCCTCACCTCCTCCGTCACCGTGTGGTTCGCTGGAGCCACAGTCAGGGACAAACAGAGACTACAGCGCATTGTGCGCTCTGCAGAGGAAGTGATCGGCCGCAGCCTTCCATCGCTGCAGGACCTGTACGTCGCCCGAGCTCGAGGCCGGGCTGGTCGTATCACAGCCGACCCCTCTCACCCTGCACATGGACTATTCCAACCACTCCCCTCAGGCAGGAGACTGCGGTCCATCAGGACTAGAACCTCCCGCCACAAGAACAGTTTCTTCCCCTCTGCTGTTGGACTCTTGAACACTTCTTAACCTGTCCCCCCGCCCTTTATAACCTTACTGTCACCTTACTGTCCTTTATTAAGTAACTTTACTGCTTGTCAACTTATTGCACTGCTTACCGCATATTGTGTGCACCATGTGCACTTGCATATTGTAATTGTAATCTTAATAATTCTATTTTAAATGTTACACCTTAGAAGTGTATGATTTTTATTATGCCTTACTATATTCTCTATTCTTTACCTCTTTTTTTCTGACTGATGCACCAAGCCAAAGCAATTTCCTAGTCTGTGACTTCCTGATACTTACATGGCAATAAAAATTATTCTGATTTCACTTCCCAAAAGGTGGTTCCATAAAGTATTAAAGCCACCCTGTGTAATTTTTACAGCTGCTCCATGTGAAAAAACATGTTAACTAATAACAAATGTGACCTTTTTAAGAATATTTACCTCCACCATGTTTTTTTTAATTGTATTCATAGGCTTAGAATTGAACTTTTAAGTGTCCATGAGAGAGGAGGACTATCCGTGTAAATGCAACAAAAAGCGACACATAAGCTACTACTATTGATTTCACCGTGCCTTCACAATTTGGAAGAAGGAACCATGGAGGACCAGTTATATAAAAGAACCACAGAGGACCACAGTTATGGAAAAGAACAATCGGAACAACAATCTTTTAGATAAATAATTATGCAGAAGTCCAGCGTCATAGCAGCAAAGTGTCAACATCGCAAACCACACGCACAAAGACAGCGTTAACAACAGGAGGTACATTGTGTAGTTTGTACACAACAGACTCACACGTGAACAATACGTAACTTTTTCACACTGACAATAAGATCCGAGCGCAGTCCAACTACTATGTCACAAGTTTCAACTAAACTTATTCAGGGACAAGAATCAAATAAAACACACAGAATCCCCACAAAACAATCGCCAGAATACTTTATCAGCAGCGAGAGTGAATGTTCTGTTTTTCTTACCGTGATGCAAATAGGGCGCTGTGGCTAACGTTAATGCTAACACGAGCTTTGCCATGTCCTGCTGCTCTTGTGTATATCTCCTGCTTCTTTGATCACCACAGTTTTTACCTCACACAGACTTTATTCCTCCATGTGTCTCTTCTCTTCACACCGCGTTTGTAAAACTATATATTCTAAAAGATCCATGGTAAAACTCAGTAGAGCCTCTGTGTCGGGGGCTGCTGTCTGAACGCGGTCTTGTTTACATGTTGGCTCCACGTGTCTGTCAAGTGTCCGAGACGTTTGGAGAGATCCGGTCATTTATCAAACTAAAGTATTCTTTACTTGGCAGTCTGGTGAAAGACTGAGAGTTTAGGAGCACTGTCAAACAGTATAAGCAAAAGTGTCCTTAACTCTACAGGCACCCGTACTCAAATCTCAATATATGAGACTGCAATATAGGATCTCAACGCTAGAGGCACTAGAAATTACACAGCGTACCTTTAACTAATGCTGTATTTAAATGTTGGCCTCCACTAAGGCTGCCCTTTGTCACCGGTTCTGTTCACTGTTTTTATGGACAGAATTTCTAGGCGCAGCCAGGGGCCTGAAGAGGGGGTCCGGTTTGGAAACAGGATTTCATCTCTGCTGTTTACAGACGATGTTGTCTTCTTGGCTCCAACGAACCAGGACCTGCAGCATGCACTGGGACGGTTTGCAGCCGAGTGTGAAGCGGCTGGGATGAGAATCAGCACCTCCAAATCCGAGGCCATGGTGCTCGACCGGAAAAAGGGGCCTTGCCCTCTCCAGGTGGGTGGAGAGGTCCTTCCATTTAGTATTTATTTAGTGAACAGATACAATGAATGTATTGTACGAACTGGATGAGGCTTTTTTACCATAGTCTCTGCGCAAAGGCGAAGTGACAACAGAATTACAATGTACAATTAATTAACGATAAGAATGGCCAACTTAGCATGTAATATATACAATTCAAATAAATGTTGAATTATTAAAACTTAATCATTTATGCCAAATTTGCAATCCAATAATAGCAATTACATAGGAGCTATTGATTTGTGTGAAGTGAGACGACCACTGTCCATAAATGTCCTTGAATGTGCATATATTTCCTTGATCATCACTGTACTTAGACCCCTCTATATCAGCAAGCCACCACTGAAAAACCCGGTGGGAGAAAAGTGAGAAACCTCGGGGAGGCCCATACTGAAAGAGGAATCCGCTTCCATGGACGTTGCAGACTGTAGATCCAGGACTGAGGCTGTAGATCCAGGACTGAGGCTGTAGATCCAGGACTGAGGCTATAGATCCAGGACTGAGGCTGTAGATCCAGGACTGAGGCTGTAGATCCAGGACTGAGGCTGTAGATCCAGGACTGAGGCTATAGATCCAGGACTGAGGCTGTAGATCCAGGACTGAGGCTGTAGATCCAGGACTGAGGCTATAGATTCAGGACTGAGGCTATAGATCCAGGACTGAGGCTGTAGATCCAGGACTGAGGCTGTAGATCCAGGACTGAGGCTGTAGATCCAGGACTGAGGCTATAGATCCAGGACTGAGGCTGTAGATCCAGGACTGAGGCTATAGATCCAGGACTGAGGCTGTAGATCCAGGACTGAGGCTATAGATCCAGGACTGAGGCTGTAGATCCAGGACTGAGGCTATAGATCCAGGACTGAGGCTGTAGATCCAGGACTGAGGCTATAGATCCAGGACTGAGGCTGTAGATCCAGGACTGAGGCTATAGATCCAGGACTGAGGCTGTAGATCCAGGACTGAGGCTGTAGATCCAGGACTGAGGCTGTAGATCCAGGACTGAGGCGTTAGATCGAGGTTGATGTCCCATAATCACGCCATGAATCAGGCAAACAGAACCTCTTCGTTATTGGAAAACTTGTTCTGTAACTGCAGAATCTGGTTCTGATTTTACAGTCGTTCCTTTTGTTGCATAATCGTCACTATAAACTTGTACTGCAGATCAGGAGAGGGAGCGATTGGATGTGAATAATGTGAGTGTTTTTAATCTACAGCCTTATGTAACTCCAGAGCATCTATGGACACGTCAATCCTGCACTAAAAAAAACTATGAACTATGTTGTTTTAGCTCTGCTCCATCTGTTTTAAATTTACCTGGTCCATTAATGACACACTCTCACAATGAAAACTGTATTTTTATTTTTGTACCGACCTTTCTTTAACCAGGAGAATTCAGGACGTCTGCGATGTCTTACTGTGCAGTGAAACATGGAAATAAAACTTGAACACACAAAATATATGTAGTAGGCATCACTTTCTCTTAACGTATTAAATAACCACCGACCAGTTTAACTCGACGCCCCAGGTTTAAGCCTCAGGAAATGTTTTTTGTTCCTTGGCCTGTCACAATATTCAATAAATCCATTATTCACATGATAATTAAAAGTAGCTCAATAATTTTTCTGGCCGCGATAAATGCCATTTGCATGCTTGTTTGTTTTTGTCGTCTCTGTCTCTCCCTCTCGGGTCAGCGAGCCAGTGTGTTCGCCGATGCAAAAGTACCGTTTAATAATATAATCTCTGGCGTATCTCCGTGAACACTACTGTCATATAAAGTCTGTGGAGGGTCTCTGGACAGAGACGCTGCAGAGCTGCATTATTGGGGAAGAACTTTCAATCAATCAATCAAATTTTATAAAGCACTCTAAAGAAAATGCAACACAAAGTGCTTTACAGTTTGGTTAAAAACAATCCCGCCGGCCCATGACCCCTCCCCCCGGCCACCCAACAGACCCACCCCAAACCACACACGTACACACACAAACAAAACACACGCTTTCTCACACACACACACTCTCACACACGCTCTCATGCACACTCACACACACACCAATAAAACAGTAAAACCATGAAGAGAGACTTGGTAGGGTTCAGATGCAACCAGCTGAAAAACCGTCATCCAAGGAGCCGTCTGGACCAGGAGCAGAGAGCCGCCCGTAGCCACAGAGACGACACAGGACCCAGAGGAGACACGAAACCGTAGTGTCTCCTCTGGGTCCTGCGCTAACGGAGGTAAGCTAGCGGCTTAAAATCAAAGCATCAAAGTCCGCCCGCTACTTCCGCCTCTTCCGGCGGGCGCCACCGCAACCCAGGACTTCTGGTCTGAACACAGCTGTGTCTGAAATTAAAATTTAGAGAATGTGCGTCTGGTGCGTTCCAACATCAGCGGTCTGAACTCCCCATTAACGATGAGTGAACCCTCATGTCAGTCACTTGTCAGTCGCATGCTGTGTGGGGAGGCGGGACTACTGGGCGTAAATAATTTCTAAAATTATGTTTACATATGGCCTATTGAGGCATCTGTTTCATAACTTTGTTTACAAAGGTCCTGGCTGTTTGATATCATCAGATATCTTAGAACAATATCGCAATAAATTCTGAGACAATTTATTGACCAGCAAAATTTGTTATCGTGACAGGCCTATGGATGGGTGTGGTTAGACACCCCATATGAGGGGTCAAACCACTCCCTGGTAGGGCCTCCCATGGCAAACAGGTCTTGTGTTTGCCATGGGAGGAGGGGGAGGGGGTTGCCACAGAGGGACCATTTATAAGGTTAGACACCACGCCCACAGGTCATGAATCTCCAATTCACTGCTGAGAGGTCAGTGTGTGTCATTGTAATGGTTTGCCAAATACGGACAAAACAATAGAATCAGACATTCTGTTGCTTTGCTGACACTTTGGGGGATAATTTGACACATTTCTGAGGAGAGGTCAGATGTGCAGATCAACAAACATGAACAAAACAACAAGGTCAGATATCCCAGTGCTTTGCCTGCTGTTTGATGGTCCCTGGTGTGATTGTGTGACTCTAAATGTGCCAAAAAGAGTCAGTAGGTTAGGTCAGTGTGTGTCATGGTATTCTGATCCAATGAGACACACTGACCATCAGAGAGGATAAAGAACCAACCCCCACAGATGACTCCTGAGCTGTCATAGATTTTGGACCATAATCCCAAGCCCTTGTTACATTACTGACACGTTCACTTCTAATTGGGGGTTTAACAAACCTGTAGCAATGCAAGTTTTAGCTCCTTCTTAAAAGAAAGACATGTGACTAATGCAGGGTCTCACAATGAGCTGGAGTAATTGTGTGTGGAAAGGGAAGTACGGGCGTCTCTGCTTAGACTGCTGCCCCCGCAACCTGGCAACGGATGAAGCAGAAGAAAATGGATGGATGGGTGTGGTTAGACACCCCATATGAGGGGTCTGACCACACCCTGGTAGGACCTCCCATGGCAAACAGGTCTTGTGTTTGCCATGGGGGGGGGGGGGGGGTTAGACACCTCGACATGGTTACCACAGAGAGACCAATTATAATCTGTGGGTGTAGTGTCTAACCACACCCACAGGTTAAAAATCTCCAACTCATGGCTGAGAGGTCAGTGTGTGTTGGTTTGCCAAATATGGACAAAACAATAGAATCACATTCTGTTGCTTTGCCGACACTTTGGGGATATTTTTGAACACTTTTCAGTTCACTTATGTTTGGAAGTTTTGCGAACCTGTTTATATCCAAATTTTAGCTCCTTCTTAAAAGAAAGAGACGTGATTAATGTGGGGTCTCACATGTTGGGGAGTTGTGAGGATTGGAGCAACTTTGTTTGGGACTTTGGAGTCGTTTGCTAGGCCTTGGGGGAATCTGACAACCGGGTTCCTGGTTCTGTACGTTCCGGTTCTTCCAGGCTGTCTTGGTGTCATGGGGGGACGTGGGTGGAACATCACGGCTAATGTGTCTGGATCCAAACCTGGGACTTGGCTTCGCTTTGCCCCCCGGGTTGGGATTCTAACCACCTTCACATTGCCCACAATTCTGCATGGTTCCTCTTCCTCTGGTAATGTTATTGACTTCACCTGACGCTGAATTGCAGGATGCTTTCCTCTCTCAGACTTGGTTTCACCTGTTGGTGCCTGAACTGGGATTATGCTCAGCTTCTTTTTTGGATTACTAATTACAGGTAATTCTAATTCCTCACACTTATGTTCCAGAGCAGGCTTGGAACTATCTTCTGTCAGGACCACACTGTTTAGTAAATTTGACCTCATAGGAAGAGCTGATCCCCTAGATCCTCTCTTGGCCAACAATTTTAGTGGAGGTTGGTCCAACTTCTTGACTGGCCCTAACCCTAATCCTCGGCAAACACTGGGGGATGGCTGTTTCTGCTCCTGTACTCTTACTTGTTTCACACTCTTTGGTTTTGGAGTGTTGTTGCCTTGAGGTACTGTCACCTGTTTTTTGGGCGTCTCATCGGTCAAAATTAAAGACTGACGAGGCTCAAACTTCCTCTTGGAGTTCACGATGAAGCCTTGTCCGTCCTTGTAGAAGTGAAGACGGTTATCGACCGTTTCTTTGGCCCCACACAGGAAGAGCGATACGGTTTTCCATGGAAGCTCTACGGATGGCCATCTCCACTTGCCCCTCGTACTCTTGCTGTTCCGTCTTCTTCTGGGTGTCTCTCTCCTCCTGCTCCTGACTTTCATGCCGTTCTTCCAGAAGGCGTTTATTGTTCTGAGCACACTTTTCTGTCCGCCGCCACCTTCGCTGGGCCTTCCTGCGCTCTGACTCCAGCCCACATTGGTGGCGTGTCTTCATCTGTTCTTGCACCAGATGGATCTGCAGAAGTTGCTGCTCTCGCTTCTGCTTGATTTCACGCTTCACCTCAGTGCTTAATTTGTCTCTGGCCTCAGCCTCTCTCTGAGCCAGTTCCTTCTGCTGTAATCGCAATTGCTGCTTCTCTACATGCTCGCGTATTATGGTCTCAGCGAGTCGAGAGTCCTCATTCTCCCGTTTTGTGATCCTTCTCACTCTTCTCCTGGTCTCCATTTTGAAGCTGTAGTGATTTATGAGTCGTCTTGTGTTGTGTTTTTGCGAAGCATTGGGTCGCAGGCACCAAGCACCCTGGTCATATGGTTCAACACAGGCCACCTAAGGACAGAATACCTTAAGATTGTGGTGATATCATTGTCTTTATGACATCATCGCCATGGTAACCAAGTATCATAGCAATAAGATATAGAGCTATGGCAACAACTTGTTAACAGAAAGCGTTTCCATAGCTGAGATGCCACTGCTCATAAACTACAGACAGTAATGCGCTGCAGTGCGTGTGTCTATGTCACAGGTTTAAAAGTGTCTGTTGAGGGGGTGTGATCATAAAAAGGGAAACTGGATAAAAAGGGGATAAAATTTAATACAATATTTACAAAAGGGATCCATGAAAGATGATTAAAAGCCCAGAGTCCGTCCTCACTGTCCTCCGCTCTTCTCACCCGGGACCGGGCCGCAGTTCCGCCAGCCACTAGCCGATCACGGGTCGGCACCGGGCACCCGCGGGGGAGAGCCGGCACATCCCGGTCGTCGTTGGGCCTAGCCCGGGCGTGCACGCGCCTTCATGCGCTGTCAATGCGCGCCCCCCTCACCGGTGCCGCTCCCCCCGCTGGCCTCAGTGCACCGTGGTCTCTGGCTGGCGGTGCTCGTCCTCGTCCTTGGCCCGGTCCCGCGTCCTCCTCCTCTGGTCCCCCGTGTTCTCTCTCTCTCTCTCTCTCTGTCTGTGCTCAGTCCTGCAGTGCCCGCCCCCAATTAAAAGGTCTTGATTAAAACAGGTGCGGGTTAGGGGAAGTGTCCAGGGAACAGTGATAAAATACATGCATTAAAACCATAAAAACACACAAAACACATCACAAAAATAAAAGCAGTTAAAAGTCTTTTAAAAGTCCACTTTCCCACATCTATACTTTGTGTCAAATGTAAACGGTGTAAACTTTGTCGCTAACTCACCCTGTGTTTTCATTACGACTCGGACACATGTGAAAAGCACCAGCTCACAGCGCCGCACCGCAACAGGGAGTCGGGGTGCATTCACAAACGGTGTTTGTCCCAGACCCTGCCAGCCTCCGTTACATTTTATTTTTTGTAATAAATAAATTTTTTGGAAAGTCTTGCGTCTCCTCTGGGTCCCCTCCATTACGCCATGACAGAACAATCTGGCCACATGGACCCATCAGACCAAGACGCTCTACGGCAGGCCCTGGCTTCTCAGGGAGTTCTCGTGGGCCAGCATGACAAGATGCTTCAAGAAGTGATGGGCAAGCTTCAAGAACTATCTTCTAACATGAGAAATTTGGGAGGCCACATGCATCAGCTTTTTCAGCACTTCCCCGCTGCTGCTCCAGAGGCCGCTGTCTCTTCACCTCCTTCATTCCCACAACCGCAAGTTTCTCTTCGGGAGCCTCATATTCCAACCCCTGAACGTTACTCTGGAGATTTGGGAGCGTGTGGGCGTTTCCTTCTTCAGTGCTCTATGGTCTTCGATCTGCAACCCTTGACCTACTCTACAGATAAGTCCAGAATAGCTTATATTTTGAGCTTACTCACTGGAAAAGCTTCTCAGTGGGCTACTGCACTTTGGGAGAGTAAATCTGTGTTTTTTCAAACTTCTGATGATTTTTGTGATGAAATGAGGAGAGTTTTTGATCACCCTCTTAAAGGGAGAGAGGCAGCTAAGCGGCTACTCTCGTTTAGTCAAGGCACTTCACCTGTGGCACAATATGCTGTAGATTTTCGTATTTTGGCCTCTGAGAGTGGATGGGACAACAAAGCCCTGCAGACTGCTTTTTTTAGAGGCCTAAACGAAAATGTTAAAGATGAGTTGGCAGCCAGAGACGATTGTAATTCGTTAGAGGAACTAATTTCCCTAGCCACTCGCTTGGACAATCAACTGAGGGAGAGACTAAGAGAGAGAGCTAGTCTGCGCCAGACTCGCACCAGTTTTCCTCACACATTCCCTACCCTAAGATCCTCAGCTCCTTCTGTGCCTCACACGTTCCAGGAACCTGTAGCTGCGGAGGAGCCCATGCAAATTGGTCGAGCCCATCTCTCTTTTCAGGAACGTCAACGTCGCCGAGATGCCGGCCTTTGCCTTTACTGTGGACAGGCTGGTCATTACATCTCTACTTGTCCTCGGCAGCCAAAAGGGAGGGTTCACCAGTAAGCGGGGAGGTACTGCTGAGCCAAACGTCTTCTCTCCAATCTTCCTGTCCCGACCGACTCCAACTCCCAGCATCCATCATGTGGAACCGTGAGTCAATTCAAATTTTGTCCTTTGTAGATTGTGGGGCAGACGACAATTTTATTGACAGCTCTCTGGTTGCCCGGGCCAATATTCCGACCAAACCCATAGATTTTCCTAGAGATGTTAATGCTTTGAACGGCCAGCCCCTTGCGAAGATCACTCATTGCACTGTCCCCATTACGCTCTTGATTTCGGGCAACCACACGGAAGTAATTAACTTTTTGGTTATCTCCTCTCCCCATGCTCAAATTGTTCTCGGCCTTCCCTGGTTAAAACTCCACAACCCCCACATTGATTGGTCTACTAACAAAGTCACAAGTTGGAGCATATTCTGTCACTCCCATTGTTTGCAATCGGCTTTAACTTCCAGCAGTAATCGCACAATACCACCACCTAGTCCTCCTGATTTGTCTGCCGTTCCGAAAGATTATCATGATTTGGGAGAGGTCTTTAGCAAACAAAAAGCCTTGTCTCTTCCGCCACATCGACCCTATGACTGTGCTATAGACTTACTCCCCGGAGCCCCGTTGCCCTCCAGTAGACTCTATAAGTTGTCACGCCCAGAAAGAGAAGCCATGGAACTTTATATTAAAGATTCCATGGCTGCCGGGTTGATCCGCCCCTCTTCTTCCCCTGTCGGGGCTGGATTTTTCTTTGTTGATAAGAAGGACAAGACGCTTCGTCCATGCATTGATTATCGTGGCCTTAACGAGATAACTGTAAAAAACAAGTATCCTTTGCCCCTGATTGACTCAGCGTTTGAGCCACTTCATCAAGCAACAGTTTTCACAAAACTTGACCTCAGAAATGCCTATCACCTCGTCCGAATTCGAAAGGGAGATGAGTGGAAAACTGCTTTTAACACACCTCTTGGACATTTTGAATATTTGGTTATGCCCTTTGGTCTGACTAACGCCCCGGCTGTGTTTCAAGCCCTTGTTAATGATGTACTTCGAGACATGCTCAATAAGTTTGTTTTTGTTTATCTCGATGATATTATGATTTTTTCCAAGGACCTGAATCAGCACGTACAACATGTCAGGTTAGTCCTGCAGCGACTTCTGGAGAATAAACTTTTGGTTAAATCTGAGAAATGCGAGTTTCATGCAGCATCTGTTAGTTTTCTTGGTTTTGTGATTGAACAGGGACTGGTTAAACCTGATCCTGCTAAGGTGACTGCAGTGGCGGAGTTGCCAAGGCCGGAGTCTCGCAGACAACTTCAACGTTTCCTGGGGTTCGCAAACTTCTATCGCCGATTCATCAAGAATTACAGCATTAAAGCAGCCCCACTCACGCAGTTGACTTCCACCAAACTTCCCTTTAGGTGGACTCCCGAGGCAGAGATGGCATTCACTGCACTTAAAGAACTTTTCGTTACTGCACCTGTTTTGAGCCATCCAGATCCTTGCAAGCAATTCATTGTTGAGGTTGACGCTTCAGACACCGGGGTTGGGGCAGTGTTGTCCCAGTGTTCAGACAAGGACTCTAAATTGCATCCATGTGCTTTTTTCTCGCATCGTCTCTCCCCTGCTGAGCGTAATTATGACGTTGGAAACAGGGAACTTCTGGCAGTGGTCCTGGCCCTTCAGGAATGGAGACATTGGCTTGAGGGTGCTGAACAGCCTTTTATTGTCTGGACTGATCACAAGAATCTCTCCTATCTCCACTCAGCTAAGAGATTAAACTCCAGTCAAGCACGTTGGTCTCTGTTCCTTGGAAGGTTTAACTTCACACTCACTTACCGTCCCGGATCCCGCAACGTTAAACCTGATTCGTTATCGCGTCAATATACTGTCAACGAACCAGAACCTCAGCCAGATGCTATTCTCCCTCCATCCAGTGTTTTGGACCAGCCTAAAGAGTGCCCTGTCTCTGTAATAGGAGCTATGTTCTGGCAGATTGAAAGAGTGGTTAGAGAGGCGCAACGTTCACAACCTGACCCAGGTAATGGTCCAGATAACCTCATGTTTGTCCCTGACTCTGCTTGCTCACCTGTTCTCCAGTGGGCCCATTCTTCGAAACTTACCTGTCATCCTGGTTTCCATCGCACTCTGTTGTTTTTAAAGAAAAAGTTCTGGTGGCCTACAATGAACCAAGATACCCGTAGCTTTGTCTCTGCTTGCTCTGTCTGTGCCCGCAGTAAATCCAGTCACCGACAACCAGCTGGCCTCCTTCACCCTCTCCCCATACCCAGCCGGCCATGGTCTCATATTGCTGTGGATTTTGTTACTGGCCTGCCACAATCGGAAGGTAACTCCACTATACTTACGATAGTTGACCGATTTTCCAAGGCCGCACATTTCATTCCTCTCCCCAAGTTGCCCTCTGCTACTGAAACTGCTGACTTGTTGGTCCTCCATGTGTTCAGACTCCATGGAATCCCCTCTGACATAGTCTCTGATAGAGGCCCACAGTTCACGTCGCAAGTGTGGGAAGCTTTCTGTCAGTCATTTGGGACTTCTGTTAGTCTCTCCTCAGGTTATCACCCGCATTCAAACGGCCAGACAGAGCGGACTAATCAAGATCTGGAGTCTGCTTTACGCTGTGTTACATCTCGGCATCAGTCTTCATGGAGCAAGTTCCTGCCCTGGATTGAATATGCCCACAATTCGCTGGTTTCATCCGCTACTGGTATGTCTCCTTTCATGGTCTCCCTGGGTTACCAACCACCTCTTTTCCCAGATGACGAAAGGGACATTGCCGTGCCCTCCGTCCAAGCTCACATCAGGCGTTGTCGGCGCATTTGGAGGGCTGTGAGAGGGGCTTTGGAGCGTATGCTATCCGCAATCAACGGATGGCTGACAGGCATCGGAGACCGGCTCCTGCATACCAGAGGTGTGGACTCGAGTCATGTGACTTGGACTCGAGTCAGACTCGAGTCATGATTTTGATGACTTTAGACTCGACTTGACCAAATGTAAAAAGACTTGCAACTCGACTTGGACTTTAACATCAATGACTCTGACTTTCACTTGGACTTGCGCCAATTGACTTGCAAAGACTTGCGTAACCCGGGCCATTTTTACCTTTCTCCGCATCTCTCTTTCTATCTATGCCGTCTCTGAAGAAACAAAGCCTCGCGGTAGTTGTAGCGCTCGCGAGAGAGTTCGAACGTGAGTTCCCCGCAGTTCGCGCTTCAACACTTCCCTAAACAAGCGCACTGCATTCACCGGTGGGTGTGTTGTCGTAGGGAAGCTGGAAATGAGCGAGCTGCAGGTATTTATCGCGACCTAACGTCATATTTTGTTCTACAAACCGTAATTGATATGCTTTCACTACAGGCGCCTCATACAATTGAATCGACGCAGTTGTCACACTGTGTATCGTGTTTTAAAGAGGAACTGGTGAGTCAAACTAGCGCTAGCCTGCGCTGCTCTGTTAGCTCTTTCTTATATTTTTCTGTGTGGGCGCCGAGGCCTATTATTATGAGTATGTTTTTGCTGTGCTCCTCCTGCTAAAGTTTGCATACATTAGATAGTTGTTTTGATTATGTGCACTAAGCTAGATTAATATTTGCACTATTGTTTATAGTGCATTGATATGAGAATCAGTGCTTTGACTGATTTAATTAATTTATATGAGACATTTTATTATGTAATGATATATTGGTAATTATGAGATATTACTAATGCTGGTCCAGTTCATACAGGCCAGGGTCCTTCCCCTCCATTGGTCCCTTCAGTCCTTTGGAACAATAACCACTACGGACATTAAACTGATTATATAGATACAGGTCCTAGCCCAATACTCATATTCATATATGCTGCACTGCTGCACTTGCTACTTCCCATTAAAAACCCCAAAGATAAAAAGTATGTTGACACGGACTGCTCTGATTTTATGTGTGGCCTGTGCATGTGTAACTGAGCCTGCATCTGGCACAACATCCAATTAGATCACGTAGATAGTTTTGATTTACCAGCAGCCAACGACATGGAACAAACTGTTAGTCCATGGGTCAGAGACCAACGAGAATGCACCAGAAAAATGATTCCTAACATTATTTTGTTTGCCTACAAAAGTACGTGGAGACCAACAAGAAACAAATCGCGGTCAAAAAGACTCGAGAGGACTCGAAAGTCAAACCGTAGGACTTGGGACTGACTTGAGATTTGTTGGCCTTTGACTTGGACTCGACTCGGGACTTGCCTGTCTTGACTCGTGACTTGACTCGGGACTTGAGGGCAATGAATTGAGACTGACTTGTGACTTGCTAAACAATGACTTTGTCCCACCTCTGCTGCATACCAACCTGGACAAAAGGTTTGGTTGAGCTCTCGCGACCTGCCACTCCAGGTTGAGTCCCGTAAGCTGGCACCTCGGTTCATCGGCCCTTACGTCATTGAGAAGATGATCAACCCCTCAGTCGCTCGTCTTAAGTTTCCTTCTTCGCTTCGTGTTCATCCTTCGTTTCATGTGTCTCTCCTCAAACCTGTCTCTGCTAGCCTTCTCTGCCCTCCGGCCGCTCCCCCTCCTCCCGCCCGGGTGGTTGATGGCCATCCGGCGTTTACTGTGCGCCGCGTCCTTGGTGTCCGGCGGCGGGGTAGGGGTTTCCAGTATCTTGTTCACTGGGAGGGTTATGGCCCGGAGGAGCGGTCCTGGGTTCCCCGTGGTTGCATCTTGGATGCCGCCCTCCTCCGGGATTTCTACCGGGCCCATCCTGACCGGCCTGGTCGGACGTCGGGAGCCGTCCGTTAGGAGGGGGGTACTGTCATGCCCTGCTGCTCGCCCCCTCCCCTCCTGTGCATGGGTGGAGTTCTGGAGCTGCTCACCTGCTCGTGATTGGCAATCATCATCCTACTTCAGCTGTGCTCTGCTGCCAGTTGATGCCAGATTGTCCGTCATTGATGGTGATTTTTCCAGTCGGCCTTGTGAGCTTAAATCTGTTTTTTGTGAGCAACTACTTACCTGTTTTTTCCCTGTGTTTCCAGTCCGCCGATCTGCTCCAGTCTCTGCCTGCCTTTTTGTTCCCGTTTTGTCCCAGACCCTGCCAGCCTCCGTTACATTTTATTTTTTATAATAAATACATTTTTTGGAAAGTCTTGCGTCTCCTCTGGGTCCCCTCCATTACGCCATGACAGTCTGCCGTTCATGACACATAAGATGAACTAATTCACGTTCAAGTTCTTTTTTTAAAAAAAGTGTTGCGTTCAGTTCAACGTTCACAAAAAAATGAGCGTGTTCTTTTGAACTCGTTCATGCACAACACTGACTATGGGCCCTTTGAAGTTAGACGGGGCCGGGTAATATTCAAAAGAATCACCGGCAGAAGAGGAAAATTGTCTGCACAAAAAAGAAACTTTCAAGCAGGAGACGTGGTGCTTATAGTGGATAACACAACTCCGAGAAGCACATGGACAATGGGAAGAATCATTCAAACTTTTCCTGATTTCCATTGGACCGGTACGCAAAGTGATGCTGAAGACAAAGTCCAGTCAATAATTCAGCCTTATTTGTGTTTTTTGGATGCTTCAACAAAGCCACAGCCACAAGTAAAAAATATAAAATAGTTTTTTGTTAAAAAGTTAATCAGATTATATGTTAAAAATGGTTAAAACCCTAAAAAGTCTAAGTTAACTTAAGAATTTTAACCGTTTAAAGAAAGATTCTAAAATGTTATAAGTTAGTAAATGTCACAATGATTAAAAACTGTAAAAGGCAGTTGCAGAATATCTAAGTTTGAAATCAGGTAGAGCAGCTTTAAAATCAGAGACACAGCACACAACTGTTCCCTGCAGGTTCACAGCTTCACATGAGATCGATGAAGTCGTCCAATTCCCCAGTTTTTGTTCAGAATGTCAGGCAGCACCTCGCTAAAACACGGCTCACCTTTCACAGCCTCAATGATTCACTTTTTCTTTTTTACAGCGTGCTTTTCTATACTCCAACAACATAACCGCTAGTGTAATAGTGGTACGGTGGCGGAGTGGATAGCACCCAGCAAGAAGGTCCTGGGTTTGAATCTCGGTCGGAATGGGGGCCTTTCTGAGTGGAGTTTGCATGGTCTACCCGTATCTGCATGCGTTTCGCCCCAATTTCCCATACCACTATAAACATGTACAATAGGTCAGGTACTGGCGACCTGTTTTTGGTTTCTATCTGGTCCCTCTCTCTGGCCTCTCTCTGGTCCCTCTCTCTGACATCTCTGTTCTCTCTCTGGCCTCTCTCTTGTCTCTCTCTCGTCTCTTAACTGTAAGTTAAAAGAACATTGAAACCCACAAGGATCTGGATCTCATTCTGTTTGTGTCACGTTTGATTGGAGAGTGGCAGAAAAGCCAAAAAAAATATTTATTTTTGTATATATTTTATAGATTTTGGCCTATGTACCCTAATGGAAATGTAGCACAGCTGGCATAATACGGCAGAATTTTGATGCGTTTGCTGTTGGCATCTATGCTAATTTAGCTAATAATGCTAACATTAACAATCTTGAGGGCCAGTTCTGCAAGTGATGCTGTTTCCCAATTGTGTTTTGGTGTCATTGGCATGTTGTAGAGAGGTTCTTAGTTGACAAAATAGTCCTCGTTTTGATTGAGTAGTTGCTTAAAAAAGCACATTCTAACACCGTATTTCTGCTCAGATTTTCTTTAGTCTAGTTACATAATATAGCTACATAGTTAGAAATACGGGAGGGCGAGAGTGGCTCAGTTGGTAGGGTATTGGCCTTTGAGCCTGAAGGTCGTGGGTTTGAGCCCACCACTACACATTCCTCACCAACGTCCACTAATGTCATTTCACACGTCATTATTCATTCACACCATACACGGTGGTGGTAAACTACTAACCACAGCTAACCCGGGGCACACTGACAATAGCAAGGCAACCAGTCTGTGCCATCGGCCCCTCCCACCACCACCAACCATTCACACACACACACACACACTAGACTCATACAGTAACAGCACAGCCACCCTACAGCACCTGGTGTTCTCAGAGGTCTCCCATCACAGTGCTAACCAGGCCCTGTCCTGCTTAGCTTCTGAGGTCTGACTTGCCAGAACTACTCACAGATTTACTAAGAGAAAAGTTAATGTGATGAGAGAATCATTGATAAAACAGACAAACACACACAGACAATACACTGTAGGGAAACAACTCTGGAAATACTGGCTTTGTCAAATTCTTTGTATAAGAGAAAAGATTTGTTGGAATATGATAAAATGAGATCCGTGGAATGTTGAATAAGTCTTTTTCTGCTAATTGTTGTCTAATTCTGTTGTTGTGTTCCGGATGAATGAGCGCTGACGTGGGTTCGCTCTGTTCCAGGTGTTTTGAAGCTTATCCTGCTATGTCTGATATTATGGTTCAAGTCACGGATTAACGTTACCAAGAAATTCAAGGTTTTCGAGTAACAGCTAATTCTCTTCAGGCAGAAACAGTATTAAAAAGTAGTAAAAGTACTAGACATGTGTGTCCAATGGCCACTTTGGACTATGCTGTGGTCACGTACTGCAAATGAGAAAGCGCTGTGGTAATTCATACACTTTATTTTTCATTTAAAGAAGGAATAGTACGTAAAACAAGTTAATACAATTGGGGACTTTACATTATATATGCACACATACGCTTACAAACACACACATAAGACATTTAAATGTAAAAAGTTCATGGTTAGAGGTCTGGAAGTCTACCGCCGAAATATGTCAAGTAATTGATCCGAGTTTTTTAAAACTATTATTACTCTTATCAAAAGTACCTTCTAAGGCGTAAACATAAGGCGTTTTCACAGCGTCTCGACTGCAGAGTTTGTGCGTTATCACAGTTTATCAAAGTGAGTTGAGGGGAGTTTGAGCGAGCCAGGGTGGGCTCAGTCTAATCGAAATTTCCCCACTGTGGGACGAATAAAGGAATTCTTATCTTATCTTAATGTCCATCCATCCATCCATCCATTTTCTACCCCTTAATCCATTTCTGGGTTGGGGGGGTGGCCAGAGATGCCACCCAGTACACATAGCACTGATCCTCCTGCAGGTGGTGAGTCCACAGGAGGATGGCCGCTCTATGGCATAGCCTTGATCTTTCAGCGGTCTAATGTGAGCAGGGCCATACATACACACAGAGGTGGGACAAAGTCATTGTTTAGCAAGTCACAAGTCAGTCTCAATTCATTGCCCTCAAGTCCCGAGTCAAGTCACGAGTCAAGACAGGCAAGTCCCGAGTCGAGTCCAAGTCAAAGGCCAACAAATCTCAAGTCAGTCCCAAGTCCTACGGTTTGACTTTCGAGTCCTCTCGAGTCTTTTTGACCGCGATTTGTTTCTTGTTGGTCTCCACGTACTTTTGTAGGCAAACAAAATAATGTTAGGAATCATTTTGCTGGTGCATTCTCGTTGGTCTCTGACCCATGGACTAACAGTTTGTTCCATGTCGTTGGCTGCTGATAAATCAAAACTATCTATGTGATCTAATTGGATGTTGTGCCAGATGCAGGCTCAGTTACACATGCACAGACCACACATAAAATCAGAGCAGTCCGTGTCAACATACTTTTTATCTTTGGGGTTTTTAATGGGAAGTAGCAAGTGCAGCATATATGAATATGAGTATTGGGCTAGGACCTGTATCTATATAATCAGTTTAATGTCCGTAGTGGTTATTGTTCCAAATGTCCTACTGTAGAATAGGGGTAGTATGAGGGGTCTAGGCTTTGGACCTGGGGCAGCTCGCCATCAACTGGACCAGCATTAGCAATATCTCATAATTACCAATATATCATTACATAATAAAATGTCTCATATAAATTAATTCAATCAGTCAAAGCACTGATTCTCATATCAATGCACCATAAACAATAGTGCAAATATTAATCTAGCTTAGTGCACATAATCAAAACAACTATCTAATGTATGCAAACTTTAGCAGGAGGAGCACAGCAAAAACATACTCATAATAATAGGCCTCGGCGCCCACACAGAAAAATATAAGAAATAGCTAACAGAGCAGCGCAGGCTAGCGCTAGTTTGACTCACCAGTTCCTCTTTAAAACACGATACACAGTGTGACAACTGCGTCGATTCAATTGTATGAGGCGCCTGTAGTGAAAGCATATCAATTACGGTTTGTAGAACAAAATATGACGTTAGGTCGCGATAAATACCTGCAGCTCGCTCATTTCCAGCTCCCCTACGACAACACACCCACCGGTGAATGCAGTCCGCTTGTTTAGGGAAGTGTTGCTGCGCGAACTGCGGGGAACTCACGTTCGAACTCTCTCGCGAGCGCTACAACTACCGCGAGGCTTTGTTTCTTCAGAGACGGCATAGATAGAAAGAGAGATGCGGAGAAAGGTAAAAATGGCCCGGGTTACGCAAGTCTTTGCAAGTCAATTGGCGCAAGTCCAAGTGAAAGTCAGAGTCATTGATGTTAAAGTCCAAGTCGAGTTGCAAGTCTTTTTATATTTGGTCAAGTCGAGTCTAAAGTCAGCAAAATCATGACTCGAGTCTGACTCGAGTCCAAGTCACATGACTCGAGTCCACACCTCTGCATACACATATACATATACATATACATATTAAATATACATATATACATGCACAGGGAAACTCTGAGTTAGAACATTGTCAGAGTAGAACCCCTGTCTCACATTTTCAGGAAGATTTCATGAATCTGAAATGCTGCCTCACCATTTTTTTGTCCTGACTCCTGGCATCAGCACGAGGCCAGTCCCTGTGCTCCTCAGAGTCCTGTCAGGCGATAGTGGCGACACTATCAGTTTAACATCACAGAGAATTAAGTGAACAACTAAAGCAGACTTTTTAAGCCGAGCTGCAGTGATGACTTTCTCTGGCGTCTGCTCCAGTTTCAGCTCCGCAGCCCTGACCTGTTTCTCAGCCTCTTTCACTTGTTCTCGGTCAAGTTCTTGAAGCTGTTAAATGTGCTCCAGGGTCACCTCTTCAGCAGCGGGACACGTGAGCACAAGACACAAGGAGGAAAGGCAGGATTAAAGGAAAGGGGTTAGTATCATGCTGGAGGTAATCGTGTCAGACAGGTGTTCCTCTGATCCGAGACGTCTTGTGAACTCACGAGAGAGCAGCACGCTCTGGTCTCTCTCTGGTCTCTCTCTGGTCTCTCTCTGGTTTTATAAAACAGAAATGGCAGAAAGCTGTTGTACAATCATAGGGAACACACATGCATAATATACCATCCTGCCATACAGCAGCGATCTCAAACCATTTCAGTGCCACGGATTGGTCTAACGTTAGACAATAATTGCACGGACTGGCACCCAAACGCACCCCCCCACACCTCATCGGAAACAAACGCATCCTCCTCACCACGAAAACAAAATAATCCTCTAGTCATCGTTTTAGTCAGCTTATATTTTGTTTCGTGTTCAAGCTCCCACGGATGCTTCCTATGTATTTCTTTACACCGTGTTTGTAAAACTTCGTTATGATTGGGAGCCTTATCAGAACACACTTCTGGAAGGACATTTGTTTTCATTTCACAGATGCCATGTCACATGACCAAAGTCTAAGGAGAGAATCCGGTTATTAGAAAAGAATAAAAGACGTTTTAGACTTGGATAATATATACAAAAATGTCATGCACGGTTAGAATGTCCCACGGCCCCGTACCGGTCTTCAGACCCAGTACCGGTCCGTGGACCCTGTACCGGTCTGCAGACCCAGGGGTTGGGCACCACTGCCGTACAGTGAAAACAGTGGTTTTTTTACACTGCTTTTTATTCAAATTAAGTAAATACAGTTTTTTTTTTGCAGAAAATATCACAGCGTTTTGAAGACCAAAAACGTCTAAGACGACAGTTCTGATCAATAATACAAAAAATATAAATAAATATAACTATTGACAACATTTGAGGCGAGAAATATGACCCTGTTTTGTCATTGTGGTAATTTTTTGAGCTGTAAATTAGAAAAAAGCTTGGACTTAATCTCCAGGCGAGGCTCCGTACACAAACCTTGTGGCACAGAGCTCGTTTACTACTTTAGACATTACCCTGGTCCTAACAGTCCCAGAATCTGGTTCTGAAAGTCCTAGTCGTGAAGTAACGATGAACAATCACTTTTTTAACATAATGGCCAGAAAAAAACTAGATTCTTTGTTAGAAGACTTAGAATCTACAAAAGACGACATTTTTTCTCTAAAATCTACGCCATTGGAGACATTTATTTTAGAAAAAATAGAGACTCCATAAGTTCTCCACTTGGTGCGAGCAGTTGCCACAACTGCAAACGCCACAGAAAAATCTGCATTTTGACTCTGAATCTGTGAAGATTTACATTGTTCTTAATGGAGAAATGTACTTCCTGTCCCTCGGAGGACTTTTGCGCCGCTGCGTGACATCTGCTGCATCCCAGAAATTAGTCTTGGCTATAATCACCATGATGCATACATCAGACCACTGTACCACATGTTTTCTGTATCCGTCCTGACTCAAATAAACCTAAAAATATTAATACAACCACAAATCTGAGATAAACAGCCTCAAAGTGTTCCCTTCTTCAGCCCAGTCCAGGAGGGAACACAATGCTGTTTATTTGCACCACATTAGAGCAGGCATGTGCACACTCAGGCCTGCAGGCCTCTGAGGGTCTCCTCTGAGGGTCTCCCCTGAGGGTCTCCTCTCAGGGCTCCTCCAAGGCCCCCTTCAGCTTTAGCAGAATAAACATGGCCTATGGAGGAAGACACTCAAAAACAGCCAAAACAAAAGATAAACCAAGACTAAACAAAGTCTAAACCAGGACAAAACCAGTGTTAAACCAGCTCTTAATCAGGTCTAAACCAGGACTAAACTCACCGTGGGCCTTCGTCAAACAAATGGTTTTTCCATTATGAGAAGCCACCTTAAATGGGTGGGGCCGCAGCATAACACAAGTCACTCAAGAATGTTTTGCATCATAAATAAGTGTTATCAACAAGACAAGTGGAAAGAACACATTTAAAGACATAAGAAATATTTACAACTCACTTTCACTCTCAGACTGCATCCATTCACTTATACACTCTGTAATCCCAAAACACCACAGACACACAATAAAAGAAGAATACATTGACGTTTTTGAGCCAGGACTCGCCCTACTAGTCTTGACCTGAAGATTTAAGGAAATGGTTGGAGTCTGCTCTGCTCCTCCTGGGTCTGAAAACCTGCAGCCACAGCGGCATCACGTTATGCTGAAGACTCTGAAGGGCTACCGAGCGGATTGAAGCGTTGATATGAGTGCTTCCACTCAAGCGCTTGCTCATGTGCTGTCGTTTACGGAGCTCACGTCTCACAATATGGATCGCACATTTGAAAGTGGATGGCCTGACCATAGAATGATAGAACCGGGAAGCGCAGAGGAACGAGACTTTCTTTTGGCTTCGCTGTGTAAGCAGAAACCGGTAACGAAGACACGGGAAGTTACAGCTTCGCCCTCGCCACGATCCTCGTCTACTTCAGCTGTCTGTGCTAACGAGAGACCTGCAGATTTTCTCAAGAAAGTGGGGGCCAGTGGTCCGCTGTGATTGGTCACAATCTGGACCCGAAACAAATTCTCTTCCTTGTTGCTTGAAAATTTGATCTAAAATAAAATGACACGCCAGCACAAACCAGCGCTACTTATTCTTCAAAAGGACATATATCCCAATGCACTGCATGAATATGGATTGAATTTTCGTAATGAATACTAAAATAAAGTGAGGTAATGCAGCTTTAATATTTACAGTCTATGGTTATTACGAGCCACAAGGTGGTGGTGTCTAGGAGTGTGGCTCAGTAACAAAAATAAAACCGGGTGTGGAACAGAGACGGGAGGCGGAGGTCCAAAAAGCAAATGGTTTATTAAAATAGGTGCAAAAGAACCACTGTTCAATCACAAAACAAAATGCTCCAAAAGGGGTGAGGTACAGACACAGGACCCACTGGTCCAACGGACGGTCGAAGTGGCAGAGAGCGTCAGCCTGGTCTCGATCCCGGCCCTTTATACCTCCCAGCAGATTACCCACAGGTGTGAGCGGGACGTCACTCAGCTGGAGGTGGGAGGGTCTGAGAGGTGGAGGCAAGGAGAAACAAAATACCAAAACCAAAAGGACTTTGTCCGTAACACCTCCCCCCATAAAAACTAAGCTCTACTCCTCGTTAACAGGAAAACAGGTTCTTCTGTAAAACACAAACTAATTCACAAAGTGGGAAAGGATATGGGTGCCACCACCACCACCCAAGTGGCGATGCAAGTCCCCTGTGACGCCAAGAGGCCTCAGCCACAACATGGTCCTTTCCACTCCAGTGCTGGGTCAATTTGGAGTTGACTGCCACTGAATGTCCCACGCACCCACACACACACGCGACTCACCCAGAGCGCACGACTCCTGGTGCACCCACCGCAGTTCCACTGTATCCCGGACGAGCCCCCACGTATTACGAGCCACAAGGTGGTGGTGTCTAGGAGTGTGGCTCAGTAACAAAAATAAAACCGGGTGTGGAACAGAGACGGGAGGCGGAGGTCCAAAAAGCAAATGGTTTATTAAAATAGGTGCAAAAGAACCACTGTTCAATCACAAAACAAAATGCTCCAAAAGGGGTGAGGTACAGACACAGGACCCACTGGTCCAACGGACGGTCGAAGTGGCAGAGAGCGTCAGCCTGGTCTCGATCCCGGCCCTTTATACCTCCCAGCAGATTACCCACAGGTGTGAGTGGGACGTCACTCAGCTGGAGGTGGGAGGGTCTGAGAGGTGGAGGCAAGGAGAAACAAAATACCAAAACCAAAAGGACTTTGTCCGTAACAGACAAAGGTCCCGGGTTCAAATCCCGGACGAGCCCCCCAACTATTACGAGCCACAAGGTGGTGGTGTCTAGGAGTGTGGCTCAGTAACAAAAATAAAACCGGGTGTGGAACAGAGACGGGAAACGGGGTCTAAAAAGTAACAAGGTTTATTTACATATAAATAAATGCACAAAAAGGTCACACGGGTGTGCAGCCGCAGGATCCAGGCCCAAGTGGAAGAGAGACTGGTCTGGAGCCAGGCTCTTTTTATGCCTCCCAGGTGATTAGCCCACAGGTGCATAGTGAGACGTCAGTGGGAGGGAGGTCTGAGGAGGCGGAGGCAAGGAGAAACAAAAACAAGGACCTGGTCCGTAACACCTCCCCCCATAAAAATAAACCCCCACCCAGCCAGAAAACATAACATGCCTGCATCTAACAAATCTGTACCCACACTCAGGGACTATTTGTGAAGTCCAAGTAGGAACAGGCATTTCCAATATAATGGAACTCAAGTAGGATAACTTAGAAATAGCCACTGCTGTACTAGCCACTACACATGTAGACAATAAGGATAAATCAGGAAAGTGACGAGATCTGTCAACAGCGTAAACACAGGGAGTCAGAAAAGGCTGAAAAGGATATGGGTGCCATCACCACCTGCGACCCAAGTGGTGATGTGTGTCCTCAGTCACGCGATAGGGCATCAGCCACAACATTGTCCTTCCCCCTCTTGTGCTGGATGCTGATGTTGTAGTCCTGAGCCAGCAGCGCCCACCGCATCAGACGTTGATTCTGGTTGAACATCTGGGACAGGAACACGAGGGGGTTGTGGTCTGTGAAGACAGTGACTGGGACACAAGTGGACCCAACATACACATTAAAATGCTGCAGAGCCAGCAGCATAGCCAGGGTCTCCTCTACAGTGGAATAGTTCAGCTGGTGCTTTTTAAACTTTTTAGAGAAGTAGGACACAGGATGAGGAACACTAGCCTCGTCCTCCTGGAGCAAAACTGCACCTGCTCCATTGGCACTCGCATCCACCTCCAGGATGAAGGGCTTTGAGCAGTCTGGTGCAGAAAGTACCGGGGCACTGAACAAAAGTGACTTCGCTGCTTGGAAAGCTGCCTCACATTCTTCTGTCCAGGTGAAAGGGACAGAAGGGCTGCAGAGGGCAGTGAGTGGAGCAGCAAGGACAGAAAAGTTTTTGCAAAAACAGCGGTAATAGCCCGCCAGGCCCAAGAACCGCCGCAGTTCCCTCCGGGTTTTTGGAGGGGGGTAGGAGAGGACCGCCTCAACTTTAGCATCGATGGGACGCACTGAACCATGGCCTACAATCTTGCCCAGATATGTCACAGAGGCCTTACCCAAGTCACATTTTGCCAAGTTGAGGGTGAGGTTTGCTTTGGACAAACGTTCAAAAACTTCTTTCAGTACCGCGACGTGCTCTGACCAAGTGTCTGTGTATATCACAATATCGTCAAGGTACACATTGCAGTTAGGAACATTACTAAGCACGATGTGCATGAGGCGCTGGAAGGTGGCAGGTGCGTTCCTCATGCCAAAAGCCATCACAGTGTACTGCATGAAATGGTCAGGAGTAACGAAGGCAGATATATCTGATGCTCGGGATGTCAAAGTGACCTGTCAGTAGCCTTTTAGTAAGTCCAACTTTGTAATGTGCACCGCAGGACCAATGTTGTCTATACAATCCTCCATACGAGGGAGAGGAAAAGAGTCCGCCACAGTAACCCCATTTACCTTCCTGAAATCTGTGCAAAAATGGGGCGAGCCATCAGATTTAGGAGCCAGGAGACAAGGTGAACTCCAGGGGCTATGGCTAGGTACTGCAAGACCATTGTTTATCAAATAAGCTACCTCCCTCTTCATGGCCTCTCGTCTGGTCATCGGGCAGCGGTAGGCATGCTGCTTGATTGGTGAAGCGGAACCCACATCAATGTCATGCTCAAGGACTGAAGTACGAGATGGAGTGTCACCAAAGAGTGAGGGATAGGCCTGCAACAGATCAAAAATGTCACTGAACTGCTGCTCACTGAGATATGCCAGGTTGGTGCCTAAACTGGACAAAAACTCAGAGTTTGACAGCCGACCACACTGCCGGGCAACACATGGCTCCTCCAAGTCTTCCTCCAATGGGTCTGCAGACCCTGGTGACACACAAGGCACAGTTAAAACAGACTGGGCCGGCTTCACGCTTTCCCTTGCATGGAAAGGCTTCAGCATATTGATATGACACAGACGAGTTTTCCTCCTCCTCCCAGGAGTGAGAATAAGGTAATTTGTGTCAGACACCTTTCTCTCAACCACATATGGACCAGAAAAACGAGCAGAAAGGGCTGAACCCACAGCAGGCAGTAACACTAAAACTTCATCGCCTGGCTCAAAAGTCCTGGCCACCGCCTTCACATCAAAACGACTCTTCATGCCAGCCTGTGAGGAGGAGAGCGCCGCTCTAGCTAAAGTAGTGGCATGACCCAACCGTCGTTTACATTTTGTTACAAAATCTATGACATCACCTTTAAGCTTCGACATTGACAAGAACTGCTCCTTCAGTACCTTGAGTGGTCCACGTATGCGGTGACCAAATACAAGTTCGGCCGGACTGAAACCTAGGGACTCTTGGGTGGCATCTCTGATTGCAAATAACATGAACGGAACGCCCTCATCCCAGTCCTTGCCAGTCTCAAAACAAAACTTGCTCAGCATGGACTTAAACGTTTGGTGCCATCTTTCCAATGCTCCCTGAGACTCCGGGTGGTATGCACTGGACACAGAGTGGGACACACCGAATGACTGCAAAGCCTCCTTGAACGCCTTGGACAGGAAGTTGGTTCCTTGTTCTGTCTGAAGGATCCGAGGAAGGCCAAAAGTGCTGAAGAACTTTGTCATCGCCTTGACAACAGTAGGGGCAGTAATTCTGCGTAGTGGGATGGCCTCTGGGAAACGAGTGGCAACACACATTATAGTCAATAGGAACTGGTTACCAGCCTTTGTCTTAGGTAGAGGGCCAACACAGTCCATAATCACGTGCTCAAACGGTTCCCCAACAGCAGGCACGGGACGCAGCGGAGCCGGCGGCACCACCTGGTTTGGTTTCCCCACCGCTTGGCATGTAGTGCAGGTCCTACAGAACCTAGCGACATCAACCTTCAGCCCTGGCCAAAAAAAATGTTGCAGAACACGGTTATAGGTTTTTGTCACACCGAGGTGGCCGGACCACACATGCTCATGCGCCAGAGATAGCACATGTCTGTAACACTTGGGAACCACTATCTGGAAAACTGTACACCAGTCAGTGTCAGAGTGGTTACCTTCCTGGGGGACCCACTTCCACATCAATACCCCCTTGTCAAGGAAAAATTGACTTTGGGCTGCTGGACTGTCTATAACAGAAAAACATTTAGTCAAGGTCACATCAGATTTTTGAGCTTCGATCAGCGCGTCACTTGTAAGCAGGGGAGACAAAGAGGGGCTGCAATCTGGCTCCTCACTGTCAGGCTGGGCCTTTGAGTCCTCCCCAGTTCGTCCACACGAGGGCGCACTAAGACCAGAGAAAACAGGAGCAAGCACAGAATCACCCAAATCAACCTCACTTTGCTCTCTCGCCATTTTAGACAGAGCGCGGGTCAGAACGCTCACAGAAAACACGTCAGGGTGTTTCTCAGCCAGCTCATCCACATCAGAGCTCAGGATAGGGCGAGTAACAACCTCAGGGGAGGGGTACACTTTGCCACCTGCAAGGTCATTCCCCATGATGAACTCCACCCCATCGATGGGGAACTGATCCCGGACGAGCCCCCAACTATTACGAGCCACAAGGTGGTGGTGTCTAGGAGTGTGGCTCAGTAACAAAAATAAAACCGGGTGTGGAACAGAGACGGGAGGCGGAGCTCCAAAAAGCAAATGGTTTATTAAAATAGGTGCAAAAGAACCACTGTTCAAGCAACAGAGACGGGAGGCGGAGGTCCAAAAAGCAAATGGTTTATTAAAATAGGTGCAAAAGAACCACTGTTCAATCACAAAACAAAATGCTCCAAAAGGGGTGAGGTACAGACACAGGACCCACTGGTCCAACGGACGGTCGAAGTGGCAGAGAGAGTCAGCCTGGTCTCGATCCCGGCCCTTTATACCTCCCAGCAGATTACCCACAGGTGTGAGCGGGACGTCACTCAGCTGGAGGTGGGAGGGTCTGAGAGGTGGAGGCAAGGAGAAACAAAATACCAAAACCAAAAGGACTTTGTCTGTAACACCTCCCCCCATAAAAACTAAGCTCTACTCCTCGTTAACAGGAAAACAGGTTCTTCTGTAAAACACAAACTAATTCACAAAGTGGGAAAGGATATGGGTGCCACCACCACCACCCAAGTGGCGATGCAAGTCCCCTGTGACGCCAAGAGGCCTCAGCCACAACATGGTCCTTTCCACTCCAGTGCTGACACGAACGGTGTAGTCTACAGTCAGCAGCGCCCCTGCAGCAACCGTTGATCCGGGTTGGACATCAGGGCCAGGGAAACCAGGGTGTTGTGGTCTGAAAAGAAAATTACCGGGACACAAGGCGACCCAACAAAAAACGTAGGCGCTGCAGAGCCAGCAGCATTGCCAACGCCATGCCCATGAAGGACAAAAACCGAAACACACCAGGGTCAAACTGTCTGATTTCGGTAGAGACCTCGTCAAGCAGTTTGTTTGGTCCAGGTATGCCGCAACTTAACACAAGTCCAGCCAGACTGAACTTGCGACCAGCTTTCTTATCTGTGGGTGGAGGGGACACAGAAGTGATTAACTCTGGCTTCTCAATGTAAACCTTGGTGTTATCAGTCCGTCCACACGAGGGCGCACCAACACCTGCAAAATCAGGAGCAAGCACAGAATTACCAACGTCACTCTGCCTCCCTCTTTCAGACTGAGCGTGGGTCAAAACGCTCATGGGACACACTTTTCCACCTACACTGTCATTCCACATGATGGACTCCACCCCATCAATTGGAGACTGGTCACAAACAGCTATAGGGAAAGCTCCAACTACGTGCGCGGGACTAACGTAAGCACTATGAGCCTTGGGCCACGACTCATAGAACCGCAAAATAGCACCTTTTACACAGTCATAGTCCAACCTGTCTGAGACTGCCAAAGATGCACACGCTTCAGACGCCCTGCCACTTAGGTTGCACTGCAGAAGGATTGCCCACACATCCCTAGGCCAGTGTAATGCCCCTGCAATGCGCTCAAAAACACAAAAATAGGACTCAACCTCAGGTCTCACGGAAAGTTGGGACAAGCGGGATATTTTGAGTCACGTCAAACTCAGGCGCACTGACCACAGGTGACGAGGAACCTGGACTGCGACCCGCTGATTGCAACTCCAATTGCCGCATCCTAAGCGCAGCGTCAGCCTCTATCTTTTTAAAGGCCACTTTGCGAGCAGTAACAGCCTCCGCTTCAATACGCTTTAACGCAATCTCACGCTTTAGCTGAAACTCACGCTCCTCCTTCTCCCTCTCGTACTTTAAACGAGCAATGCGCACATCCACTAGCACATCACGGGGAGAACGAACCAGGCTCAGAGACCTCACCTCAGTCTCTTCAAACGGCGCAGAAGGAGAGCCCACCTGTGGCTGCTCCACGCGCTCTACACCAGGACGCACGGGGGACATCACTGTATCTCCCGCCGTCACCCGTTCAAGCAAATCCATTTTGCTACACAAAGTCAACGCCACTTGCGTTGGTTCAGCCACCAAGGCTTCTAAAACAAATGTAGCCATCACTCACCGGACGTAAAGTAATCACGGATCCTGATCACAGCTGATCCCACTCACAGCTGACCACACCTGCTGCTGCTCTCCACAACGACACGCCTCCTGGGATGTGCCAAGTACGCGCCCGCACACAGCTGCGCTCAAAACTTATGCACACCCACGCACACTCGCACACGGGTGAAAAGAGGTTATGCAGGGTGCCTTAAGGACAAAACCAACTCAGTGCAAACACAGGTATTGACCCAGACTCCTACTCAGGAAAAACTTAACCTAAATGTCTTCTGGGACTTGCCGGGCTCGAGGCGTGCAGCCCCCGTCAGAGAATCCACTCCGCCCAGGATTCGTCCCGAAAATAATAAACTAAAACAAAAAACGGATGCCCGAAGGAATGGCAAATAAATCAACCAAGCTGGACACCCCCCCTAGTCTTGCTGGGTCAATTCAGATCACAATGCCAGATGCACCCACACACACACGACTCACCAAGAGCGCACAGATGACTCCCGTGCACCCACCGCAGTTCCACAGGATCCCGGACGAGCCCCCAACTATTACGAGCCACAAGGTGGTGGTGTCTAGGAGTGTGGCTCAGTAACAAAAATAAAACCGGGTGTGGAACAGAGACGGGAGGCGGAGGTCCAAAAAGCAAATGGTTTATTAAAATAGGTGCAAAAGAACCACTGTTCAATCACAAAACAAAATGCTCCAAAAGGGGTGAGGTACAGACACAGGACCCACTGGTCCAACGGACGGTCGAAGTGGCAGAGAGCGTCAGCCTGGTCTCGATCCCGGCCCTTTATACCTCCCAGCAGATTACCCACAGGTGTGAGCGGGACGTCACTCAGCTGGAGGTGGGAGGGTCTGAGAGGTGGAGGCAAAGAGAAACAAAAGACCAAAACCAAAAGGACTTTGTCCGTAACAATGGTCTTAATAACCAAAGGTCTGGAGGGATCACTGGATTGCATAAGTTCAGTTTATTGTTTATTTGGTTGGGACAGTACACATTAAGGAACAGTGTTGATCAGTAACGCGATAAAAGTAACACGTCACTGTAATCCAATTACTTTTTCTGAGTAACAAGTAAAGTAAGGGATTACATCTACAAAAAAGTAAAGTGATTACATTTACTTTCTTGCTGCACTGGTCCACTGGACTTGGTTGGACAAGAAGACAACATATTGTGTTGCTTAAGCGTCTGTATTCAGTCAATGGTAAACTGAAAAGCCATGTGAAAAAAAATACTTCTCATTGTTCTCAGGTCAAATATTTATATACAATTATTTTCGATGAATTAGATAACTATAATTAATTTGATATTTTGTTTATAATTGAGTCCCGGCCCTGGTCCTTAAATGTCCTTAAATGTCCCCGATCAACACTGTCCTTAGACCCTCCTGCATTGGCAACAAACAACAACAAAATAAAACAGTGGGAAAAAAGTGAGAAACCACCGAGAGAAGGATCTGCTTCCACATTCCTCGAACAGACCGGCTGTAGATCAGGGCTGTCAAACCGGTTCCCAAAAAGGCCGGTGTGGCTGCATGTTTTAGTTCCAAAACTCACCCATCTGCGCTCCTGCTCAGGTTGAACCAAAACATGCAGCCACACCGGCCTGTTCTGGAACCGGTCTGACTGGTTTGGCCCCTGCTCAATTTTAGAAATGTTATGTAATTTTTTTTTTTTTTAATGCAAGCTGTTTTGCACCGAGAGTCAAAGCAATTTCCTAGTGTGTGACTTCCTGTTACTCACAATGGCAATACAAATAATTCTGATTCTGATATAAATAAATAAATAAGTAATCTTTATTCAATGCAACAGTCACAAAGCGCTTAACAATTGTTGCAGGCATTTGTCTCTCACTCCACACAGAGATGGGAGCGAGGTCGCCAAACAGGAGGCACATGCTAGACCTATTGTACATTTTTTTTGTGATAAGGGAAACTGGAGCACCCGGAGGAAACCTTCTCAGAAACTGGGAGCACATGACTCCAAACAGAAAGGCCCTGGAGGTGGAATCAAACCCAGGACCTTCTTGCTGTGAAGGTGGTTAGCTGTGAAAGACCCTTCTGTGATGCTGTAGTGTAGGATCTTCTTCTCTTCAACACTTCCCTGATAAACATGTGTTGAATCGTCTCCCACATTCTCGGGTTCTTTGTAAAGTGCAGTTACTAAAGCACACGTCTCATCAGGAGTCATGCGGCAGTAAAGTCAGGCTCTGTGTGTTGTAGTGTGAACAGTAGGTGACTCACAATGACATCTCTGATCACTTTAAAGTACAACGGTGACTTGTTAGCGTCACGACACAAAGACACGACGGCCTCTCATCATCCACACGTAATGTTCACTGGCATTACTTACATTTAGAGAAAGGCGTTTGGACACAACCTTTGCCAGAGTTTAGAAAGTCCTCACGAAGTACAAGCTCAGGCTTTTGAAGAGCTTTGTTCACACATACTGTACACTACAAAAAGAGACAACAAAAAGTCAGAATTTTCTTGAACTTGAATTCTTAGAACAAGGTTTGTCGATGGGGCAAGCAGAAATGTTCCTTCTCAGAAATAAACATTAAGCAGCACTTGAAAGAGGAGGGAGCAAAGAGCTGATCCGTTTGGAAAATCTGGTTTAAAGATGTAAAAACTTGACTCTTATGGGCCATGTGTAAATCAGTTAACTTACATCTACCTCTTTTACATGTGTCCCCAGAAACCTGGTCACATACTGTATATGTGTATTCTGTGGCTACAGGCTGTCAAACAAGGAATGAGGCTAGAGATTACGGACTAAGGTTGTAGATCCAGGACTGAAGCTTTAGATCCAGGACTGAGGCTGTAGATCCAGGACTAAAGCTTTAGATCCAGGACTGAGGCTGTAGATCCAGGACTAAAGCTTTAGATCCAGGACTGACGCCGTAGATCCAGGACTAAAGCTTTACAGTAGATCCAGGACTGAAGCTGTAGATCCAGGACTCAAGCTGTAGATCCAGGATATTGTTTATGGTCCGTCATTTTCGCGGAAACAGTGAAATGCTGTAAAATTTAATTTGATATCGTTTTTACAATTATTTTTGTTAAAAACCCTTCCAGAGACGAACATTGCAAGCTAGCTTTGGCTATAAATGTAGTAGTCTTTCACATTGAGAGTTGATAGTGTACACTTAAATAAAATAAATCTGATTTGTGATTTACGTTTATGCATTTTAATATCCTTGTATCCGCCTATCTGGACTTGAATGCAAATAGCTGCCTTTCGTTTGTTTCATCTTCCTTGGGAAATCTGGGAGATAAATTCTCGGCATCACTTTCCTTCTTTATGTGTTGTGCTTTCAGATGAAGGACAGGTCTGTCGGCGGTTTATCTCCACATGCAGCTGTGCTCTCGACCTCTCCTCTTATAACATATGTTTCCACGTGCTCTCACCAATCACCGGCCCTCTCAAGGACAACCCTTTTCCATTCTCTGTTTTTCTGTTCCTCTTTATGACATTGTACCTGTTAGCAATGATGTGGCTTCTGGAAACCCTTTTAATTTCTTCGCTGATGCCGGAGGGTCAGAGGACAGCGGTGATGATCCCGAACACTCCACATTCAACAACATTTATGGACAGTTGTCATCTGCCTCTTATGGACTAATGGCTCTATTTCTATCATTGCATTCCTTGTGTTTGAACTGTTTGCTTCTTTGATCTGTGTTGGCGAATTCAACGGTTGTGTAAAGTCCTCCAAGATAACTACTGTTGTGATTTAGGGCTATACAAAAATACATTGAATTGAATTGCTGGCTCAAATCAAACCTGATAGCATGGGAGATGACCCTCCCTCCGCTCCTGTGTGGTGTTGACACTTCAGCCAGAGCAGTTAGGGTCCTGATCTGTAATTATTCCTGATCCCATGGTTGTGCAGTGCAACTCCTGATACTCATGTCTCTCAGCTTTCCACAGCGGCACGTGTATGGTGCCACAACTGATTTCAGATAGTCCCTGTGGTAGAACCCTGGAGCATGCACAAGCACGCTGACATGGCGTCCCGCTAGACACTTAAAATATGACCCACGCATATACATCAGTCATAATACAGTACGTACTCACATTAACTGCGGCAAAAAATAACTGACACTGTTAAAATGGATTTTGCGTACATTTTTCATTATGTTTAACTGACAGGGCTGAACAAATTGTATCTTTAAACTCTTGCACAACATAGCAGCATCAGACTTCTCTTTAACTGAGCCATTTGATGTTAAATAATGATCAAATCTACATAATGTTTGATTTGAATGCCTTTGATCCTCTGTCAGTGTGTTTAGCAAACGTTCGCCCATGTATGGATCCGCTGTGTTCACAGGACACTGCCCTTGGATTGGGCCAATCTTTTCACCAAATCCTAAGTCAGCGACTGATAAGAAACTGTTAGATGGACATCCCAAGTTAGAGGTCTTTTGGTCTTCTGACTTCAGGAAGAAGACACTACCTCACACACCTGCATCCAGGGGGAGGACAGGGTGTTCACATTAACAATAACTGGACTGGTCCCATAACACCAACGTTCTGTACAAGAAGGGCCAAAACCACCTCCACCTTCTGAGGAGGCTGCGGTCCTTTAGAGTGAGCAGGCCTCTGCCATGTGCTGGCCCCGGACAGCACAGAGCAGGACACAAACTATCTGGTCAGGAGGGCCAGCTCCACTCTGGGCTGCTCCCTGGACTCTGTGGAGGAGATGAGGGACAGGAGGGTGCTAGTCAAACTCACCTCCATCATGGACAACACCTCCCACTGCACAGGACTGTAGAGGAGCTGAGGAGCCGTTCAGTGCAAGAAGGAGCTCCTCCCCACCGTCACCTGCACAAGGACTGAAAACTCACACTGCTACAGTCACTTTTGATTAACCCTTTAAGCGCCAAAGTCGCAATATTGCGACAAGCAACATTGCTCACTTAAACAGGCTGTATCTAAAAATGTGATGCAGAATCTTGTTAATACTTTTCACCAGGGGTTAGTGGACATGTGTGCCTGTAATATGAGCAACATTTGTGGGTGTGGTTATATTGAAAGTTTTTGAGTAAATTGAGTTTGTAAAACACCTGCAGCGCGGAGGCGCGAAGCAGCAGCGGTAGAGCTGAGAGGAGCGAGAGCAGAGCAGAGGGAGAGAGTGTTTTTTATTTTACTCACAAGGTCTTACCAGAGAAGTACTTGGTCTGGTACTGGCTCACTCAGATTCAGAGGAGGAAGACACACAGGTGTCCAGTGAAGCAGACACGGACATTATTGGTGACGGGGAGACCGCGCTCCATAGTCCACAATCAGCCCCTGTACAGCGGCTGCTTGTCCTCCGTGTGGCCGCGGTAGAAGCATTCTGTGAACGCCAAGCAGGGGCCGTGGTGGAGGGGACAGGGGCATCATAACACCGGACATGTGGGAGAAAGTAGCCGGGGTAGACATCCACGGGGAACACGGGAAACGCGGGAGAAGTCGCGGGAAAAGTCGCGGGGGAGCCGCGGGAAAAAGCACATCGCTTATCGCGTTCACTGCCTTTACCAACAGCGATGATGAGGATGAAGGCAGTTCTTGAGAGAAAATAATCCACAAAAGTGGATCAGAAGTGTTGAAAAACCTGTTGTTTATTGTTGAGACGATCTGACATGTTCTGTGCCCATTCATTTCATCTCTCTGTTTCTACACGATAAATCCTGGAGCCGCATTTCCACTGAGAAAAATAGTATGGCCACTACTTCTTAGAAAGGGAAATATTGAAACCAATCTCCAGATTTCATGACTGTAAACTATAAAGAGTGCAGTCTTGATCACTGAAGGTCTTTGAAAATAATAAAATTCCATATGGCTGCGAACCAGTGCTAAAACATTATGTATAATCTGGATCAGGGAATTTATTTCTATCCCAAATTCATTTCATACTAAAGATATATTTCACATTTACTGTTTATAGTATTCCCTGATCTCAAATAACTCCCAAGCTACAGCTTTTTGAAGTCTTTATACAATAATTAACATTTTCCAAAATGGCCGCCACCTTGATGACGTTACAATATGCAAATTAGATGACGAATCAACCTCCATCCCAAAGTTTGGTTCAGACTGAAGATATTTCTAATTTACAGTATGCCTTTATCTCAAACCATTTTAAAGTTATAGCCTTTTGAAATCTTGAAATCAAAATTGTACATTTTCTTGAAAAAACTCTGGCGCCTAAAGGGTTAACTTTAATTTTAATTGTACATAAAATACCTCTATTGCACATATCTTGTTGTTTTGCATATTTTAGTCAGTTATTCTAGTCATGCCAAATGTGTGGGATCAATAAAGTTTATCCTATCTTTTGTTTTGAATACCCCATGTTGATGCCTCTTTCCTGCTGACCCGCCACACACACTCACACACCCGCCACACTCTCTCTCACCCACACACACCCCACACACTTACTCACACACACACACACACACATACACACCCCTCACACTCACTCACTCACACCCACACACACACTCACACACACTGGACACATCTTGCCCTCACGGTAATCCACTAATGATTATTTACGGGGACCGAGTGTGTGTCTTGCTCTTCTTAAACTTTGTATCCGTTCGGCGGCAGATTAGATGCTCCCAGCTGATCCCTCCCTCTCCCTCTGCTCTCCCTGCTCCCTCTGCTCCCAGCTGATCCCTCCCACTCCCTGCTCCCTCTGCTCCCTGCCCCTTATAAACGCACACCGAGCACACAGCACACACACAGAGCTACTCAGTCAAAGCACCGGCTCTCTAGGCACCGCCACCAGAACTCCACCAAACAAAACCAAACTCCCGTCAAACCCATGGAGGACTACACTCTTCCCTTCGTCATATACATATGCGTGCTGACGGTCTTCCTCGGCGGAGCGGTGAAAAAGATTCTGGCCTCGCAGCTGAGTGGCGCGTCCACCGTTATGGCGTGGCTAGGTGCGACCGTTTTGGCGGAGAGGCTGTGGTCGCTGTGCGTGCCGGCTGCCATATTGCTGGTTGCCGGGGGGATGGCGTGGGGGCTTCACCGCGGCCTCAGGAGAAGGAGCAGGCCGGTCTCGCTGCTGTCGGCCAATGGGAAAGCCGTGTTCATCACAGGTAAGCAGGGGTGTGCCTCCTGGTGGGCAGGTGAGGGTATTACAAGCTGAAGCACTAACGATTGCAGAAATATCTGTTTTGCAACTGGTTTTAAAAAAAAATTGTACAGTTGTGTATGATAAATATATGCTTCTAATGGCTTGTCTCAAGTGTATTATTATTGCATTGTTTTGTTTGGTAATGATCCAATACTACCTAGTTATGGTCAAAATATTGTCAAGAGAAAATAATGTGAAGATTAGACAGACTTGTTTGCACTTCTTTGATTATCTATACAATACAATTAATACACTTTGATGAGAATGACTTTGCTTTGCTGCTTCAGATTTTCATGTTTGCATCAGTTTCAGCAGGTGGTGTGTAGTCTGAAAAAGCTACAAAAAGTTTAGGGAACACTGCTTTATTGAGGACATTGTGTCTTAAACAAGACATTTTTTTTCAAACGCAGTTGCAATGTTTTCCTCAGTCAAAGGGAGAATTGTCTGAGTATCTGCGATTCAAGCCATTTTTGACAGATTTTCTGTCCCTTTTTGCAGTGTATTTTTACTGTTTGTTACATTCTTCATGTTTTTCTCAAATGATAAAGAAAAGTTATGCACTGTTCCATGGAAATATCATAAATAAAACTTCCTGCATTTAGTTTTTCAGCACAGAACAAATCAGACCACAGCATACTGTCTTCAGCTTGTGAGAACACATTGTATATTTTGTGTAAGAAAGAGCCCTGTAAGTCATTATTTGACTCTTTGGGCTTGGAGTTGATTGTCTGACTGTCCTCTCTGTCTGAAGCTTGTCCTCTCTTTTTATTTTTTCTGTCTATAAAAGCTGATCTAAAGACATGACGGGACCAAACCTTTATGAAACTAGTGATGGGAGCAAACTGTTTTTGAGCCCGCAGATAGAGACTGTACTTTATTACACAGTACTATTGTCAGTGGTTTGAAAGTTACGTACCCCAGCTTTAAGGGTTAGGGTAAGGATTAAGATCAATACAAGCAAACATACATTATAATTTGTCATTTTGTTTTGCGAACAATTTAAAGTTTGCAGAGAAAAAAACTGCAGTTTCCAGATCTTGTTTCCAGATCAAGCCTTGTTTCTGAATTTAGACTGTGCTGAAATGGGTTGAACTGGGTAGTGTGACCTGTTTGGCTGGATTCGTCCAAAATCTTAAAACTCAAAAAATACATACAGTACCAACCAAAAGTTTGGACACACCTCTTCATTCAAAGAGTTTTTTTTATTTTCATGATTATGAAAATTGTAGATTCACACTGATGGCATCAAAACTATGGGTTAACTATGGGTTTATTGTCCGAACAATAACGTGAAAGCAAATGACTAAAGTCGCCAAGAGACTTCCTGCTGTACTTCTCCAGAGAGTTTACAAATGTCTGTTTATCGCGTGGCAGCACCTCTCATCTGTCACTCACAACGAGACAAAGTCACAACACTCACGGTTTAGTAACGCATTGTAACGCCGCTTGCTTAGAAGAAAGTAAATGCAATTACATACGTTTTTTGCAGATGTTATCCCTTACTTTACTCCTTACTCAGAAAAAAAAGTAACGCCTTACTTTTATCACATTACTGACCAACACTGGCACTGACTAGTTTAGTTTAGTTTACTTTATTTATTTGATCAGGGACAATGCACAAACAACATTAGTCTAAAAAAGAAGAGATGTCATGTGCCAGGTTATAGCAAAAATGCTAATTTCCACCCGCAGTCCCTGGACAGGTTGATGTTATACTTAAAAGAATTCATAAAATATATACAGAATAATACATAAACGCTTACATCATAAAAGCACTTTCTATCATTCACTCTCGCTCACAGTTTACAGCGTTCACAGTCATTCAGTGCGTACAGGTTTGCTTTGATAATAACCACTGTTTGGTTAGGCGTGTAAATGTGCTATAATTTGTGCATGAAATAATTTCATTTGGAAGAGTGTTCCAAAGGCTCGCTGCTTTATAAGAGAATGATTGTTGACCATATGCAGTTTTGCGTCTTGGAACGCTGCACTCTCCTCTGACTGCTGACCGTGTGGTTCTAGAGATTCTCTCCGAACTGAGTGCAAAACATTTTCTCAGAGGGGGAGCAGTGATGTTATAGATTATTTTAAACAGAGCAGAAATTTGATTATATTTAATAAGGTTTTCAAAACTCAGAAAGTTATATTTACTTTGTACTTTACAGTGATGATACTTACGAGGCTTTTTATCATGAATTTTTATGGCCCTTTTATATAATGATTCAAGTGATTTTAACGATGTTTTACACGCCTGAGACCAACTAGACATGCAATACAGAAAATGTGGAACAATCATAGTGTTGAGGTAAGTATTTGAGGCCTCTGTAGTTAATGAGTTTCTAATATGTTTAAAGTTCATCAAGTTCAATTTCAGTGTGTTACCAAGTTTTTTTATGTGACTTTTAAAACCAAGATTCGAATCAAGTATTAGACCTAAATATTTTTTTTCGTTTACATTTTTAATTTTTTGTCCATTTACTTGAATTTCTTGAGTTTGTTGTAATTTACGTTTATTCGAAAAAAACATTGAAACCGTTTTATCAACATTTAAGGTCAGGCAGGACGTCTGCAACCATTCTGCAACTTTTTTCATCTCTTTTGATAATTTGTCAGCAACCTCCAGCTCGTTTTTCCCAAAAGTGAAGATAACCGTATCATCAGCGTACATGATCAAGTCACTGTCAGAGCACACTGTAGGGAGGTCATTTATATAGATGCTAAAAAGCAAGGGTCCCAAAATAGACCCTTGCGGCACTCCCATTGAGGTGGCTCTAAACGCAGATTGGATGTTATTTACTCGTACACACTGATGTCGGTCGCTCAAATAAGATCTTATCCAGTTTTGGGTGTGCTCAGAGAGACCATATTGATTTAATTTACTGTAGAGTATCTGATGGTTGACGGTGTCAAAAGCTTTACGCAGATCAAGGAAGACTGCTCCCACCACCCTTCCCTGATCCACATATGCCCTGACAGTTTCCAGGAAGTAGCAACAGGCAGAGTCTGTTGAATACTTCCGTCTGAAACCAAACTGCATTGGGTTTAAGAGCGCTTGTGAGTCAAAGTGGGCGGTAAGTTGATCCGCCACTGTCTTCTCGAGCACTTTTGACGCTGCTGGAAGGATGCTTATTGGACGATAATTGTTCATTTCTTGTTTGTCACCAGACTTAAATATAGGGGTGACAATCACCAGGGTTTGTTTGTCACCAGACAAACAAACCCTGGTGATAACATTACCCCCTGGTGGAGATATTAATGGGTGTTCTGTAGGGTCATATGCAGCAGACAGGAGCCGATCTGCATTGATCTTTAAAATCTTAATGTTATGTCAATGTTACAACTCATGCCTAAACATGACCCTGACCCTAAACCCAGTCAAACATATTTCTCCAACTTCCCAGATCTAATTGTTGTTATTGACCCACTTGAGATACTCTCCAAGCATCGAGAAGACAGAGAGGTTGAAGAGTGGGTGAAGTGTGGAAGCCTTTAATTAATTTGTGACCAGACGCAGCGGACTCTGGAATATGGGTCAGACCTCATGCTGGCGTTTGCTTTGGATCATCTTGGTCCTAGACTTCGTTAGCTGCGTTGCTAATGGGATAAACCCAAACCAAGGCAGACTCCCGGTCAGCAACACGCAGAGGTTTGAGTGCAGATATCTCAATCCAGACAGTATAATCCGACCTAATGTTTGTTAATCTGCTTTAATTCAGGTAATCAATCTGAAGGGTTTGGACACAGCCGTCTGCCAAAGATCAAGACAGCGTTCAAAAGAATTAGTGTGTACTGGGTTGCATTTGAGGATTCTAAGGCCCTGTCCACACGAAGTCAAGCTCAGGCCTAAACGCAAAAATACTTTATCAATTCAGTGTATCGTCCATACGAGGCCGGCGTTTTGGGGGGGTGTAAACGAACATTTTTGAAAGTAGGTCCCAGAGTGGAAAGATTTCAAAACTCCGTATATGCCGCTCCGTGGTTACTGCCTCTCCGCAATGTATCTGAGACGCTTGCGTCATCGCCCCGCCTCTTGTTAAAGCACGCATGCGCCGCACTCAGAAAATAATGACAACAACAATGTAGCTTGTTGGTTTTGTAATCCAGTGTGACCCGAAGCAACAGTTCAACCTCATCGTCCGTCCATACTAATGTAGTACCAGCTCGCCCACTCGCCATGTTGTCTGTTTACAAAATTCTGCGCATGCCCATTTCCCGTCACGGAAGTTTGGGCTTGATCCCATCATTGCGTCACAGCGCCACCAACAGGTCTGGCATAGTTTCACAGCGTTTTCAGGCGTATTGACTACATTCATATGGACACACACATTTACTGAGCTAACTCCGTGTTTACAGAAAAAGTTTCTGAAATTATAAGCGTTTTGTCTTTGTGTGGATATAGCCTAAAAGGGTCAAAAACTCAAATTATTGAAAACTCTCCGCAGCTTTTGATCACGTTATTGTTGTTTTCCAAAGTCTCTATGCTTCATCTGACCACAAACACGGAGACCTGGCTGTATTACTTCGTTCGTCGGTTTTCTGAATGAGTGTGTTTACAAAGCATAACAAAACCTCCTGGATCTTGTGCTGTTTTCAAAGGCATCTCTGAAATTTTCCTCCAGCACTTACAGTTTGGAACAGTGTTTATAGATGTACTGTGATTGCTATAATATTTATATATAAATATGTCCATATGGTTTGTTTGTTTTGTTTTCTGTTACTGTGGAAACTGGGGAGAGGGTGGTCTTGATTGAGCAGGCCTCTGTGAGTGCCAGTTAAAAAAGGCATTCATAGCACTGCCATATTGTACACAAACTCTTGCTCTGGTCTCTCTCTCTGTTTTTCTCTGGTCTCTTTCTCAGATCCCTCTGGACTCTGGTCTCTCTCTGGTTCCTTTGGGCCCTGTCTCTTGTCTCTCTTTGGTCTCTCGCTGGTCCGTCCATCTCGTCCCTCTATTTTCTCTCTCATCTCTCTGGTCTCTTCCCATTCAAGCATTTATGGACTTGCTCTGACTCCAGTTTTTAAAGGTGCACTTTATTAAGCCCCGTAGGGCAATTCAATCCTCTGCATTTGACCCATTTTGATGCCGCAAAGGCTTACGTCAGGATCAGTCGTCGCCATAGAACATCGCCCGGGAACCCATCAGTACAGATCGGTAAAATGCTGAGTTTCCATTCTTTGCCGACGAAGAACCTGAGAGCTACAGTAAGCAGCAGCATGCTCCAGGTCTTACTAGAATCTTCATAATTCTTACAATGAAAGACAGGGAAGGAGACAGACTCATAAAATGTTATGTCAGCTGAATCCCGATCTTCTTTCAGTGGTTTGCTTTCTGCAGGTCGGATTCCCTAAATGTTCTCGTTCTTTGCCTGGTAAAGCGATCCAACTTGTTTTTGGAACTATGAATGAAATACGGTCGCCCCCCTTCAAGCCATATTTCAAAGCTAAACCCTCCCCTTCAGGTCTCTCTCTGGTCTCTCTAGGGCAGTGTCTCCCAAAGTGGGGTCCGCGGCCCCCTGGTGGGCCGCGAGGGTACTGCAGGGGGGCCGCGGGAGGTCATAAAAAAAAAAATAATAATAATATAATTATTTAATGTTAAATTTATAATGTTTTGTTTGTAATATTAAAATATTTGTGTTCATTATTTGACTTGAATAATCCACTGTAATCATTTTTGTATTACAATGTTTGTAGCAGAGGCTATTTCCCCAAAATAAAATAACCAGAAGAGCCTATTCTTAATGTTGTCTTCTTGGTTATTATTTTGGGGGGCCACGCAGACCCGTCAGATTTTTAAGGGGGCCTCGGTGTTACTGAGTTTGGGAATGGCTGCTCTAGGGCTCTCTCTGGTCCCTTTCTGGTCTCTCTATGGTCCCTCTGATCTCTCTCTCTCTGGTCTCTCTCTGGGGCTCTCTCCAGATCTCCCTCTGGTCTCTCTCTGATCTCTCTTTCCAGTCTCTCTCTGGGGCTCTCTCCAGATCTCATTCTGGTCTCTCTCTGATCTCTCTTTCCGGTCTTTCTCTGGTCTCTCTCTGGGGTTCTCTCTGGTCTCCCTCTGGTCTCTCTCTGATCTCTCTTTCCGGTCTCTCTCTGGTCTCTCTCTGAGGTTCTCTCTGGTCTCCCTCTGGTCTCTCTCTGATCTCTCGTTCAATTTCTCTCTGGGCCTCTTTTTGGTCCCTCTGAACTCTCTCTTACTCTCCGGTCTCTCTCCGGTGTCTCTCCGGTCTCTCTCTAGTCTCTCTCTGGACCCCCCGTAGACTTTTTGCAGAGGTGTGTTCTTGTACACGCAGGAAAAGCCCTTTGACCCGAAGGAAGCTAATGTAGGTTACACAAATACAAGCGAGAGACCAGATGTGGCGGTGACCAAGTTTGAGCTTGGTCTTCAGATTTACCTCTTTTTTTTCTGTTGCACCACTGAGGCAGCAGCCATCTTTCTGTGGACCCACAACTTGCCGGAGGATCAGCGAGAGACTTGTGAATTGGGCATTGGGTGGCAGCTCTGATGTAACCCCCCGACCCAGAAATGGATAAATAAAGGGATGAAAATGAAAAATATGAAAATGTGAAATGCTGCTTCCCCATGTTTAGCCTTGACTCTGGGCACCAGCTCAGAGTCCCAGCAGGAGGCCTGTCCCTGTGCTCCTCAGAGTCAGAGTTGGTTCATATGGCACTAATATTTACTCAATTGCTAATCAGAAGCTGGATATAAAGAGACAGTTTGAGCTCCCCTCCTGTGAGTAATATGTGTCTCATTATTAGTTCTATGGTTTCTATTGTGCACAAAGTGTCACGTTTTATGTCCTGCTGCGGTGATGATGTGGCCGTGTGATGAGATGACAACAGTTTGATAGTTTTGCATCAGTACGAAAAGAACAAAGCCTTATTTTAACCAACTCTCTACAGAGAAATGGCACAAGCAGCTATTTTTCTTCTATTTAAATGAACCAGTGTGTCCTTGATCTTCCCAGAGGACTCTTGAACTAAAAATGGGGAGGCAGCATTTCAGATTCATGCAGCTACAATCTGGAACAGTCGTCCTGAACATCCGAGACAGGCTTCTACTCTGACAATGTTCAAATCCACGTTAAAAACAGTTCTGTTTAGCTGTGCATACAACTGAAGGATTTAATCTTCATTCTTTTTCATGTTCTGTGATGATTTGAATGCCTCGTGAATTCCTCGTCTTGTTTTACTAAGCACTTATCATTTGTTGTGTCGTGAACTGTTTGATTCTCTGACCTGTCGTTGGCGAATCGACAACTTTGCAAAAACGACCGCTGCTGTGATTTAGGGCAAAACACACACACAAATGTTATACTTGTTTCTTTGATGCTAGAGTTAGAGATTGTATTTTAATTAGTATAGTTATTGTTCCCTTATCTTGTGCTATGTTCTCCTCATTCCCACTGTTCTGTACTGTCCCCGCTGTGGGATGAATAAAGGATCTCTTAATCTTCACAATGTAATAAAGTCCATATAACATATTTAGATCAGAGTACCTTCCCTCTCTCAGCCAACCAGCTCTTAGTATTCTGAAAAGATGAGCATGTGTGTGTTAAGGTCTGATTTGTTCACGAGATGTTATCAGAAATCAGACTCTTTCTATTGGGTCAGACTCCAGCTTTAAACATGTGTGTTAGACCTCAAGACCTTTCTCTATAGGGTCCCAGGCCAACACCACATGAGGACCTCACCGGAGCAGGGCTTAAGCCTAGTGGATTGGTCGAGCAGCAGGTCGTCTGCTGCTATAGCAACGCGCCTAAACTTGACCCGGTTCACGTGGGTCACAGATAGCCGTGGGATTAGCAGATATTTTCAAACTTGAGTCATTGTGTGAGTGGTCAAATGAAGGAAAACTTTGAAGAGAAAAAGAATAAGTGTTTGTTAGACTTTAGCAGCTGGAGGTTAATTCTGATGGTTATAATATTTATTAGACCCGAGTGCATTGTTTTATATATCTGTAATGTCTAATCTATTCTCAGTTCAATTACACCTGTTCTGTGAGGGCCTCAGAGCCATAGCCTGACAGTATTGGTCACCAAACAGCATCATGAAGGCAACGGGGCACACCAAAGAGATCAAGGGTAGGTCTTTCAAAAGCTTTGACCATCTCACAGAGCGCTGTTCGATCAGAAATGGAAAGAGTGCAAATCTACCAAGACTTGCACTCTTTCCAAACTGCAAATCTACCAAGACTCGGCTGTCTGCCCAAATTCAACCAGGACAATGCCTACTCACAGATGCAGACATGACGCACAGAGCTCTTTTCAGTTTCCTTTTTACTCTATTGTTTTGAAAAATAACCATATCCTGTATCATTTTCACTGCACCCCAATAGCAGTTCTGGCCAGTGTCATCACTACACGACTTGGCGCATCCAGCAGGGGGAGCTGAAAGCACTTTGTTTCAGTTTTCCTGTGGGAGGGGCCACTCACAACAGCTCATGGCAGCTCCATTAGTTTAGGTCTATCACTTACAGTATAACTTAAGACTTATTTGGGGAGAGTAGACCATGCTCTGTCCATTACATACATGCACTTCTCCTGCACACGCTGCTGTTTGTCTGAGTGTGTGAGGCCATCTCTAAACTGTGCTATCGACAACAAATAAAAAATAAAAGAAGGTTAGTCCCTGAAATTATCCAATAACATTCACAACGTCCATACTGTGTATTTGTTGTGATCTCACTTCTAAAACTCTCTGTCGTGCGCCAATGGAAAACAAGGTCTATTTTAAACATATTGTGTAATCTATCCACAGAGTATACAAGCAGCTCCAAAACAACAGATTTGCCTCAGAGCGATCAGATCTAAATCCAGATACAGGACTGTAAACAGGTAAATCAGGTCCAAAATAGAAGCTCATGGTTTCACCTGTCGACCGAACCATCAGATCAATCACTCAATCACAAACGCTTTTCCAAAGATCCAGGCTATTTTAAATACTTAAATAGAGAAGGCCTTGCTCATTATACAGAGATTTACCTGCTCTGAAAAGTTAAACAGAAACCTTTAACCATGTCACAACTTAATTCTCTCATCAAACATAGGCCTGGGGTTGTTTTGGGATCCATCCACGCTAATATCAGGAACTTCTGGCACAAACATGTAACTTTGCACCTTTGCTCAAAAAGCTGTCCCGCACTTTTATTCAATCTCGGAGATGTGTGTGTTTGTGTGTGCGTGTGGGGGGTGTGTCAAAAGCATTTTCACCCTTCAAACTTGTTTTGAAATATTTTCTACTGAAGCCCTGATTTCACATTTTATAATAAATGACTAAAGTTAAACATGTCATAACAATTCATGAACAAATATAATGCATACATTTTGTAGCATTTTCCGTTACAATGTTCAATCCTATAATCTGAGAAGATAGACTAAGATAGAGAAATTTGGCATGGATAGAATCACTTAGATGTGAAAATACTGTGCAAAAGACAGAAGTGTACAACATGTTAAAGGTTGAAAATATAGTCTGTGCAGGATATGTTATGTACAATAAAAAAAATAAAGAATAAAAATTATAGTGCATGACATCATACTATTACAGGACTGAGACAGATGCTTTTAGAGAGAAGGGGCGGAGCTACCCAGAAGTTCCTGATATTAGCGTGGATGGATCAAAAAACAACTCCAGGTCTGTGATGTTGCAACATAAGGAACAATGCTGTAACATGGTTTAAAGCCCAATTTAGAATATTATGTCTCTTTTAAATCGTCACACATGCGCCGTTGAAATACCTCTCAGCCAATTAGATAACAGGATTATGTGACAAATAATCCAAAACACACAAACAATCTCATCAACTAATACAGTTAATTGCTTCAACTCCTAAACCGGTTTAGTTGTACCTTTTTCCAAGAGTTCATCAAAAGAGTAAATGTGGCGTCAGCGCAGCAGCATTGTTCTGTATGTTGGAATATTGTCTCATTCTTCAGCTTTTATGTAAGATGATGGATCATGTGCAACATCCTTCATGATTGCACCAATTCTCTCATGGACCTAATCACTGTACTCTCAGGAAATGTAATGAGTTATCGAGTTCTTCTTCGAGGGAAATAAGAGTTTATTCTTGGAAAAATGGGGTTAGGTTTGGATTGTGGGAATTTGTCTTGAGGGAGATTTCTGCAGATATTTCAAAAGGGCATCAGAACCTTCTGTTGGTCAACACGCGATCTCCGCACAAGCTCATTTCAGCTTCCTTGTGTTTCAGATTTTCTAATAATACATAGAGTGTAAAGAAGCTAATTCTGCATAATTACCACATGTGGTGTGTGTCTGATCAGCTGTGGTCTCTGGAGGAGTGAGTCCCATGTGTACTGTGCAGTCTGAGGCCTGGGTCTACAGCCTGTCTGTTCATGGGAGCGGGCCGTTCATTGTGGGCCTACCTGGTGCGTCCCATTTTTTCCCACTGAGTTTTTGAATGATTTCTTGTCGATGCTGGAGGCTCTAAGGACAGGGATGATCCAGGACATTTGTTGACAGTTATCATTAACATTTCTGGATAGTGGTCATCCCAATATTAATATAAAGACATAGTAAGAACATAATGGACATAATGGACACACAATATAAGGACATTTTCACTGTTGGATTAAGCTAAGCTGGGGGGCGACAGTGGCTCAATTGGTAGAGCATTGGCCTTAGAGCCTGAAGGTTGTGGGTTTGAGACCTACTTCACGACTCCCGCTGATGACTGCTGTCATTGTGTCCTTGGGCAAGACACTTAACCCCACTTTGCCTGAAGCCCCTGCTGAAAGATCAAGGCTCCTGCGTACTCACCACCTGCAGGAGGATCAGTGAGGGGCTGGTGCTCTGTGTACTGGCTCTGACTGCCACCCCCCCAACCCAGAAATGGATTAAGGGGCAGAAAATGGATGGATGGATGGATTAAGCTAAATAAATTAAAGTTAAATAAGACTGGACATTAGCAGAAAAACATCAAAAATGTAGTTCAATTAAGATAAATTTAGACTTATTAGACATTGGCTGGGATCCTTGCATTTCTAACCCTGTTTCAGAAATCTAAACATAGCAATAACCAAATTTATATTATATACAACATTGATGTTTTGCTGATTGCAGCCATTGAAACAGCGTTTGCGCAGCACTGATATGAATCAATTATTAAAAAAGAGGAAATCTGAGTCCTCATGCCTCGAGGATCCACAAACAAGAGACCCCAATAGTCCACTGATCCCTGGATATGTACATGTACATATTAATTCCAGTTGTGATGTCACTTCTACTCGATTGGTCAGTGAGGGCGGCCAGACAGGAGACCCGTGGTGGTCCCCAAGGAGAGGGAAAGGACAGATGCAAATTCATCCCAACACAAGGCAACCAGTATGTGCCATCGGCCTTCACACACCAGACTCATTCTAGGCAAAGTGGGTGAAGTGGCTGAGTGGATAGCACTCTCGCCTCTCAGCAAGAAGGGCCTGGGTTCGAATCCCAGCCAGACCAGGGCCTTTCTGAGTGGAGTTTGCATGTTCTCCCCGTGTCTGCGTAGGTTTCCTCCGGGTACTCCGGTTTCCCCTACCACTAAAAATATGTACAATAGGTCTGGCATGCGCCTCCTGTACTGGCGACCCCGCTCCCATCTCTGTGAGGAGTGAGAGGACAAGTGCCCAAAAATAACAATTGTAAACCGCTTTGTGACTGGTCTGTGAAAGGCGGTATATAAATAAAGCTTACTTACTTACTTACTAAGTGTCTTGCACAAGGACAGTCTGGCACTTTACAGTCACAGCCGCCCTACTATGGCACCGGGTCCGCCTGGGGTCTCCCATCACAGTACCAGGCCCTGCCCTGCCGTGATCTGGCTTTCACATGCAGGTAAGGCCACATGTACAGTTATAAACATACAGAAAAATCTCCTCTTTGAAACCTGCATGAACTGTGGCTTGTATGAATTAACATATTACTGTAAATGTGTCTCATGAACTCACTCTGGACGAGCCGGACTCACCGCAGTGGTTTTCACAAACTGTTGGATTACAGATGTCATTGGGTTCTTTTTGAGGTGAAATTAGTTTTTTTCCCCAGGACGCGGCGCACAGCTGCTCTAACCCACGTCCAACAGAAACAGTATTTAACGCCATTACAGTCGCTATTACAGAACTGCTTTGGTCAGTGTAACTATTCTGACCTGACTTCACCCAGAGCGGATAGAACCGAGCAGTGCGGTCTCAGTCTCCCCAAATAGAAACACAACTTTTAAAACGTAAAGAAGAAATACTTAAATCCAAACTAAACTGTTTACTTTGTAATTTCACGTCTTAGAATATGAAATAATGTCTTCAGTTGAAACTATATAAGATACAAGTAAGCCTGTAACTCCCTCTTCTACCACCAGAGGGAGGTGTAGATGTCATTTGAAACTAAATCATGGACAATACTTTTTTCTAATGTGTGACGTCATAGTGGTACGATTACATTATACTGTTAGAGGACTGAGGCAGGAGCTTTTAGACAGAAAGGGGCGGAGTTACATGTTTGTTCCAGAAGTTCCTGATATCACCTTGGATGGAGCTAAACACATTTCCAGGTCTGTGAGGTCTGTGATGTTACAACATGAGAAATTGCTTTGAAAGCCTCGTTCCACTCCTCCACAGGACGGACAGCGACAGAAACTTAAAGTGATCCGACGGGTTTGAAAAATAAAAATAAAGTTACCTTGTATTCTTTTGCGTTGTAAATGTACTCACTGTCCTTTCTAATGCAAAATCAAATTGCTTATAAATCTTTGGTTCTTGGCGGTTTCACGGCAGAATCAATAAACGGGAGACGAGCCCAGAGAATGTCCTGTTCTTCACTTTTATTACTTGGCAAAAGCAAAGAGACCAAACGGTTCAAAATGTATATGCTCATATTTATAAGGCGGGACTTCCAACATTCACTGGGACTTGTGGAGGCTACATTCCAGTCATGAGGCCCCTGGGAAGTCCCTGGTCCTGCTGGGGGGACTGTCTCTCAGCTGGTCCTATGACTTCCCCAGAATAAATGGAAGTATTCTTTGACTAAATCATTTCTCTCAACAAAAAATGCTCCATCAAGACATCATATAGATAGATACAGTAAATTAGGGGTCTCCATCCTGTAGCTCAGGAGCCACCTGTAGCTCGCCACCCCCTTCCAGGTAGCTCGCCAAAGGATTTAGAAATAATATACTTAATATTTCAGATTATATTAGTCATTATCATTATTTATTATTGTAAATGCACTGACTTTGTGCACTAGTAATACTGTATATAATGACCATACCCAAAATCAGGCTCCTTCACCCCAATATATCACCATTTTTAACCCAGGGACGCTTAAAGGAGTAGCTCTCTGCCTTTATTGTCCCGGGAAAGTAGCTCTCTGGATGGAAAAGGCTGGAAACACCTGCAATAGATAGATAGACAGACAGACAGAGAGACAGATAAATACGTAATTCTAAAAGTTACTAACCATAGTAATAATAATTGTAGTCACAGCAGCAGAGGTGACGATCAAAGCAAACACTTCACTTATAATAAAGCTGGGGTACTTTATTTTCAAACCCAATCCATCTAACTAGTTCCTCGCTCTCCTAACAGTTTTCTTTCAATCACAAAAGATAACATGTTATGGTCTGATCTGACATTTCACTTTTACACGACTCTTTCTATTGGGAGAAACAACAAGATAAAAGTTAGGTAGCCCAGCTTTAATCTTGTTTGTAATAAAACCGTCAGTGAGTGAACTCCCAGTGTTGATGAGGAGAAAGGTGCATATTTCCATTTATCACTTTGCTTTCAAAATTTATGATTCGGTTCTCACGCTCGCCGCTGATAAGAGGCTGTAACAGGCCTTCCAGGAAATATTAACCCTGATTTGTCAGCATTTATTTCTGTGATGGAAGTGTATACAACCATAGAGTGTGTGTTAGGAGTGGACTGACCGAGTGTGACATCACAACAGTGTTAGCCTTGATGCGGAAAAGGCCATTTTCAACATAAGCTAGCTACAGCCAATTTTTTTATATGGACATTTGGGTTAGGGTTAGGAGAACAGGGGCAGACCCGTTGCTGTGGTGGTTGCTAAGGAGATTGCTAAGATGGAGTTTTACCTGTGAATGTAGGCCTCTGATTGGTCAATCCTGACAGCCTGTATCTGGATTTATAAAGAGACACTGCTTTACTCTACCTGGTCGCATTTTCTTTATGCTTTACTATATGGTACTGTATCATAGCAACCTTACCACTATTAACCAGTATAAAGGGAAATTCCTTGGTAACTAATAGGAACTACTAGTCAAACAGGGCCAGCGGAAATGCTCCCTATCGGTGGAAGGTAGAGTAGAGTAGAGTAGAGTAGAGTCGAGGAAAGTAGAGTAGAGTAGGACCAAGTAAGTGAGAGAAGACAAGAATCATAGAATTTATAACATTTGGGAATATTTCAAAACTGTTTTCAGACAAGCAGTGCTGCGACTACTATAGACTGGTGCCTGGTTTGTTGCAGGGGTGATGTGTTCTAAAAAATAACCGGCAATAAGTGAATTCTCTGAATGTTTTAAGGCTGTAAAACCCCTGACACAGACTTTATTGAACTCACGACTGCTGGGTTTTGGGTCTGAGCACTTCTCCAGCTGTCAAAAGCTGTGCATACACTGTAAAATATAGCTGCAGAGGGCACCAGGCTGAGGGGAGAAACCAGTGAGAGACCAGAGAGAGCCCAGGGAGGGACTAGAGAGAGCCCAGAGAGCGAGACGAAAGGGAGATCAGAGAGAGACTAAAGAGAGAGACCAGAGAGAGACCACAGGGAGAGCCCAGAGAGAGCCCAGAGAGGGAGTAGAGAAAGCCCAGAGAGCGAGACCAGCGAGAGACTAGAGAGAGACCACAGGGAGAGACCAGAGAGAGACCAGAGGGAGAGACCAGAGGGAGAGACCAGAGGGAGAGACCAGAGGGAGAGACCAGAGGGAGCCTAGAGAGGGACTACAGAGAGCCCAGAGAGCGAGACCAGCGAGAGACTAGAGAGAGACCACAGGGAGAGACCAGGGAGAGACCAGAGAGAGACCAGAGGCAGAGAACAGAGAGCGAGACCAGAGAGAGCCCAGAGAGAGACTAGAGGGAGAGATCAGAGAGAGACCATAAAAAGAGCAGAGAGAGTGGCCAGAAAGAGAGACCAGAGAGTCTTTGGATAAAGGAAACTGTCATGTTACACTAGTGGTTATAGGATGTTTTCAATTATATACAAACTGACATTTGTTTTTGATTGTGTCACAATAGTCCAATATAGTCAAACCCCATTTTAGGTAAATTAAAATATAATCTCTAACTTTAGCATAATTAAGAAGCAAGTCTAACATCTCTAGCTTTAGCGTATTAAGGAAGCAAGTCTAAAATCTCTTTCTAAATGGTTTGGAGACCCCTGTATTTATTTATAATGCACATTCAAAGCAACCGCAGTTCAAACCTTATAAGGCGTCACGCTATAGGAAGCCAATTCTCAAGTGGGAAAAGTGAAAAACATTACTCACTGCAACTTATCCTCTTTGCTTGTCTTCTGACTACAACCTAACTTATGGCAAGAGCTTATATCACTATCTGTCAGAGCTGAACTTTTGACTTTTGGGTCTTGAGAGAGGGTTTTCCACTTCAAAGATCCACATGACCCGTCCACATCTGGGGCCCCGCTTTATGTAACTGTGGCCCCGCTCCTGCTGCGATGACCCGGCCAGCGCTCCTTCTGTCCAGTCAGAGATGCTTCGTCATGTTTTTTTTTGCCGGTGTCATGTTTTTCCGCGCGTTTAAGCTGAACAAATGCCACGTGGAAAAGTGACGGCTGCATCGTAGACCCCCAGAGCAGGAAATGTAGCTATAAAAGCAGGGGTACGTAACTTTCATACCATAGAAGTTGAAGCGAAAATCCGAATCTAAAACAAAGCTACATCTTCACTCGTCTTTGTATGTTTGTCACAGCTTTAGATCAGATTTTTCAGACAGGAAAGGGAGAGAGCCCAAAGAGCTTTCTCATGGCGACCTCGCTCCCATCACTGTGTGGAGTGAGAGAAGTGAGTAAGTTTTTTATTTATGTAGCGCCTTTCACAGACCAGTCACAAAGCCCCTAACTAATTGTTGCAGGCATTTGTCTCTCACTCCACACAGAGATGGGAGCGAGGTCGCCGAACAGGAGGCGCATGCCAGACCTATGGTACATGTTCTTAGCGGTAGGAGAAACCGGAGTACCCAGAGGAAACCTACGCAGACACGGGGAGAACGTACAAACTCGATTCAGAAAGGCACTGTTTTTCCCGGGACCTTCTTGTTGTGAAGCGAGAGTGCTATAGACTCAGCCAACCAATTGAAATGTTCTGAAATCTTTGCTTTTCTAACTCTGTTTCAAATTCTCACAACAATAGAAAAGCGTTTTGTGACTTTAGTCTGTGAAATGCGTTATATAAATAAAGATTACTTACCACTTTCTACTTACTTACAAGTATAGATCACTCAAACAAGCTCCATGGGCAGTAATATTGATCCAAATATGTGCATTGCAACAACCTAGCAACCGCAGAGCAAAACAGGAGCAGCATTTTTCACCAAGACCAGATTAAAGCTCGACAATCTAACCCATGGTGTATACGGCTTGGTGTACAACATACAACAGCTGATTTTGGACCATTTACAGCAGTATAGTTCTCAAAAAACAGTGTGAAAGACAATCAATGTGGGCCCTTAGAAGGAACAAAACAAATGTATGCATCACACACTCACTCTCATAATATACAATCGACATTCAATTTGAGGGTTCTTTTTTAATTCAGATTTATAAGTAGGGAGCAAAGTCCAGTTCTTGGTTCAGACCAGGGAAACATGTGGTTCTGAGGGCGTGAATCCAGAACGTTTCACGCTGTAATAGTGTGGAGCTTTGGATGACAGTTTCAATAACCATTGCCCTCAGAGAGTTCGGAGAAACATGTCCAGCCTCCTTGTAATGCTTGGCCATCGGAGAGTTAGGATTTTGAGTACGAATGGCATATTTATACTCTGCCAAGCGTTCCCTGAAATGTAGTCCTGCCGATGTAAAAACAGCTGCATTCACATTCCAGCCTGTAGATTACATTTGTGGTGTTACAGTTTGTGAAGCTTCTGCAGAAGTGAGTTTTATTTGTGAAAACATTGGTGAAAGTGTCAGTTTGATATTTGTGTTCTTTTGTGAGCCACATTATGCGCGTAGGACCTGGTAATTGACGCCTGACCATGTGGTCCTTTTAGCATGGGAGCTCTCCGTAAAGAGAGAGATGGCTGGTCCTAGGAAATAGAAGCCAGGCTGGGGATAAATGTATTGTGATATTTCATAACACTTTTAAAATCTGTCAGGAATGAAGCAGACAGAGACGGATAGTGGTGCGCCAAACTCTGGAAGTTTATTTAGGTTTCTTTCAAGTTCCAGTGGTTTCAATTGTTTCTTTCTCTCAAAAGGCAGTACACAGTTTATATAGTCATTGTCACACATCGAAAGACGTACGTGTCACACAGAGACAGTCACATCATAGTCAAAACATGGAGTCATCATCAGAGTCCTTGTAGAGTCCTGCACGTAGGCCATATTGCTATCTAATACTAACACTCTCCCCTTTGATCACTCAATTTGATCAATCAATAAAGTAAAGAAAAATATATATATTATTAAAAAACAGAGAAAATGTATGCATTAAACTCATAATCATCAAAATCAATATCGAAATCTCACAGTATTATTCATGAAAAGAAGTCAGGAACCCCAGCTTTATGTATGGATGCATTTTTTGCTGCTGGAATTCACCTGAATTTCTCCTACAGGGGATCAATAAAGCATCTCTCTATCTATCCATCTGTCTTTAATAGCTGAGAAAAACGACTTTGCTTTAAAGGTGTTTCAAACCTAAATAAAAGTTAAGAAAAGAGAGTACTTTTTCAGGGGCAAATGGGACTAACTCTTGCTAATTGCGAAATGAATTTGAAGCCATGTTCTATTTACACTCACATAATTATTTACATATTTCACTTGTTGGATCCAGGGGTCAGAGCGGTGCCAGGCTGAAGCTGCTCTGACTGCGCAGTAACAGCTGAAGCTCATGATCTCCACCTTATTTCACTTAACAAAACATAAAAAGGTGAAGCAGTGGTAGATTCCAAACAGTTTGCACAGTTGGTTGTAACATTCCACAGAATATTACCAAACAACATTACTATCTGGACAATGCCAGCTATTTTAGTATGGCAAGACAAGACTAGTTTATTTGTACAGCGCCGTTCAAACTCAGCAACTCAACGTGCTTAATAAAACACACAAAAGTAAAACAATTACAAGAGCTGGTCATGTGACTGCAGTTGCTGTCTGTGGTTGTTTATTTAGCTCAAATCGAGAGGAAGTCATAATTGTTGGAGCAATAACAGTTTGTAAGGAGTGCGATCTGAGCGACAGAAACTTGGCTCGGACTTGAAAGTTTTATATAACCGTGTACAATCCTGTTCAAAGGTCAGCCTTGTCGATCACCTCTGTACAGTTCAAGATACCAAAGTACAACCCGAGCGTGGTTTGTCAGGCCTTTGTTGAGCTCTACAGGATTATTTTTGTTACATGTTTTCAGGGCAGACCCAGACTTCCACCAGCCCTACTCTACTCTACTCTACACTACCCTACCCTACCCTACCCTACCCTCTGCCCTGCTCTGCTCTGCTCTGCTCCCCTCCACTCCACTCCAGCCAATTTTAATAGCCACATCAAATCAGTAACATCAGCAGCTTTTTACCATCTAAAAAACATCGCCAGGATCAAAAACATAGTGTCTAAAGCAGACTTGGAGATTCTTATCCATTCTTTTGTCTCCAGTAGGTTAGACTACTGCAGTGGCCTGCTCACAGGTCTGTCCAAACAGGCTGTAAAACAGCTGCAGTACATTCAAAATGCAGCAGCTCGAGTCCTGACTAGAACCAGGAAGTACGACCACATTAGTCCAGTCCTCAGGTCTCTGCACTGGCTTCCTGTGGCTCAGAGAATAGACTTTAAAACAGCTTTGCTTGTGTAAAAGTCTCTCCATGGCCTCGCACCAAAATATATTAGTGACATGTTAGTACCATACGAACCAGCCCGGACTCTGAGGAGCACAGGGACTGGACTCCTGTTAGTGCCCAGAGTCAGAACTAAACATGGGGAGGCTGCTTTTCAGATTCATGCTGCTAAAATCTGCAACAGTCTTCCTGAAGATGTGAGACAGGCCTCCTCTCTGACAATGTTTAAAACCAGGTTAAAGACAGTTCTATTTAGCTGTGCATACAACTGAGGAATTTTATATTTTTATCTTTCTTTTTAATGTTCTGTGATTATTTATGATTTTAATGCTTTCTTATTCTGTTCAGCACTTTGAGTTGCCTTGTGTATGAATTGTGCTATATAAATAAACTTGCCTTATTCTACTCTACTCTACTCTACTCTACTCTACCCTACCCTACCCTACCCTATCCTACCCTACGCTACTCTACTCTACTCTACTCTACTCTACTCTACCCTACCCTACCCTACCCTACTCTACTCTACCCTACCCTACCCTACCCTACCCTACTCTACTCCACCCTACCCTACCCTACCCTACCCTACTCTACCCTACTCTACTCTACCCTACCCTACCCTACCCTACTCTACCCTACTCTACTCCACCCTACCCTACCCTACTCTACCCTACTCTACTCTACCCTACCCTACCCTACTCTACTCTTCTCTACTCTACTCTTCTCTACCCTATCCTACTCTACCCTACCCTACCCTACACTACTACCCTACTCTACTCTACTCTACTCTAATCTCTATCTTGCATATACTAGGATTGGACAGACCGAGTGTGACATCACAGCAGTGTTTGCTGAATGCGGAAGAAGCCGAACAGCTAAACATAAGCTAGCTGGAGCCAATTTCCATTTTTTTATATGGCCATTTGTTCTGACGGCGTGAGCTTTGAGCTGTAACAGGGGCAGACGTGTTGCTAAGACGGTTGCTAAGGCAAGCTAGAGTTTTCCCTGCAAGTAAAGGCTTCTGATTGGTCAATCCTTAAATGCTCACGGTGTCACAAAGACAATATCACCATATATAAACACCAGTATCACAGAATGCGCTAAAACAATTTTTAAATCCCAAAATGGTGAGTGTGACACAACGAATACTGAACTTGAGGAGTTTACTTTTACGTGCAAGTCAATAGGAGCCAGAGCGAGATAGGGGTAAAACTTCATCCATGAATACTTCCCTATTGGGCTACATCGAGCTAGCAGGTTAGCATTATCCATCTGTAAACAGTCATGATTCATACAATGTTGCTTCTACAAAATTATTTCCATTGGGACAAACACAATATCTTGCTGATGGGGAAAAAGTGTGGTACCCGAGCTTTAACTATCCACACTCTGAGCGTAGGTGGAGCGTAAAGAGGTGTTTCGATGCTAAAAGCGTCTGCAGGCGAGCGTTTGGACGGGACGCACTGTGCTCTGCATCTGCTCTGGGCCGCGCTCCAGAAAACCAGCTCAGCAACAGGTGATTCAACACCACTGCTGGTATTTGGAGCTGAACGGATGGTGTGGACAAGCCAGGCCAAATCCTAATTATGAACCTAATGCTGGCTCATTTTCCAGTCAAACTACTTTCAATTGTTAGTAAGTAAGAAATAGGATAAGATTAGTTAATTCTTTATTTGTCAAATTCTCTCTGGTCTCGCTCTGGTCTTTCTCAAGCTCTGGTCCTCCCAGTCCTGTGCAGACAGAGTAAAACGTGAGCGTTCTGACCAATCAGAGTACAAAGAGCAGAGTCAGTGGCAAAAATTTATTTATTTTTTTAAAGAAAAAAAGCATGGATTTAAACAGAAAAAAGTTTAGGATGATGAGGGACACAAAAATCCTCAGTAAATCCTCCTTTGTGAAAGCTGTACTTCCCTGTTTTAGTGAACACTGAGGTCTAAGGGTAATTCAATCTGGAAAGACTGCATTACAATATTGTCAAGATGCGTGACCCATTGATTGGGCACTAATATATTTATTGCAGTTGAGCATGAAATGTTCATTAGGCTTTGCGATTAGACCTCGGCAGGAATACTGCATGACGTATGCAGAAGGGAGTTTAATAGAAAAAATGAGCTTTCGACCCCACTAGAACTAGCTCGGTTTAAATGCAGCCATGGAGTTATAATGAGCACAGATGTGTTACTTGAGCTCAGGTGCAGAGGGCGGAGTCAGGGCAGAGGGCGGAGTCAGTGCAGAGGGCGGAGTCAGTGTGGCGGCATGATGTCTCTTTGGTCTTCCAGTCTGATTTTACGCATAAGCTTCATATCTCCTTCCTTGTGGATTGAGGCTGCAGTACCGTGTGTGACCTCTTCTCTACGTGGAGACATTTGCTGTGAATTGTGTTTAAGATTGAGAGATCCTTTATTCGTTCCCCAGTGGGGAAATTTCAGTGTTGCATCACAAGTTATAGAACAGTAGGAAAGGGGAGCACACGGCACAAGATAAGTGAACAGCTATACTAATAAAAATAAAACAAACTCTCTAACTCTAGCGTCAATAAAAGTAAGAAATCTCTGAATCTTGATTGGGATGATGTATTTCCTCATGTAACAGTATAATTCTCTGGTTTGAACATATTTCTGACGTGCTACAACAAGAAACAGTAGCCTGATTTAAGTCAAAGCCAATGACTCACAGTAATATGAGATTTATTACATTCTTCTTTGAAAGACTTTTAAAATATTTTACACAAATGGAATAAAATAGATTTGACATGCAATTTCATACTTAAAGCTACGGTACCCCACTTTCAACCCTCAAAAAAACCATCTTATACAGTCCAAGCACTGCTGTTGTCCCTGCTGTAGCTGTCAAAAGCCGGACGACCGCAGATCACCTTTCGCAGCCTCGCTGTTTAGCACATTTTTGTGAATAGATAGTTAGTTATAAAGTAGTAAAGTCAGAAGCTGTTTTCTTCGGACTTTAATACAAGTCTAACTATCTGTACTGTACCAATCATCTTTGCAAACACTATGTAAACTATCATCGTTTTTTGTCACATCGTTCTGATCACAAATCACACTAAACAAACACGTCTAATCACGTTCAAAGAACACAATGTTCCTTTTTTATTGCACCGTGCCATTTGTCTCAATGTCAATGCCATTCAAACTTCAACAATCCTCCTTATGTCAATGAAAACCACGCCCCATAAACCGTTACATCTCTGGCTGACATTTGGTCTTTGTCCCGACAGGATGAAAGTCACATAGTTGAATGCGTGGGCCGCTGGAAAGTTGGCACAAAGCGATAAAGCTGCTTTAATTACAGGCACCTGTGGGAATTTGGCAACGCGACCCTATGGGAAAGCATTGATATTTCAATGTTGTTTGAAGCCTTTTATTCTGAAATAGATGTGTTTCCTAACCCAGGACACGTTGCAGGTACTGTGTCTCTCAGCTGGCCTGGGAACGCCTCTGGATTTCCCAAGCCTCTGTGATCCAAGATGGCGTCCTATTCAAATCAATTGCTTGTGCTCAGTGGTGCATGGGACCACCGTAGGCACCGAAAGAGTGGCGGAACTCGATCATATTTGGATATTTCTCTAACAACCTCCCACGATGCTTGCCCAAAATACTAACGAGCAAGCGTGTGTGGCTCTCATGCACGTGCACAGAGGGGCACGGCAAGGGTCTGACCAATCAGACGACAAGAGACACCAAAATCCTCACTAAATCCAATCTTCAGGAGAGCTGTAGTTTGTGTGTCAGCTGAGGTCAAGTTGTTTTAATTTGCACTGAGATCTATGGGACATTTTTCTGGGTAGCCTTCATGAATTTAGTCTGCAGTACCATAGGTGCCGCCCCGCGCCGGCGGGGGTGACAGTGTAAGATGATATCACTCTATCCGGTTATTATAATAGATCCATGGGATTTCCCCAAGTGTGCCGGAGGAAGTATGTGTGTAGAGGGAAGTCTGGGTGAGTCTGCAAAAATACAAGCCCGATCTCACGGTTCCTTCGTGCAGGTGTGCGATAGTCTCTGGGGGCGGTAGGATCATCCTTGGTCTTGAACACTCAGGTGAAGCTTAAGCCTGTGATCGGGTCTGAAGCCACTTGATCCAATTGGACTCTGAACTCTGGCCAAATCCACCATCTATCTGCCTATATGGGATTGGCAGTGTGTTTGTGCAGAGTGTGCACATAATGTAAAACCCGTTTGAAACAAATACATGTGATTGATACGCACACAACACTGACTGCCCTCTCGTCTCCCTGCAGGCTGTGACTCTGGGTTTGGTTGGGCCACGGCGAAGCACTTGGACTCCCTGGGCTTTGAGGTCTTTGCCACAGTCTTGGATCGGAGTGGAGACGGCCCCCAGGAGCTGCTTCGGAGCTGCCCTCGGGTCACTCTGCTTCAGGTGGACATCACACAGCCTCAGCAAGTCCAGCAGGCCCTTTCTGAGACCAGGGCCAAACTCGGACTCAGAGGTGAGACACAAAGACACAAAGAGTGAGAGCAAGAGGTCATATTGGGCTTTATTAAGTTTCAGAATCTGCATTCAAGAGACATTTTCAGAGTGGTATAGTCTATTCATGAAAACAAATGAAACAAACAATACACAGAGGACCAACAACCAATGCTGTGTTAAAGCCAGAAATTTCCATAGCTTTTGTCCAGCCACGAAGAAGGTCCTGATTGAAACCATAGAGAAGGCCCTGTCTTAAGACCACAGAGAAGGTCCTGTCCCCCCAGGCTTAAGACCACAGAGAGGGGCCCCCCGACCAGTTTTCTATCCCCATTGACCACAGCAGTAGATCCCTTCAGGCCAAGTGGGTCAGGTGAGTGTCATCCTCAACAGCACGCTCTCTTTCATCATGATTTATTAGCTTTCAGTTCATGTCAAATGTTGCTATTGTGTCCTTGATCCAAGCGTGTCTTTGTGAATGTGTTTGTGTGATCGTAGCTGCAGACAGATCATTGGCAGAGCTGCAGCCACGATCCAACAACACTCAGGATGCAATGTTCCTCTGAGCTATGTCCACAACTCGGTGTATGTTTATTCACAGCTCGAGTGATAATTGACCCCGAGCGAGATCAGAGCGTGTCTCATTGATGATATGTCAAGCGTTTAGAGCTGGAGTAACTTTGCGACCACAAACATGAACTGTGTAATTCAATCCCTGTCACTAGTTCCTTGCTCTCATGTATTTTTGGCCTCTGTCACATCATTAGATCATCCACCTCAGCCAATCAGCGCTCGGTATGATAAAGATAACTTGTTTTTATGGACATTTATTAACATTTCTGGACAGTGGTCATCCTGCTCTCTATGGATCAGCGGCTCCTGTGTTTGTTATTGGATTCTGTGTGTTCAAAACGTTCTATTCTCTGATTTATTGTTGATGAATTGACAACTTTCTAAAGTCCTCTGAGCCGCCTGCTGTTAAAAGGTAAAGATAGACTGTCTGTTGAGACAAAACAATGTATTGATGATACAAAAAAGCTTTAATATCATTACATCCGACTTCCCTCTCCAACACACACTTCCTCCGGCCTATCTGGGGGAATCCTGAGGTGTTCCCAGGCCAGCTGAGAGACACAGACCCCCCAGCATGTTTTTGGGCAGGCCCAGAACACCTCCCCAGAGAGGCGTCCAGGAGGCAACAGACCTCAATTCGCTCCTCTCCACATGGAAGAGCAGCGGCTCTACTCTGAGCTTCTCACTATCTCCCGGCCACTCTGCGGAGGAAGATCATTTTGACCGCTTGAATACACAAACTCGACCTTTTGGTCATTACCCGAAGTTTATGACCAGAGGTCATAAACTTCATCCATTCTCAGCTCTTGTGATCGACGAAACTCCAATGTGGCCCAGTGAGAAGATGCAGTGAACTCTCTTCAAAGTCAATTTCTCAGACTGTAACTTGTGCTTTCCGTAGTGTCCACGTGCACGAGTCCATTGAGAGAACAGCTGTGGTCTGTGAACAGGAAGATTGTAGCAAAGCGGAGTCACCTGAGGACTTGAGTGTGTGTGGGCGGCTCGTAAAGACTAAAGGATAAAGAGAGAATGAAGGCCACACAAAGGTCGTTCAACTGTTGAATATATGGCATTTTCTTCAAATGAATTTGTGCGAAAAACTCATGTCTACATCAATGGACAGGTGTTTAATAGAAATATAAAGGCTGCTGGCATGTTGTGGACTTTATTCATTCACTTTTGAGTTACAGTGTCTTGCGAAAGTATTCGGCCCCCTTGAACCTTTCAACATTTCGCCACATTTCAGGCTTCAAACATAAAGATATAAAAAATATGTTTTTTGACAAGAATCAACAACAAGTGGGACACAATCGTGAAGTGGAACGAAATGTATTGGATAATTTAAACTTTTTTTACAAATAAACTGAAAAGTGGGGTGTGCAATATTATTCGGCCCCCTTGCGCTAATACTTTGTAGCGCCACCTTTTGCTGCAATTACAGCTGCAAGTCGCTTGGGGTACGTCTCTATCAGTTTTGCACATCGACAGACTGGAATTCTTTCCCATTCTTCCTTGCAAAACAGCTCTTTCCACAGATTCTCGATTGGATTCAGGTCTGGACTTTGACTTGGCCATTCTAACACCTGGATACGTCTATTTGTGAACCATTCCATTGTAGATTTGGCTTTATGTTTTAGATCATTGTCCTGTCAGAAGATAAATCTCCGTCCCAGTCTCAGGTTTTTTGCAGACTCCAACAGGTTTTCTTCCAGAATGGTCCTGTATTTGGCTCCATCCATCTTCCCATCAATTTTAGCCATCTTCCCTGTCCCTGCTGAAGAAAAGCAGGCCCAAACCATGATGCTGCCACCACCATGTTTGACAGTGGGGATGGTGTGTTCAGGGTGATGAGCTGTGTTGCTTTTACGCCAAACATATCGTTTTGCATTGTGGCCAAAAAGTTCGATTTTGGTTTCATCTGACCAGAGCACCTTCTTCCACATGTTTGGTGTGTCTCCCAGGTGGCTTGTGGCAAACTTTAAACCAGACTTTTTATGGATGTCTTTGAGAAATGGCTTTCTTCTTGCCACTCTTCCATAAAGGCCAGATTTGTGCAGTGCACGACTGATTGTTGTCCTATGGACAGACTCTCCCACCTCAGCTGTAGTTATCTGCAGTTCATCCAGAGTGATCATGGGCCTCTTGGCTGCATCTCTGATCAGTCTTCTTCTTGTTTGAGATGAAAGTTTGGAGGGACGACCGGGTCTTGGTAGATTTGCAGTGGTCTGATACTCCTTCCATTTCAATATAATTGCTTGCACAGTGCTCCTTGAGATGTTTAAAGCTTGGGAAATCTTTTTGTATCCAAATCCGGCTTTAAACTTCTCCACAACAGTATCTCGGACCTGCCTGGTGTGTTCCTTTGTCTTCATGGTTCTCTCTGCGCTTTAAACAGAACCCTGAGACTATCAAAGAGCAGGTGCATTTATACGGAGACTTGATTACACACAGGTGCATTCTATTTATCATCATCAGTCATTTACGACAACATTGGATCATTCAAAGATCCTCACTGAACTTCTGGAGTGAGTTTGCTGCACTGAAAGTAAAGGGGCCGAATAATATTGCACACCCCACTTTTAAATTTTTTATTTGTTAAAAAAGTTTAAATTATCCAATAAATTTCGTTCCACTTCACGATTGTGTCCCACTTGTTGTTGATTCATGACAAAAAATTAAAATTTTATTTCTTTATGTTTGAAGCCTGAAATGTGGCGAAATGTTGAAAGGTTCAAGGGGGCCGAATACTTTCGCAAGGCACTGTATATACTTCCAGTCCGTCCATTATTGTCCAGGAATGTTTGCGTATCTGTTGTTAACCAAGATTTTGTTTTATTTGATCAAATTAAACTTTTATTTGCAGTCCTGCATTTTGGTTTCTTGTGTTTTTTGAAGATAGAGCCAATGGTCTTTAAGGGGCAGATGATCAAAATGTTAATATAAGTCCATAAAATTCCATAAAAGTCGTGGATCATCACCACTGTACTTAGACCCTCCTGCATCGGCAAGGAAACAAACAAAATTGTGATATTGTCTGATTGGTGCTTGGTAACTCCCGTTATTTGGTTCCACATTGTCGCTCAAATAGTTTGTTGGAGTCAGCTCTTGTGACGTCCACACTCAGTCAGTCCACTTCCTACTGAGATTCTTCATGTATCCATTTCACGTGTTTATCTATATTTTCTATTTAAGATATTTATTTCACATTCTAAATTATTGTCTCATTAAGATAAGATAAGATTTTCTTTATTTATCTCACATAGGAGAAATTTACATGTCACATTTGGCATGGATAGAGACACTCAGATTGTGCAAAAGGAGGAAATGTGCAAACATGTTACATGCAGGATATATGTACAATAAAGTGACAATAATTATGTACAACAAAAGTGACAAGTGTCAATTGGAAACAGTGTCAATAGTAGTGCATTATCATGTTTTAGGGACAACGTGAGGCTGTATTTTATAGCTGGGCAACTTATAATGTTCTCTTCTCCATAAAATGTAGTTTAAACATAAAAAGCTGTATGTTACAAAACAGTTGAACTATTGTAGAACCAAATTAAACTTGCTTCTCTCCAGTCCATGTTTCTTCTGTCGGCACAACATCCACAAAAAATGAAATGGAGACCTCCCAGTTAAACTCACTTATGCAACGTTTCCCAACATAAAAGTCAAAGGTCTATTGCCTTTATTGCCTTTTAAATCTCATTCTGTTACCGACAACACGTTTCTCCGAATTGCATAATTAAACTCGTATTTGTTTACCTTGCAATGAACCCTTGTGGACCCGCGCCAAACACTATTTCAGACAACGATTGCCAAAGACGAGGTTCAAACCCGTTCAGCCAGCACCCACATAAACACTGCTTAGTTCTGGCTGTGTGCGCTTTTGTGTTTCTCCTGGAAATAAAAGCCAACAGCCCGCCAGGAATGTTGATTTGAAAATAACATTAATTGCTTCCCATCATTCAAATGCCAATCTTGATTCGCAATCTTTGATAAAGGCCGAGCATCAATGGGGGTGTTGTGGTGTACCGGAGAGAAGCCGACTTTTGTCCAAATGATGAAGACAACGTGTGTTACATAAAGCTGATGGTAGATGGCAATGACAATTCAAAACAAGAAAAAAAGATGCCCCAGCTACAGTAAAAAAAAAAAATAAAATAAATAAAATAAAATAAAAATAAAAAATAAAAGGACACAGGCATCAGTCAATAAAAAAGTCAAAACAAAAGTAGATGGACAAATAATAGTATCCTACAGACCAGATATTCTTGGGTTTCATATGACGTCAGGGCAGTGGCGCGAAAAACAAACGTGGGACCGAACGTGACATATTCTGGCGGTGCAGTCTGCCGGGTTTATACACGAAGATATAGTAGAAGAAGAAGCGCTGTCAAAATGCCATATTTTTGTGCAGTGTACGCTTGTAGCAACCGCGCAAATAAAGAGAAAGACAAGAGTTTCTTCCGTGTTCCAACAGTGGGCTCATATAAAGGAGTACACTTTGAAAAAAATCTCTCTTTGGTCTCTCTCAAGTCTCTGTCTGGCCTCTCTCTGATCTCTCTCTGGTCTCTCTCTGGTCTCTTTCTGGTCTTTCTCTGGTCTCTCTCTGGTCTGTCTCTGGTCTCTCTCTCTGGTCTGTCTCTCTCTGGTCTCTCTCTCTGGTCTCTCTCTGGTCTCTCTCTGGTCCATCTCTGGTCTCTCTCTGGTCTCTCTCTGGTCTCTCTCTGGTCTCTCTCTGGTCTCTCTCTGGTCTCTCTCTGGTCTCCCTCCGGGCTCTTTCTGGTCTCTCTCTGGTCTCTCTCTCTGGTCCATCTCTCTGTGGTCTCCTTTCTGGTCTCTCTCTGGTCTATCTCTCTCTGGTCTCTCTCTGGTCTCTCTCTGGTCTCTCTCTGGTCTCTCTCTGGTCTCTCTCTGGTCCATCTCTGGTCTCTCTCTGGTCTCTCTCTGGTCTCTCTCTGGTCTCTCTCTGGTCTCTCTCTGGTCTCCCTCTGGGCTCTTTCTGGTCTCTCTCTGGTCTTTCTCTCTGGTCCATCTCTCTGTGGTCTCCTTTCTGGTCTCTCTCTGGTCTATCTCTCTCTGGTCTCTCTCTGGTCTCCCTCTGGGCTCTTTCTGGTCTCTCTCTGGTCTCTCTCTCTGGTCTATCTCTCTGTGGTCTCTCTCTGGTCTCTCTCTGGTCTATCTCTCTCTGGTCTCTCTCTGGTCTCTCTCTGGTCCCTCTCCAGTCTCTGTCTGGTCTCTCTCTGGTCTCTCTCTCTCTGGTCTCTCTCTCTCTAGTCTCTCTTTCAAGTCTCTCTCTCTAGTCTCTCTCTGGTCCCTCTCTCAGGTCTCTCTTTCAAGTCTCTCTCTCTGGTCTCTCTCTGGTCCCTCTCTCTAGTCTCGCTCTCTGGTCTCTCTCTCAAGTCTCTCGCTCTCTGGTCTCTCTTTCTGTTATCTCTCTGTTGTCTCTCTAGTCTCTCTCTCTGGTCTCTCTCTCTCTGGTTTCTCTCTATATCCAAAAAATATCCATCTGTGGCTGGGAGTGTAAACCTAACCTCTCCCCATCCCTCCTCAGGTCTGTGGGGGCTGGTGAACAACGCTGGCGTGTGTGTGAACTTCGGCGACTCGGAGCTGTCCCAGGAGTCGAACTTCCGAGGCTGCATGGAGGTGAACTTCTTCGGGACGATCGCAGTGACTCAGAGCTTCCTGCCTCTGCTGCGGAAGGCCAAAGGTCGCATCGTCACCATCTCCAGTCCAGCAGGTGCAGAAATCACACACTACACACTGGTCTCTCTATATTCTCTCCTTATTCTCTCTCTGGTCTTTCTCTGGTCTCTCTTTGGTCTCTCTCTAGTCTGCCTTTATTCTTCTCTGGTCTCTCTCTGGTCTCTATCTAGTGTCTCTCTAGTCTGTCTTAATTCTCTCTTTGGTCTTTCTCTGGTGTCTCTCTGGAACAAGCTGTTAGCAAAACGATATGTCCTGCATCTCAACAAACAATATCTTCAGGCAGTGGGAAAAAGTGGGAACATGGGTTTTCCAGGGTGGCTAGAAGAGTCAGTGATTAGTCTAAGAGCTCACTTTAAGAGTCTGTATTCATATAGAACAGGGGTCTCCAACCTGTAGCTCGGGAACCACCAGTAGCTCACCACCCCCTTCCAGGTAGCTCGCCAAAGGATTTAGAAATGAACAATTCAAATAATATACTTAATATTTCAGATTGAATAATTCTATGTTATTATTTATTATTTTAAATGTACTGACAAATGCAAAAAATAGATCACCAAATTTTTCCCAGGGACGCTTAAAGGAGTAGCTCTCTGCCTTTATCGTCCCGGGAAAGTAGCTCTCTGGGTGGAAAATGTTGGAGAGACCTGATAAAGAACCTCCAGAACAGGCAGCTCACGGTCCTCTTTCAGAGCGGAGAACCTTGTTTTCAGCTCTCGGTTTTTGGCCGTGAACCACAAGTCACATGATGCAGCGATAAAAGTGAAGCAGAAACTTAGAGTTAGTGGTGAATTCTCTAGGTTTCCGCAGAAAGAAAAGACGTTGACGATCTTTCTTAACCTGATTCTACGATCTGTTGTTGGTGACATTGAGCTCTCCTCTCATGACCCGGCCCAGAGTTCCTGAGGCCGCAGTCTAGACCAGAGTCAGCTCCGTCGCTCTGGACTTTGACGTGTTTTACATTGAGACACGTTTGTTTTGGCGCAGAGACAAAACGATCAATATTTACAGAAGTTGAGCTGTGTATTGAAGGAAAACAAAAACCCAAAGGGAATAGAAAAGAGGCAATAGTTTCACGTGTGAGGATTATATTGTCCGTCGGTTTTTTACTTCTTTTGTTTACTTGTTTTTTCTTCAAGCACGTACCTTAAGCCAATGAGCCAAAATACAGTTATTGCTGATTACAATTCAAGCTACAATTTCCTGTAACTTGTGTGTATCCAAGTCATGCATCCATCAAAATACAATGTTAGATACGAACAGAACTAGATTTGAATAAATTGAATGTGTAGATTAATCAAACACAATTTTTTCTTTTCACACTCTGGGTTAAGCGTATCCTAGCTCTGGTTTTAGTCCTGGTTTAGACCTGTTTTAGTCCTGGTTTAGACCTGTTCTAGTCCTGGTTTAGACATGTTTTAACCTATGCTCAGACCTTCAGGCCTTTTTACCCTGGTTCAGTCTTAAATTAGACCTGGTTTAGTTCTAGTTTTGACTTGTTTTAAAGCAGTTTTAGTCCTGGTCAAGACCTTTTTTTAGATCTATTCTAGTCCTGGTCAAGACCTGGATTTGTCCTGTTTAGATATGTTTTAGTTCTGCTTTAGACCTGGTTTAGACCTTCTTTAGGTCATCGGTTTAGTCTTGTAACTAAACAGGCCGAGAAAAGGCTTGTTTCATGGGACACATGGCTCCTCTAAATCCACACTTTACTGCTACAAACTCTGCTCGTTTTGCACCCGTTCTAACTCCCGCTCTAGCTCCGCTCTGATCAGCAGCTCTGATTGGTCAAAGTGCGGCCAAGCCCCTCTGTGCACGTGCATGAGAGCCACACACGCATATTTGGCGCAACGCATCATGAGGCTCGTCCACTGCGCAGAACCGGGAGGACCAGACGATGGCCAAATATAGGCGAGTTCCGCTAATATGTCAGCGACCGTGCCGGTGTAACGCTGAGATACACTGCCTTGAAGAGATGCACTGCCTCAGCTGTTTATGATGTAATGCAAACCTGCGCATGCGCGTCTCACGGCAGCCGAAGCATACCAAGATGGCGGACCGTGAATTTCTTTAAAAGTTAAAATACGAACGAATTAAGACCCGAATGTCACTTTTAATGCAATTTGAGGCGAGATGTTGATGGTTCCATGTTGTCACATGTGGGTTTTCAGAGTCAAAGTTTCATGCAAAGTTTAGTTTAAGCAGTCAACTGCGCCTGTGAAACCACAAAGCTAATGTTTTCATAGCAGTCCGCGGCTGCTGACGTAGGCTGATGACGCGTCCTGTGGCCACTCTACAGCTCACAACTGGTCTGTCGGGTGACAAAACGGAACATCAACATCTCGCCTCAAATTGCATTAAAAGTGACATTCGTGTCTTAATTTGTTCGTATTTTAACTTTTAAAGAAATTCACGGTCCGCCATCTTGGTATGCTCCGGCTGCCGTGAGACGCGCATGCGCAGGTTTGCATTACATCATAAACAGCTGAAGCAGTTCATCTCTTTAAGGCAGTGTATCTCGGCGTTACACCGGCACATGCGCCACTAAGCACAAACCATTAATTTGAATACGGCGCCATCTTGAATCGGCGGGGCTTGGTTCTGGTTCTAGTTGCTGGTTCCGCTCTGGTTCTTGTTCCTCTCAGCTGGCCCTGTGGTTGTGTGTTTGGAGCCAAAAAACTCTGTAGAGTTGTAAATCTGACTTGTGGGAAGAGGATCGCGTTTAGAGCCGTAGCCAGAGTACAAAACACAAAACCTATTCTAACGAGATGCAGACAGCATGTGGTCTTTTACTTTTTACAACTCTCCAGTCGATGCAGTGAGTAGAGGATGTAGATGAATAAACACACATCACATCCATTACATTTTATCTATTGTTCTTTCTTTATTTTTTTGTATTTTTTATTATGTTTTTGTGTGTCTTGGTTTTATTTTGTGTAACTATTGTTTTATACTTCATTATTATTATTATTAATTATATAATTTTTGACACAAGGGGAAGATGGTGTTGAAAAAGATAATAGAACATAAATGGTGTCTTGCTTTGCTGTATGTAACATGAAAAATGTGAGAACTAATAAAGATAGTAATAATCATAATATCAAACTTATAAGTACTTTTTTGGACACTGAAAGACGCTTAGAGATGACATAATAAAGTAACAAAGACAAAGCATAGTAAATGGTCCTGTCCTGACATTTCCCCCCTGTAGGATGAATAAAAGTTCTCTTGTCTTATTCTTTTGGCTTGTTTTTCCTCTTTCTTCTCAGGAGACCTTCCCTTCCCGTGTCTGTCGGCGTACGGCTCGTCTAAAGCTGCTCTCAACCTCTTCATGAACACTCTGAGGCACGAGCTGACGCAGTGGGGAGTCCAGGTGTCCACCGTGCTCCCGGCCGCTTTCAAGACCGGTAAATAATAATCCTCTATACGTCTATCTATGGCAAGATTCAGCCTACAAGCTCCAGTCACCACAGCGATTGTAGAGATACTGTACATATTAGCTCATTGAAATTAAAATGGGGAAGTGCTCACAGACTAAGTTTGGCTCTAATTCACAGCAGGCGTCCACAGAACTTTACAGAGAACACAGGAAATGCAATATTAACAAACACACCAGAGCCAATGGTCAGTAGGGTGAAGGATGGCCACTGTCCATCATGAAGTGAGATACAGGAAGGAATACCAACAATTATGGTTTAATTATGATAAAATAAAAGTTTAGGTGAAAACAAAATTCAAAAATCCAGGGAACGAGGAACAGGACAGATATTGACGATGCAATGGACCAGGCACAAGAGGAGAGGAGCACAGGTACAAATAGACACAGACACAGGTGAAACACACATTAGGGCGGGGCAGACAATCAACACACAATCATATCAAATTTTAAAAAGAAATGAGGTAAAAATAAAACCAAGTGCAAAAATAAAATCCACAACATGACATGTCCAGAAATGTTTATAAATGTCCATAAATGTCCAGGATCATCACTGTCCTTAGACCCTCCTGCATCTGCAAGGGACCATTCAAAAACCCAGTGCGAAAAAAGTGAGAAACCTCGGGAAGGCCCACAATGAGAGAGGGGTGTTTGTAAATTCAGATATGAGCGATAAAATAATTGACCAATCAGTTGCCTTGATTCTCGGGGGAAACTCCAGCTTGCCTTAGCAACCGTCTTAGCAACATATCTGCCACTGTTACGGAGCAAAGCTAACGCAGCTGTAGCTAGCTTCTGCTCGGCTTCTCCCGCATTAAGGCCAAAACTTTGGAGACGTCACACCCACTTCTGATACACGGCCTATGGCTATTGTGGTTGTGGTGCAGCCAGTGGAACGGGGCATTTCATGGATAGAAGAAAGAACAAATCTCAACAATAACATGTGCTTCCACTCACAACAAAGGGCACTCAGACCAGTCAATTGTAAATATCTTGGATTGGTGCAGTCTGTTTGGGTGAGGTTCTGGTCTTTCTTCTTGCTCCCATTGAGACCAACGCTGACATAATGGATCCCACATGAAGTAGCACATCTGTTGATCTTCGAAGTGATCTGAAATACATGTGTGCAAAACCAGACTCCAGTGACCAATGCGTCTCTATTAGAGCTGACCCGTGCAGAGGTATAATTTGTACCAGGAGAGACCATGGTATATATGGATCTACAGTTACACACAGGAGAGACTGGTGATTGTGTGATGATTGTGTTGGAGTGCAGGTGCCAATAGGACTCTACAGCTCTATGGGGGAGAAAACACATTTTTTAAATCAATGTCATGTCATTTTACCAGATCATGAATTGATGGTGATTAGATTCGCAAAGACGATACATGCGTATTTTGTCTGAAAAAATCTTTCTAATGGACAACATACAGCATACAGAGAAATAGACCAGAGAGAGGGACTGTAATGAGAGACATGAGAGAGAGACCAGAGAGAGAGAGAGAAACCTGAGAGAAATAGATCAGGGAGAGGGACCGTAATGAGAGACCTGAGAGAGACCAGAGAGAGACCTGAGAGAAATAGGCCAGAGAGAGACTAGAGAGAGTAACCAGAGAGCAAGAGACCAGGGAAAGAGGGACCAGAGAGAGTTACTGTAATGAGACCTGAGAGAGAGACCTGAGAGACCAGAGAGAGAGACCAGAGAGAGAGAACAGAGAGAGAGATCAAAGAGGGAGCAGAGCAAAAGACCAGAGAGAGGGCCGGTTAAACAGAGGCAGTCGAGTAGAGTAGGGCCAAGTAGGGCTGGTGGAAACAGGGCTTATACTGTCCTGACCTTCTCAAGTTCTCAACTTCTAGTTTGGCCATTTGATAAACAGTTTAGTTTTTCAACTCTTGGTTAGTGGTTGAGTGAAGTCATTTGTTGTCAACAATGGTTAACAATTCAAACCTGTTTATTTCAACTTGGGAGGCCAAAATCACCAGCATTTGTAAACTTGTGCGATTGGGAAGTTTTTGTTGGCGTTACGATTGAAACAATATCTCTGAAACACACTCGAAACGCATGAAAGCATTCGGCCAATAAACTTATGCGTACAACTGTGTTCAAAGGATCATTGAAATATAAGAGTTTTACTGAGTTTACCCATTGCACGATCATCGCAGCTAATTACTTAAGTTCAATTCAATTCAATGTGTTAGGACTTTACAAAGTTGTTAATTCGCAGCAAATGGAATAATAACAAACACATTGATCCATAAGGAGCAGAATGACCAAATTTCCCAAATCCTCAGTGTCTGTGCATCCTCCTGCATCAGCAACAAACAAAAAAAAAATAAAATAAATCAAACTGTGAGAGGCTGTGCTTAAATGGCCCCTATGTCTCCGAAGATAATATTTTCAGTCTTAAGTCTACGGCAACAAATAAAAAATTGTTGCCACCACAAACAACGAATGATCCATGACCTGATCCGACTTGTGCTTAAGGTGAACAAATTACCCGTTCTTCTCTTTTGACGTCTTTGGGCTTAAACAGAAAAGCATTAGCAGATGACTCCAGCTTTACTTTGGCCTTTCTACAAACTTAAATGATTAAAGCATCAAAGTTTCATCCAAGGAGTTGCGTATCATTTGGCAAGTTATAAAAAGCAAATCTCTTAAAGTTAAGTCAAAAAGTTGGGGTTCTTTGACAAAGTTTTGCTCAATTTTTTTCGACAAATTTGGACGTCAGCCGAAAGGAAAGGCAGAGTCCACAAATCGCACCAGGATTAGGGTTTAAATCCTGTCTGAGAAAAAATCCGTTCTACTGGGATTAAAATGTAAAAAGGTGGGATCAACTGTTCCGCAGCAGATCTTCCGTTCTCTGTTAGTCAACATGCACCCACGCAGAAAAGCAAGGTCAAGCCACGTCTGCAAATCCACCATTTTGGCTCCACACCTTTGTTGTGTGGATTTAAAGGATACAGAATATGCAATAGAGAGATGATGGATTTTATTTTTGGAAAACAATTGAACCATGGGATCAATTTATTTCCATTATTCATTGTTCGAAACAGTTAAGTTTTATCATTAATTTTTCTATTAACACTGAAAAGAATTATGAAAAATAAATTTAGCAAATTTAGCAAAATGTATCAAAATGTCATCACATTTTGACTTTGACCTGAAAACAAGATTTGCCAATGGGACAAGCAAAAAAATGTCTTCCTTAGAATGACAAAATAAAGCAATAGTTCTGAATGGACAATGGACTATCTGAATGGGACAAAAGTGTTGTCCATGGGACATGGTTTCTCATTTTTTTCAAATAAATATATTGGATTTTTTTAGATTGAAATCTGGGGACCAGAGCAAAAATCAAAAATTAGCGTAAATTAGTTTAACTTCACCAGTTTTTTTTCTTATCTACTTGGTATAGTTATTTGTCTGAGGGATTAGTAGGTTAAAACAAACGTGTCCAAAACTAACTAATTTCAGACTAATATACAATTATAACAAAGCCCTTGTTTCGTCTGTCTCTCCAGATTGAAGTATTCCTATTGATTATTTTTGTATTTCCTTTGCAGGCCAGTCCTCCAACCAGGCCTACTGGGAGCAGCAGCACAAGTCCCTGCTGCAGTCTCTGTCTCCATCTCTGCTGGAGGAGTACGGCGAGGACTATCTGACCGAGACCAAGGAGCTGTTCCAGTCTCACGCGCGCACCGCCAACCCGGACCTGAGCCCGGTCGTGGACACCATCGTGGAGGCCCTGCTCAGCCCGCACCCGCAGGCGCGCTACTACGCCGGTCCAGGGGTGGCGCTCATGTACTTCATCCACAGCTACTGCCCGTTCAGCGTGTGCAACAAGTTCCTGCAGAAACTGTTCATGCAGAAGAAGCTGATGCCGCGGGCGCTGAGGAAGCAGACCGCGTTCCAGATGGACCTGCACCACAACAACAATAACAACAATAATAATAATAATAATAACAACAATAATGACAAGAAGTTTGTGAAGTGAAAGAGGAAAGAAAAAAAACCTCATGGACAATGTTTCTCATGTGAGGAGAGATGGTGCTGAAGCCATGTTTTACCGTGAACGGGATTGGGTCATGTCTGGATTACACTGTACTTTCTGGACTATAAGACGCACCTGTGTATAAGCCGCACCACCTGAAATTTGAAAAGAAAATCGAATTTTGGCCGCTCTTGAATATAAGCTTCACGTTGTAATGTCGCAGATAGACGACTGTATTAACTGCTCACAACAGGATTTAATGACAAATTGTTCAACAGCGTCACCGTTAGCTTCATGACAACTCTACCACGACAAAAATACACATATTAGCTGCATCGCTATATAAGACGCAGGGATGAAGACCAAGAAAAAGAAGCGGCTTTTAGTCTGGAAATTACAGTATTTTTCATTTCCATTGGATTAAAGGAGACCTACTATACAAACCTGGGCTTTTAGAACTTTTAACCAGGATACAAGATACTTTGTTCTAGATCAAAAACAGACCAGGAATTGTTTTTTGACTCATCCACTGGCCCAAACATATATCTCCGCCCCTTATGGGTGTCAAAGCAGTACTCAAAGGGTCAAAAAGCTCCTGTATCAGTCCTGGTACAGTATGATGTCATTGCACCAGTATGACATCACACTTTGACACATGCAAGAGTAGACTGCAAATACATCTTTAAAAAAATGATTTCTTCAGCTGTCTCCTCCAGACCACTAAACAAAATATTTGTGCATCTCCCTAAATCCCAATAGCAGCTGTCTCAGAGGACTTTACAAAGTTGTCAATTGACCAACAACACATTGGAGAAGCAAACAATTCAAACAAAGAAAATGCAATAATAACAAACACGTAGGATCCATTGGTCCACAGGGAGCGGGATGACCACTGTCCAGGAATGTTAATAAATGTGCAGAAATAAATGTGGGACATGGCTTCATTTGCAAAAGAAAATCTCAATGGTCGACTTTCCGGACCTCTTATACCACTCGTATGTCTTCTTTGTAAGTTATTTTGTTCAAGAAACCAATTTGAAGGGATCAAAACAATGCTTTTTATGTATTTTTTCTGGCCCGTAAACAGACAATGAACTGAATTTTGAGTTACAATGGAAGCTTGTTTATCCGACTCACAACATTTGTCTTGAGCCATAGACTGAGAGCGCATATTTCACCAACGTGTACTAAATGTTTTTGCTGAAAATTCCACCTGCTGCTTTGAAATCATATCTGCAAGTAACCTTTGGAAACCGAGGGATGTCCCGGTGAGGATTTGGTATTGTAATATACAGTAATATTTGTTGAATCGAATATTGTTCCAACTCCAAGACCAAGTCCCGCACTGTGAAAATATATGAAAAGTAGTGGAGCTTAACAATATCAAATCTGCAGAAACTACTTATAGATGTTAAAAGCCAAAAGCCAAAGTATCAAAATCGGCATCAGAATTGACAAATAATGGTGCGTTATCGGCCACAGATCCAGAGCCAGTGTACATACTTGTATTGTATGTATTGAAATGTAGATACATTTATGAACATTTGGATCGGAAATTGGTATCAGGAACATAAGTAGCAACTTATTTTAGAAGTGGACTGACCGAGTGTGACATCACCATTGTGTTGGCCTTAACGTGACAGGGGCCGATTTGAACAAAAGCTAGCTGGAGCCAATTTCCTGATGTGAGCATTTGTTCTGACAGCATTAGCTTTGCGTCGTAACAGGGGCAGGCGTGTTGCTAAGATGGTTGCTAAGGAAATCTAGAGTTTCACTGGCGAAGTAAGGCATCTGATTGGTCAATTCTTATATGGGTCATATCTGGATTTCTAAAGGCAATAGTATTGATTTGCCAAGCCCTAAATGTTGAGTGTGACACAAATGGTTACTGAGCTGGAGGAGTTTACTTTTACATGGAAGTCAATAGGAGTCAGAGCGAGTTGGAGCAAAACCTCACTATCAGCATTTTCCTATTGGGCTCCATGAGCTACCGGGTTAGCATTGTTTGTCTATACACAGTCTGTTCGCATGTTCATATCAGGAGCCAAAACACCTGATGAGGACATCCCTGTTCAAAACTTTTTCAAAACCTCGATCTGTTGACTTATCTGACCCATGTCGGCCGGTGGTACTTCTCCATAGATTTGTATATTTTCTTAAATGACAAAGAAACCAGAAAACATGTTTTTATATTTGTTGGAGCACAACTTTATTCTTCGTTTTCGCACTAATATGAAAATGTCCACAAATGTAAGTCAATAGAATCTGTACAGCACAAATAGGACTATTTTAAGAAGATCCATATATATCCATCCTGCTATATCCATCTGTTTTGTATTTAATATTGTGATGTAAATTTACACCCTTTTTATATTGTTTTTTTAAACTGTATTTTTGCACATTCATCGTGAGTCTGTCGCTAAAAACGTTTAAGTTAATCAATGATTATATTGTGTTTTTTAATCCAACTATTTATATTGTATTTTCTGTATCCACATGAACTGTGAATTTTTGTAGAAAATATATCAAAAATTAAGAAAAACAACAATAAAGATTGTAAAATGTTCACATTCAGAAAAAACTTTTCAACTTTAAACTTTTTTTTGCTTTTGTCGTTGTTTTTAAATAAATCAGGAACCCTGGTTAACCTGTTAAAGCTTCAATCTAAATGTATTTTTGCATAGCTTTAAACAACAGCAGCAGTTTTCTTTTTTTGTTGAGGTCGATTCCTCAACAACAGATCAGAGAATCAAATGCAATCATAACAAAAACACAGGAGCTGTTGGTCCATAGGGAGCGGGACGACTTCTGCCCAGAACTGTCCTCACTGTCCTTAGATCCTCCTGCATCGGCAAGGAACCACTCAAAAACTGGGAAAAACCATGGATCTATTATAATAACTGGATAGGGTATTACTAGCTTGTAGCTGAATAACCCATGTGCTCGGGGGATTCTCGCGGTACTGCAGACTGAACCAGACTAAATTCACGTGGGCTACCCAGAAATTTTCCCCATAGAACTCAATGCATATTAAAACAGCTCAACCTCAGCTGACAGAGAACCTACAGCCCTAATAAAGGTTGGATTTTGTGGGGATTTTAGTGTCCCTTGTCATCCTGAACTTTTTTTCTTCGTAAATCCTTCGGTTTTGTTTAAATCCACACTTTAGTGCCACAAACTCTGCTCCTCTGGCTCTCGCTCTAACTCCCGCTCTGATGAACTGCTCTGATTGGTCAGAGTGCGGCCGAGCCCCTCTGTGCACGTGTGTGAGACCCGGTGTGAGACCCACACACGCGTGTTTGACGCAACGCATTATGGGAGATCATCCACTGCGCAGAACCGGGAGGACCAGACGATGCCCAAATACAGGCGAGTTTCCCATAGATCTTTGCGAGTTTCAGGCAACTTCCGCTAATCTTTCAGCCCCCATGCCGTCACAAAGCGCCACTGAGCACAACCATTCATTTGAATAGGGCGCCATCTTGAATCGCCGGGGCTTGGGAAAAACAGAGAAACCCCGGGGAGGACCACGTTGTGAGATGGATTTGCTCTCAAAGGCTGTAGATCCAGGATAATGACAACAACAACAAAAAAACAGTAATTGTAAATAAAACCAATAATATACTTCACATTCAGCAAATACACACCTGTTGTTTCCTTTGGGTGTTTGATTTCCACACACACACGCAAACACACACACACATACACGCACACAGACACACACACAAAACCACAGAACAGCTTGAGTAAGTCGCCTGTATCTCTCCAAATACTTTGGAGGTGATGGACTTTCACCATCGACTCCCACTGATTACTGTCGTTGTGTCCTTGGCAAGACACTTAACCTCTGGGAACACCAGCCACAGTGGGGCGGCTGCGGCTGTAAAGTGCCAAACTGCCGTTGTGTCCTTAGGCAAGACACTTCACCCCCATTGCCTAGAATGAGTCTGGTGTGTGTGTGAATGGTTGGTGGTGGTCGGAGGGGCAGATGGCACATACTGGTTGCCTCGCTTCTGTCAGTGTGCCCCAGGGCAGCTGTGGCTACTGTAGTAGTTTATCACCACCGTGTATGGAGTGAATGAATAATAACACATGTGAAGCGTCTTTGAGTATCCAGAAAAGCGCTATATAAAACCGATGCATTATTATTATTATTATTAAATACATACATTTTTATTCAAGTTTGGCTTTTCCCTGTGCTCTTAAACACATCACAGCTGTTGTCTCATTAGGATCCGGTTCACGTGCAGTAGAATCGGCACCAGCGCCTCCAGACGGACTGGTGTTTCCCTCCTCAGTCGCTGCATCAGATTCACAAGCGTCGGAAACATCAAATCTTTGTAAACTCCCTCATAGTTGAAAAGGACAAAGGATGAAAATGACATATGACATGATTCAAAAATGTGAGTTTATACTTGACTACTGTAAAACCATGGGACCTGAGCCCAGTGAGCGTGTGTCTGCGGCCTCCTCCCGCTCCACAGAAATGACCCATTGACCCATATTGGAGTCGCACCTCGTCTGACCCCTTATGTGGAATGTATGTAACAGCTGTCGCAACACGGCTGAGCTCCAAACCAAACAGCATGTAAGTAAGTAATTTTTATTTATATACCGCCTTTCACAGACCAGAGTCACAAAGCGGTTTACAATTATTATTTTTTTTGGCTTTTATGAACTTCTGTAAGGAAGTAAATACATGTATAGTGTCCATTTTTCACTGGCACATACAAAGCCTTCTGTGGTCTCTCATCTTTCGAGGTAATGAGACAATATACGTCTCATTACGTCTCAAGGTGGAAAATATCTATGTTACGTGTTTTTGCAGCTGAACATATGAAAGGTTCTCTTTGAAATACTACTAAATTACAAAACTTAAAGGTCCCTTACTATAAGTCGATTCACCTTTCGTGGCCGTGCTGTTTCTGTGATATTTTTTCTTGTAGGCCGTGGGAATACTCAAACAACATGATATATTTGCACAGAGAGTCAAAGAATTTTCCTATTCTTCTTGTTACTCACATGGCAATAAAAGATTCTGATTCTGATTAATCACTAGTATAACATAAGTTACCTTTGTTTTAAGTCTCTCTGGTTTCTCTCTGTTCTATCCCTGGTCTCTATCCAACGTCTCTCTGGTCTCTGGTCTCACTTTAGCCTCTCTCTGGTCTCTCTCTGTCTGTCTGGTCTCTCTCTGGTTTGTCTCTCGTCTCGTGCTGATAGTGGAGTTGTTGGATTTTCATTAAAGTGAATGAATATATTCAAAGTTTAGACAGCTTTGGGTTAACCTACGTGTGTGATGGGATGGCAATTGGAAGATATACTTTTGGGATGTTCAGAGGCTTATTCACGCCCAAGGAGAAAGAAAAAAACGAAGAGGGTCTGTGTTTATCACAAGCCACAGGTCTCTTCTACATCCACGGGATCAGGATGACAAGAGAAACTAGAATCCTACAAAGTCCTCCTTTGTGAAAGCTGTAGGTTCCCTGTCAGCTGAGATCGAGGTCGATAGGAAAATCTCCTTACAGCCCATGTGGGTTCAAGCTGCAGTACCGCAGGTGGCCTCTAGTCCATGTAGAGACAGGTTTAAGGAGCAACTCCATCCATCCTTCTATCCATCTATCAATTTTCTTCCCCTTTGTTCATTTCTGGGTTCTCAGAGTTGGTAGAGTCAAATGCTCTACCAACTGAGCCACTGTCACCGCTGGAGCCACGCCCTCCACAAACTCATACATATTCTTGGGTTTCATTAAACTGGCATGTAGGGGGCGAATGAGCAGAGGTGAGACAACTCAGTTTTGCGCCCATTGAAAACCATGTAAATCGTGTCTGTTTTGGAGTCAAAAGGCTCTCCTCCTGTGCGGTGTACGGTTGTTGTAACAGTCTTAATCGGGGACACTCAATTCTAAGGGAGCACTAAAAAAAATTTCTCGAAAGAGTCTTGATTTTGGCCATTTTTTTGAGAAAAAAAACAAAAGAAATTTCTACGTTTCATTCAGGTGGCCTGCAGGGCGCGCTTGATTGTGAAAGCCTTGATCCACCTCGCCCGCCGCACTCAAGTGATTTTTTCAAAGTGCACTTCTTTATGTGAGCCCACTGTTGGAACACGGAAGAAACTCTTATCTTTCTCTTTATTTGCGCGGTTGCTACAAGTGTACACCGCACAAAAAGATGGCATTTTGACAGCGCTTCTTCTTCTACTATATCTCCGTGTATAAACCCGGCAGACTGCACCGCCAGGGTACGTCACGTCTTGTCCCACGTTTGTTATTCGTGCCACTGCCCTGACATCGTATGAAACCCAAGAATACGGCACATATATGTATGAATAATGGTTGATTGGTCCACAACAGATTGGTACATTTATGACATTGCACTGAATCTGGTTAAGATACGGCACTGTGTAATCCAATGTAATGTCTCCAAAAGAGCTTTGGTGAAGTCATTCTAATCTTGGTCTTTGTTCTATTTTGACTGTTCTTTCACCAAATAATCAGGAAAATACGGAATCATAAAAAACTTGTTGAACTTTGAGCGTGAACTTTAAATGTTTTAACCCAGATGCAGCAGATGTCAGAGTTTTCACACATAATAACCGTAACCCTGTCTTTTTCTTCTGGTCTCCTCTGGTGGGATTTTGACAGCTTTGCAAAACTGGCCTCAAGTATTGTTTTAATCAATGAGAAAAGCTCACCGTGTTCTTTCTATTCAAAAGATTTAAAGCCAACGCAACAAATGCCAGAGACCGAGGATGAAAGTATAAATGCAGACAAAGCATGCGGATTAGAGTGAGAGGAAGTACTTTGGGGAGAAACACGAGAGAGCTCAGTTCCACAGATGCTTTGGGAGGAATTTCCGGTGAGTTTCGTCGAAAATGAAGTAGAGCTGAGATTATCTGAGGAAATGGGCTTCGGAAGGTTTCTTTTCCCATCCGCAGAGATACACAATGTTGCTTTGTTATTGGTTCAGACTTTGACATTTCAATTACGTTTTCACCAGTTTACGGTACGGCTGAGGAAATTGCTTTTGTCTATTGGTAAGGAGGTGTCACCGTGATATACAGTATGTTTTACTGTATGTGGGCACAGGAAAATGCAATAAAAAACATAATCATGATTTGACCCTTGAGTACTTTTGCTCAATGATATAAATCCAGTATATACAAAATATACAAAAAATATTAGTGCTGCATGTCTAACAATTCTATTATTTAATCACATTAACGTCATTGTTGACTCTTGATTAATTGCACTTAATCACACATTTTCCCCTGGTCTAAATCTGCCTTGATTTGATTTGAAAGGGGATTGGATGAAGTTAAAACGTATGTTAATCTAATCCCCTCCAAAAAGAAAGTATTTGGATTGTCTAATATAGGCTTCTCAATTTCTGCTTTTATTACTGCTTTTTACAGTGTATGAAACTATTCAACACACTAGAAATGACTTGAATTGTCTAATAAAGGCTAATCTTTTGTTTATGTTTATGCGCAGTGTAAATAACTCTAGCTCAGGGGTGTCCAAACTTTTTAACAACAGGGCCCCTTTAGTTCATCAGACTTGACCTGGGGCCGACAACCTGGATTTAAAGAACTGGATTCTGGAATTTCAAATGGGTTATGATACGTCCATCATAACCCATTTTATTTGGAATGTTGTTGTGACAGTAATGTCAACGACTGGATTCTAGAGGGTCTGAGATCAAGGTATAGCATGACTGTATTGGTGGAGCTGAAGTTGGTTGGATGACACTGTCAAAGTGCCTCAAAGGCGACTTTGTGTTTGCAGCAGAAGGGGCATAAAATGGCACAGAGGGCCGCAACTGGCCCGCGGGCCTGAGGTCGGACATGCCTGCTCTTGCTTCAACGTTTGGGTTGTGTCCTGGAGATAGATGTGATTCTGATGGACGTCCAGTAATCCGCAGTGAGCTTGACTGCTTTTCTTTTCTCCAACGCCAGCTGTACTGTACCTTACATCCCTGACACAGCGCGTCTTTTGAAGCATTTGTCTTTGGAAAGACTCACACAGCGGCGTCCGTAGCCGTAGGGGTCTGGCTCTTGGGTAATATATATACACGAACGTTTGATTTGACACACTATTTGACTCTCTTGTCTGAGAGCATAGAGTTGATGGTCCTCTCTCTTTTTTGATTTTCTGTCTAAAAAAACTGAAGATGTGACTGAAGCAAAGACAACCAAAAGCACAGGTTTGTAAAAACTAGTGATGGAAGCAAACTAAGAACTAGAGACATGAATGGAATCACAGAGTTAATGTTGTTGGGGTTTTAAAGTTAGGTACCCGAGTTTTTATCTAAGCCTCTGTTTACAGTGTGCCAAACTCTCTCCATCAGAGCAAATACCTCCGACTGTACTCAGAAACACATCTGCACATCTTTCCTCGAAGCTGCAGCTCTGGGACGTGATGGGAGGACAAGACCAATGACTTCATGCTTCGTTGGTTCTTTTAATAAGACACAAGTGTAAAGAAGCTGGTGCTGCTTTATTAGCTCTCTCTGTTTCTCTGATATGTTTAAAGATTAAGATTAAGAGATCCTTTATTCGTCCCACGGTGGGGAAATTTCAGTGTTGCATCACAAGCTACAGACGTTTGGAATGACGAGCACACAACACAAGATAGAGGAATAATATCTCTATACTAAGATAACATCTGTCTAACTTTAGCATAAGACGAAGCAGGATCACATCTCTATCTTTGGCAAACTAAGGGAAGAAATCTAAAATCACCAACTTTAGCATGAAGAAGAAGTAAGTATAAAAAACTGTATATTCTAATTTAAGTACTATATAGTTAACATAAGATAAGATAAGATATACTTTATTGATCTCACAAAGGAGAAATCTGGCATGGATAGAAACACACAAGATTGTGCTAAAAGAAAGAAATGTGTATGTCATGTGCATGCAAACATGTTAAATGCAGAATATGGATTATGTACAATAAAAATAATTATGTACAATAAAAAGTGGCAATTTAAAAAGTGCCAATCAGAAAAAGTGTCAATAGTAGTGCAGGTTTTTCAGTCTTAATGCACTGACTTATTGTAGAGTCTGACAGCAGTGGGGATAAAGGCCCTGTGGTAGCGCTCCTTCTTACACTGAGGGTGTCTCAGTCTTCCACTGAAGGAGCTCCTCAGCTCCTCTACAGTCCTGTGAAGTGGGAGGTGTTGTCCATGATGGAGGTGGCTTTGGCTAGCACCCTCCTGTCCCTCACCTCCTCCACAGAGTCCAGGGAGCAGCCCAGAGTGGAGCTGGCCCTCCTGACCAGCTTGTTCAGTCTGTTTCTGTCCCGCTCTGTGCTGCCTGGGGCCCAGCACACGGCAGCGTAGCATTTGGCAGAGGCTACCACAGAGTCATAAAAAGTCCTGAGCAGAGGCCTGCTCACTCCGAAGGACCTCAGCCTCCTCAGAAGGAAGAGGCGACTTTGGCCCTTCTTGTGCAGGGCGTTTGTATTATGGGACCAGTCCAGTTTATTGTTAATGTGAACACCCAGGTACTTGAAGCTGTCCACCAGCTCAATGTCCTCCCCCTGGATGTTCAGCAGCGTGTGTGAATACTGTACATTTGGACATGTTATTGCAGGTTCTTCATGGGATTGTGTTATTTATTTATTTATTTTTTCCGTTGTATCTTTCGGGTGAAAAAGGATTTATTTGAGATTTTTGTGTGGTTTTATTATTGCATTGATGTTGTGTTTTGTGTCTGCTCTGTGACTCCTCGTATATATGGTATGATGACAATTTATTTGTAAGTAAGTAAGTAACACTTATTTATATAGCACATTTGTGCAGACCAATGTCACCAAAGCGCTTTACAATGTTCAGAATTCAGATATTGTTCCAGTCATTCCACACACGGGGATGACCGAAGCGAGTCGCCGAACACACTGGAGCATTAAAAATTCGCAATAAACTGGATGAGACGATTCCCTCCATTAGCAAGGAGCAGGGCCAAACTGTGTCATTATTGTCAGATTCGGACCCTCTGGTAACCCTGAACAGGTTCACTACCGTGAGCCAAGCCGAAATAATCTCAGCTATTGCATCCTCTAAGACATCATCTTGCATTTTAGATCCAATTCCAACTGGACTTCTTAAAGATACTCTCCCGCTAATAATTAACTCTATTTCAAGCATTATAAACACCTCACTCGAAAGTGGCTATGTTCCAAAATTATTTAAAGCTGCAGTAATCAAACCACTTCTCAAAAAACCTAATCTTGATCCCTACCTGCTTGCCAATTACAGACCCATTTCCAATCTCCCCTTTATTTCAAAAATTCTTGAAAGAGTTGTAGCCGAGCAGCTACACCGCCATCTACGGGACAATCATTTAGCAGAACAATTTCAATCAGGCTTCAGAGCTCATCACAGTACAGAAACCGCATTAGTTAATGTCACGAATGATCTTTTACTAGCCGCCGATAACGGACTGGTGTCAGTGCTAGTTCTGCTAGACCTCAGCGCCGCATTTGACACGATAGACCATAAGATCCTGTTACAGAGGCTAGAATGTGACATAGGTGTCAGAGGAACAGCACTTCACTGGTTCGAATCCTATTTATCAGATCGGTTCCAGTTTGTGAGTGTGAACCAAAAATCCTCACTCTGTTCTAAAGTGGCCTTTGGCGTGCCTCAAGGATCAGTACTAGGTCCGGTTTTGTTTACACTTTATATGCTACCTTTAGGAAATATTATCAGAAACCATGACATTAACTTTCACTGTTACGCAGACGACACGCAGCTTTATTTATCGGTGAGACCAAACCAAACAAACACGATAGATAGACTCAGTGCCTGTATTAAAGACATAAAGACCTGGATGACCTTGAATTACCTGCTTCTCAACCCTGATAAAACAGAGGTAATTGTCCTAGGCCCTACAAGCATGCGTGACGCTCTCCGCGACCAGATCACTAGACTCGACAACGTCAGTATTTCCCCCAGTGACAGGGTAAGAAATTTAGGGGTCATATTTGACCAAGAGCTTTCCTTTCGAGCACAGGTAAATAGATCAAAGAAAACGGCCTACTTCCATCTGCGAAATATTGGAAAAATTAGAGGTATCCTGCCGCGAAGTGATGCTGAAAAGCTTATCCATGCGTTCGTTACGTCAAGACTTGACTACTGCAACGCTCTCCTAGCAGCGTGTCCCAAATCCACTATACACGGCTTCCAGCTAGTCCAAAATGCAGCCGCAAGGGTCCTGACAGGCACTAAACGAAGGGAACATATAACCCCAGTGTTGAAAGCGCTCCACTGGCTTCCTGTGGAGTTTAGAATCAAATTTAAAATTCTTCTCCTGACCTACAAGGCGACAAATGGTATGGCCCCCATCTACCTCCAGAATGTACTGGAACCATACCAACCAAACCGTGCACTTCGCTCTCAGGATGCCAGACGCCTGGTGGTCCCTAGAGTGTCCAAAAGCACAGTAGGAGGCAGAGCGTTTAGCTACCAAGCTCCTGTCTTGTGGAATCAGCTTCCTACATCTATCAAAGAGGCGGACACAGTCCCTTTATTCAAGGCCAGACTTAAAACATTCCTCTTTGGATTAGCGTATGGTTAGCTCAGATAGATAACTAGTAACACTTAGGGCTATTTATCCTGCTCCCTTGTGGGCTGGACTTGTATTTTTTATTATATGTATAATATATATATATTATATATATATATATATATATATATATATATATATATATATATATATATATATATATATATATATATATGTGTGTAAGGGATAATGTATAGCCTACAGGTCATTATCGGAAAATAAGTACCAACAGGGCGAAGCGGACCCCGACGCGCAGCGGAGGGGTCTGCTTCCGCCCTGAAGGTACTTATTTTCCGATAATGACCTGTAGGCTATACATTATCCCGCTTATTATACTGCTTTGTACCAACTTAACACACAAAATAAACTTCAGATCACTTTTATGAATGCCAAAAGTTTATTTAATGACAACAAATAAAGTAGTCCCAAAAAGTTTTCCCGTTGCTCGGCAACCGCGGGCAGTGGCTATGCTAGCAACAGTCAGGCTGGCAACTTCCAAACTAGAACTCTCTGGAACTGCATGAAAACTGAACAAAGAATTCTGAACATCAGCAGTGAGTGACCCATACATAAACCTAACCTAAATCCATAATTCGATCCTCTGCAAATGTGTCCGAAAATGTGCCGGTATCTTAAAATGTGCCGGTATCTACTTCCGGGTTTTTCGGGATCGCCTTTTCTCGCATTACATCAGTGTTTTTGTCATGAAAACGTAAACGGAAAATTCTGAAAACTTCCGTGCACTTGTATTAAGACTGGATATGTATAATTCACTCTCCGATTAACATTTGATTGCGTTGATTGATTGGCATTTGCGTTTATTGAGCGGCCAGAACTACTTCCGGGGTTTTCACGATCGCTTTTTGACGCAGAGAAATAGTATTTTTGTCATGAAGACAAGACCAGAAAATTCTGAAAATTTCCGTGCACGTGTGTGAAGAATGTATATGTATAAGTATTCTCCGATTAACATTTAAGTGTGTTGATTGAGCGTGGCTAGCTCCGGAGTGGCCGGAACTACTTGCGGAGTTATCCACGCATTTGAAAGACAAGCAGAGAGTGCGTTGCCATGGGCAGCGGTCATTATTGTTTTGAGTCCGTTATAGAAAATAATGACCGGTAGAACGTTTTGAAATTACATTCAAATCAATGGAGCGTTCTACTGCTGCTCTGAGGAGCCGTATAATAAATATATATATTTTATTTTTTATTTTCTTCCCTATTCAACGGTTCTCAATTCACCATGCTTCCTTTATTCAAATGTTAAAATCCCTGTACATACAACTGTTTTTAATGGCCAAACATACACAACTGTTTCTAATTCCCTGTTTTTAATGCACCATACATACACAACTGTTTTTAATGCCCTGTTTTTAATGCACCATACATACACAACTGTTTTTAATGCCCTGTTTTTAATGCACCATACATTCATAACTGTTTTTAATGCACCATACATTCATAACTGTTTTTAATGCCCTGTTTTTAATGCACCATACATTCATAACTGTTTTTAATGCACCATACATACACAACTGTTTCTAATTCCCTGTTTTTAATGCACCATACATACACAACTGTTTTTAATGCCCTGTTTTTAATGCACCATACATTCATAACTGTTTTTAATGCACCATACATTCATAACTGTTTTTAATGCCCTGTTTTTAATGCACCATACATTCATAACTGTTTTTAATGCCCTGTTTTTAATGCACCATACATTCACAACTGTTTTTAATGCCCTCTTTTTAATGCACCATACATACACAATTCTGTTTTTAAAGCACCATACACACACATACACAACTGCTTTAATGCACCTTTTTTAATGCACCGTACATACACAACTGTTTAGTGCACTGTTGTGACTGCACTTTAAATGAAGCACCAAACTTTTCCCAAACTGTCTTTTCTAATATATATCTTTTTTAACCCGTCATATCCACGGACTGCAGGATAAATAGTTCTCATTTTTTACAGTTAATTTGTTGTAAATGCTTAAATTTCGTTTTTGCATTGCTGTTCACCTGTTGTCCCTCTCTCTGTTTCATGACGCGCTGGTGGGACTCGAAACCCTGACTCCCTGGACCTGAAGACTGGTCCACAGCCGTTGGGAGTTGGCGGTTCTGTGACGCCCCTTGAGACAACTGTTGTTGTGATTTCGGGCGATACAAATAAAATTGAAATTAAAATTGAAATTAAAATTAGTAATTATGGTGTTGTGGTTAGCGTTAGCAATAGCATCTGTTCACAGCTGGCGTCACCAGTGCTATTCGATTGGTTGTTTTCTCATTTGCTTTATCTATCCCTTCTTCTGATTGGATTTTGTCATGGTCTATTTTTTTGTCTCATCTTTTATTCGTGGACTAAAAAGTCAATCAATTTAGTCGTCATTTCTGTCCCAATGAATGACTCTTATTTTGGTTTTCTTTTCGTTTTCGTCCCCAAAAATATATCTGTGACAACAAATATGACAATAATGTTTTGTCAATGAATTGAACACTGCAATAAACAGAAGAAGACATAATGAACTTAATTGATTTAAGACCAATGACTTTTTCCTCTCGACATTCTGTTTACACAAGGCTGCATTTCTCTGGTTTAGCCCACTGACCCTGTTCACTGCATGTTCTACTGTGTAACATGTGTTATCCCCAGGCCAAGAAAATGTCTTTATAACACAGAATAATGGCACTGTGTGGACTCCATTCATCCATTGTTTCCATCATAGTATTCTTCAGGAGCTGCTGCAGAGGTAAAGCTCACTGCTCCTTCATCTTCTGTTCCCTGATGTTTTTGTTAAATCACTCACTTGAATGAGATGCAGGCTGCTGGGTTTAGACCAAGAACTTGTACTTGGGGCTCCAACGTCTGTCTCCATATTTGGGCTGTAATTAAGGAATATTTGAAGGATCGATTTGATGCTAGTATCATATTAATCTGGGAGATACACATTCACTAAGAAGACAAACTATCAGAGTAGTAAACAATAAGAGAGCATTCAAACACTTTATTTATAACGCAATTCATTGTATTTGTGTATTGTCCTTTTTCACAACAGCAGGAGGACATTACAAAGTTGTGGATTGACCACCAACTGCACACAGGAAATACAATAATAATAAACACATAGGAGCCATTGGTCCATAGGGAGCAGGAGGACCACTGCCCATAACTGTGCCCAAAGGTCCCAGATCATCACTGTCCTTAGGGTGCTTTCACACCCGCACCATTTAGTCCACTTAAAACGTGACAGAGTTCTGACTGCAGAATGAGGACTGATCCAGATAAATAAATAGCGAGATGGATCAATCTTTATCTATATTGATCTCTCTATTTATTGTCACTAACAATATTATAAAGAGCAATAGCACTTTAGGTCACAGCAGCAGAGGTGGAAGCGCTGCTGGTGATGAGCTGCTTCCTCTCCTCTGGTGTTTGCAGAGTCTGTTTGGTTCGGACTGTTTTCTGAATGCTGAGCACGTTTCTCCAAAAAATGTGTCTTCCTCTATTGGGTTTATGAATGATCTGCTTGGTTCTGACTGTGCATCGTCTCTGCTCTGATCTGGATCAGTGTAAAACCATGAACACTGTACTGCAGTAAAATCTACAGCAAAAATGCACGAAAAATATCAATTGTAAAACTGACCAGATGATCACCTGGCGTTCCCAATGGTCGCCATCACAGTATCAAACGGGCCCCACTCAGCTTAGTTTCTTAGATCTGACGGGATCAGGCATTCACATGCATGATAGTTCTGTTTTCCTATAAAATCAATACTCAACAATACGCCTGGTTTTCCAATGTTTTATGTCCAGAGAAAAAAAAACTCCATCTTCTCGTTCCAGGATTTCCGTTTGTGCTTTGTCCTGGACGCACTTGTGACACTTGGCTCGAGGAAAACGTCTGGTTGAAACTCTGTGAAGTATTAAAGAGACCCTACTCAGAATCCATTTTTGTCCTAAACAGTAATAAAAACAACATGCGCCTATCAAAGAGTCATAAACTGAGTCTCACATGTGACAGTGAAGCTGCAACTGGGACAAATTGTGCTGGACGATGATTTACGGGTTTACAAAGCTCCACATGGTTTTGGTTTGTTCTGTCTCATTAGCTCGACTCTCGGGCGGGCAGAACATGCAAATTGGCGTTTCCGCAGCTTTGGACCGTGTTATATTTGTTTTCCCTTGCCAGTTGCACACTCAAAGCTGTGTGTCATGAATGTTTGTGTAATTTATAAGATATGGCTCCACTGAACTGAAACTCTTTTACCTCTCCATAATAGAGATTGATGATTTGATGAGTCACAAAGAGGAAATTAATCCACCCATTGCATCTGGATTGGTGGTCTGAGCGGAACCTGCAGGGCTTGTGATGTAACCACACATAGTTTCTATGTGTTTCAAACTGGTGGTTTCTCTGATCTGTTGTTGATGAATTGACAACTTTGTAAACTCCTCCGAGAAGACTGCTGTTGGGATTGAGTCCGATATACAAATAAATTGAATTGAATTGCATTGAATACCGTTATGATTATTCAACATTGTCCACTGTTTGCGGACCAAGTTGTCTTGTTGGATCCAATGAACCAGGACCCGCAGCATGCACTGGGGCAGTTTGCAGCCGAGTGTGAAGCAGCTGGGATGAGAATCAGCACCTCCAAATCTTAGACCATGGTGCTCGACCGGAAAAAGGTGCCTTGCCCTCTACAGGTGGGTGGAGAGGTCCTTCCTCAAGTGGAGGAGTTCAAGTATCTCGGGGTCTTGTTCGCGAGTGAGGGAGGAATGGAGCGTGAGATTGACAGGCGGATCGGTGCAGCGTGCGCAGTGATGCGGTCGCTGTATCGGACCGTCGTGGTGAAGAGGGAGCTGAGCCGAAAGGCAAAGCTCTCGATTTACCGGTCAATCTTCGTTCCCTCCCTCACCTATGGTCATGAGCTTTGGGTAATGACCGAAAGAAATAGATCGCGAATACAAGCAGTCGAAATGATATAGGGTGAGGAGCTCACTGCTAGAGAGCCGCTGCTTCTCCACAGTTGAGGTGGCTTTGGGATCTGCTCAAGATGCCTCCTTTACGCCTCCCTGGGGAGGTGTTCCGGGCACGTCCCACAGGGAGGAGGCCCCGGGAAAGACCCAAGACACGCTGGAGGGACTATGTCACTCAGCTGGCCTGGGAACGCCTTGGGGTCCCCCCGGACGAGCTGGAGGAAGTGTGTGTGGATAGGGAAGTCTGGGCGTCTCTGCTTAGACTGCTGCCCCCACGACCCGGCAACGGATAAAGCGGAAGAAAATGGAATGGAATGGAATGAATACCAATAGAGTACCTCCAGAGGCAGTCTTGGAGATTGTAACTTTGTTTACCTTTTTAATGATGAGTAAATCCTCTTTGCTTCTGCCTTAGCCTCTTTCTGACCCCATTAGGCTGCCTGATACAGTAATTACGGCTACAAAGGCGCTTGGACCAGGGTTTGGCACGCCTTCTTTTTGGCTCGGAAAAGTTCCCGTCAGGTCACTCTGCCCTGGGCACGACGCTCGGGTGAGGACATTGATGCTCATTGCTTGTGTTTCCATGAAAATTAGATCAATTTCACTTGAACATTCTGAGAACGGCGAGGATATAAAGCTGATAATGAGACTCACGGTTGTATTCGGCTCCCACAGACGGACAGGCTGTAGCAGCTCGAGTCCTGACAAGAACCAGGAAGTACGGCCACATTAGTCCAGTTCTCAGGTCTCTGCACTGGCTTCCTGTGACTATAGACTTTAAAGCTACTCTGCTTGTTACGGTCTCTCCAGGGACTAGACAGGCACCACAGGGGCTGGTGCCTACAGTCAGGACTAAACATGGGGAGGCAGCATTTCAGATTTATGAAGCTAAAATCTGGAACAGTCTTCCTGGAAATGTGAGACAGGCTTCTACCAATGTTCAAATCCAGGTTAAAACAGTTGTTTAGCTACACATGACAACTGAGGGATTTTATATTCACTAATTTATTCATGATTAATGCCTTGTGTGATTCTTTTGGTTTGGTTAAGCACTTTGAGTTGCCTTGTGTATGAACACTGCTATACAAATAAACTCGCCTTGCTTAGATCCATGTCTTATCAAAAAAAATCCCTCAAACTGTTCACTTATTTAGACAATTTTTGGGTTTTGTGGTAAAAATACCCCCACACTCAAAGACGGTCACTTTTTACAATCAGGGTTTCACAAACAAAGATCATAACTTTGAACAACAGCTCTCATGGTTTCACAAGTCATTGACTGGTTCAATAGTTTGGACACTTGGGGTCAACATTACCGCGTAAAGGGGAATAGTCTGATCACCAAACTCACATATGACCTCATATTTACAGTTAATAATACTACACGTTTGATCAAGGATCAATTAAGGACAAAGGGTTGGACCAGAGCCAAGTGTAATTATTTGACGTCTATGAACTGCCTTTTTCACGTCTCTCTGATTACAGTCTTATCAAACGGAAACTACAGTGAGATAACAAGCGCAAAGTCCAAAAATATGCTTCTAGACTTCGCAGGAACTCACTCATGATCACATCTCATCACACCTTTGAGATTACTGCTCTGTCTAATCAGCGTTTGGATTTGCCGCCATTCTCAAGATATGGTGGATTACTTCAGCAAAAATGTGTGTTTGTGTGTGCGTGTGTGTGTGTGCGTGTGTGTGTGTGTGTGTGTGCGTGCGTGCGTGCATGAGTGCGTGTGTGTGTGTGTCCATATGTTTGTGTGCTTGGTGCTACAGCTCTGGGATTGGACAATTTCAGCACTGAGACTAAAAACCACAAAACAGAGGAGAAAGCATGTTTCCATAGGCGTTGTAGTAACAGCAGAAACCTCAAAACTTATAAAACTACAAACCAGTTTGGGAATTGGCAGACTTTTATTCAGACTGTCCAAATCTTCTTTGATTTATAGATTTGGGAGTTGGACGTGGGGCATGGAAACTTTGTGTTTAAAGTTTTCCAAATCAGTCTGTATAACGTATTTAGTCAAATCAAAGTTTTTTGTGTGTGTAAACATTTCACAATTTTACTTCTAATTGAAATAACATTAAAAGAGCTACTGTATTCTGTCAAATGAACAGAATCGGTATAAAATTCTAATTGAAGTTTGGCACTTCATAGCCACATCCGCCCCACTGTAGGACCTGGTGTTCCCAGAGGTCTCCCATCATAGAACAAAACAGGCCCTGGTTTGCTTAACATCAGTGTTCTGATGGGGTATGGCCAAGCCCCGGTGATCCAAGATGGCGCCCTATTCAAAGGAATGGCTTGTGCACAGTAGCGCATGGGACTTCACATAGACCTGGAGATTAGCAGAACTCGCCTATATGTTTGGGCATCGTCTGGTCCTCCCGGTTCTGCGCAGTGGATGAGCTCCCATGATGCACTGCGCCAAGTACACGTGTGTGGCATTCATGCACGTGCACAGAGGGGCTCGGCCGCGCTTTGACCAATCAGAGCTGCTGATCAGAGCAGCGGTAGAGCGGAGTCAGAGCGGGAAGGAAAGGAGCAGAGTTTGTGGCAGTAAAGTGTGGATTAAAAGAAAACAGAAGGATTTAAGAAGAAAAAAAGGTTCAGGATGACAAGGGACACTAAAATCCCCACAAAATCTGATCTTTATGAAAGCTGTAGGTTCTCCGTCAGCTAAGGTCGAGCTGTTTTAATTTACATTGAGTTCTATTGAACATTTTTCTGGGTAGCCCACATGAATTTAGTCTGCAGTACCACGGGCCCCCTGTGCCAATGGGTGGGACAGCTATAAGCTAGTAATACCCTAACCAGATATTATTATAGATCCATTTCAATTTGGAGAGACGAGAAAACAGGAAGTTTTGAGTATTTTATTGAAAGGAGGTTTGGCGCCCTAGGTCCCGGTGCGGCCTTCAGATCGGAAAGGCTCCTGCGATGGAGCGCGCACAATCCCCCGGGCACTGGGCAAACCTAGGCACTGGTGGCGGCATTTGGCAGCGGGAAGCAGATTGAAGGCAGATTGGAGGCAGGGTGAAGAGGAGGAGGAGGGGAGGCGGTGGTTGCAAGGCTTCAGAGGCCGAGAGTGGGAGTTTCTCCGTTTTTATGCGGCTGGCGAGTCGGTACAGATGATTGGAAGGGGGCGTCTGCTGAGCGATAGGCTGGGGATGCGAGCCGGCCTGGAGGGGGTAATTTTGGTTAACGTCTACCAAATTGAATTTTCGCTGGCTGCATTTCAATTTGGAGAGACGAGAAAACAGGAAGTTTTGAGTATTTTATTGAAAGGAGGTTTGGCGCCCAAGGTCCCGGTGCGGCCTTCAGATCGGAAAGGCTCCTGCGATGGAGCGCGCACAATCCCCAAAAAGGCTGCGTGTTGATGGAGTTTTCGAAGCCTGGTTTGGAGGGGACAGACGTCGTGACTACTCTATTCTGTGACCGCTATCGCTAAGCTGTGACCGATATCGCTATGCTGTGACCGCTATCGCTATATGCTGTGACCGCTATCGCTATATGCTGTGACCGCTATCGCTATATGCTGTGACCGCCAGCGCAATGCTGCTAACCATTTTTTGCTATATGCTGTGACCGCTATCGCTATATGCTGTGACCGCTATCGCTATATGCTGTGACCGCTATCGCTATATGCTGTGACCGCTATCTACTGTGATCAATACTTGCGGATACTCGGCTGCTGCCGCCACCAGGAAGTTTTGTGAGTGATTTATGGAGATGCCAAGAGGCGCTGGGCTGTCAGAATGGTCGAAGTGTCAGGCCTGATGTATGAGGAGAGGGCCGATGATGACCAGCGGCCCAGCTGCTGGAGGGCAGAATGGGGTAGTCCTAGGGACGCGGCGCCTATCCGGAAGGAGTGAGCTGTGTAGAGATGGGGAGACAGGTTACAAAGCAGCAGTACGGACTTTAGTTGGGCCCTGAACCAGTTAGATGTCATTGGGAGGTGATCGGGGGTGAGAAATAACGGTCCGTTGAGATCTCCTTTCCTTTTTTTTTTTTTTTTTTTTTATTTAGGCATACAGGAAAATACATAGTTACAGTACAATAAACAACAAAGGTACTAGTGGGGTTAGGGTAGGGTAAGTACGTGTGTGTGTGTGTGTGTGTGTGTGTGTGCATGTGTAAGTGTTTGAGCTTGTGGGAGATATAAAGCTGAGAAATATATACAAACATGTACACCTACATATACTCTTTCACATATATAGACCAGGATGCAATAACTATGACAATCAAACGGCAACTAACAATAAAGAAACAACGTACAAAAAGAATAAATAAGTAGATATTTGAAAACAATGACAATAACAATACTTATGTTGTGTTTTCCCCTGTGCTAGTGTTGCGTTAAAAAAAATGTGAGGGGCCTAACAACTCCAGGTTGTTCACCCTCATTGAAAGGCCCCTCTCCACTTGCCCTGTGCTATTTGTGTTCGCTATTATTATTACCCTTACTATTATTATTATTATCATTATCATTATCATTATCCTTCGTATTGTTATTATTATTATTCTAATTATTCCATATCAATATTAATATTGTTATCATCATTGTTTATTGCCCAACTCACTATTGCCAATATTAGTGCCATTGCCATTGTCATCATTACCGTCACATTTCATACATTTTTCTATTGTAGTATTTTGTTGTCGCAGTTGTAGTAGGATATTTAACCATGATATTGGCTTATAGTGTGTGATTGTTGAGTCCAGTTGCTATGATTGGAGGAAGGAGAGGAATGGACAGGTAGATGTGTGTGTAGAGAGTTGTGAGTAGTTTTCAGTTGATAAATGATCTAACAGGAGGTGTTTCCAAGTGGTGATGTGTATGTTTTTTTTTTGATTTCCAGTTGATTAGAATTACTTTCTTGGCGATTGTTAGCGACACCAATAGTTGTTTTTTAAGGTATTGATTGAGGTCTAGTGTGGAAGTGTCTCCGAGTAAACAGAGGGAGGGGGACATTAGGATGTGGCAGCCAAGTATGGAGGAGAGTGACTCAGTGACTAGTTGCCAGAAAGTGTTGACCGGTGTGCAATGCCAGAGAGCGTGGAGGTAGTCGTCTTTGTGATTTTGAGTGCAATGTGAGCATATTCCTGTGCTGAAACCCATTTTGGAAAGTTTGTGGTCTGTGTAGTGGTATCTATGAAGAACTTTGAACTGTATGAGTTGTAGGTTTGAGTTATTGGTCATGAAGTAAATGTTGTTACAGGTTTGGGTCCAGAAATTGGCATCGGGAGCAAATGCTAAGTCTTGTTGCCATTGTGAGATTGGAAGCGAGTGGGTATTGTCAATTCTTGTAAGTAATTTGTATATTTTGGAGTTTAGGTTTTTGGGTGCAAGCTCCAGAAGATCTGTGATGAATGGGCTTGGGTCCAGGTCTATTGTATGAATATTGATTTTATTTAGGATTATTGATCGTAATTGTGAGTATTCTAGGAAGCATTTGCTCCCGATGCCATATTCCTGAGACAGTTGTGTGAGTGATGACAGTGTGTTGTTAGCGACAATGTGACCTAAGTGCGTTATACCTTTGCTTGCCCAGGATTGGAATATTAATGGTTTATTGTTGCTTGTGAATTCCGGGTTGTGCCAGAGTGGTGTATATTTGGATGGTGTGAGAGGGGTACCTGTTATGTGATGGAGGTTCCACCAGGCTGTCAGAGCTGTAGCTATTGTGGGTGTTTTGAATAGTGGAAGTTTTTTTGTTGATTTATTTAGAAAAGGTAGGTCTGAGATTTTGATATTGTTACATAAAGATTGTTCAATGTCGATCCAAATTAGGTCGGCTGGGTCTGGGTGGGTCCATTTATGGATGAATTGTAGGTGGCTGGCTAGGGAGTAATGATAGAAGTTTGGTGCATTGAGGCCTCCTTGAGATTTTGGTTTCTGGAGAGTGGAGAGTTTTATACGTGGGGTTTTATTTTGCCAGTAGAATTTGATGAGTATTGAGTCGAGTGATTTGAACCAGGATGAGGTGGGTTGAACTGAAGTCATTGAAAGGTGGTAAACAATTTTGGGAAGAATTGACATTTTTACAAGGGATATTCTGCCTGTGATGGAGATGGGTAGGTTTTTCCAGCGTTCTAGGTTGTTTTCTATTTGTTTTAGAAGGGGGGAGAAGTTGAGGGCGAACAGCTCTGACAGCCTGGGGGAAACTTTAATTCCAAGGTAAGTGATGTGATTGGAGCAGAGTGGGACTGGGGGGTGGGGTGCTGCCACATCCCAACTATCATGCTGTAATGGAAGTATTGATGATTTGCTCCAGTTGATGGAATATTGGGATAGTATGGAGAATGACTGTATTTGGTTTGTTGCATGGTGGAGTGATGATGTTGGATTCTGTAAGAAGAGAAGGATATCATCTGCATATAGACTGATTTTATGTTCATGGTTTTGTGTTTGAATTCCTTTTATTTTGTTGTCTTGACGGATGGATGCTGCAAGCGGTTCTATAAAGATTAGAAATAATAGAGGAGAGAGTGGGCATCCCTGGCGAGTGCCGCGGTGCAGTGTGAAGTGCTGTGATGTTAGACCATTAGTGATAACAGTAGAGGTGGGTGAGGTGTAGATAATCTTAACCCAGTTTATGTAGGACTCCCCGAAGCCGAACCTCTCCAGTGTGGCAAACAGGAAGGTCCAGTCGACCCTGTCAAAAGCCTTCTCTGCATCGAGGGATGTGAGTAGCTGGAGGGTAGTTTTGGATCTTTATTGGGCTTGAGGATTAAGGATATTGTAGCTGCATTCATATGAGTTGGGAGTCTGGAGTTTTGTTTCGAATCTTCTAACATGCGCATGAATAGTGGAGAAAGTATGGGCCAGAAGTGTTTGTAGAACTCAGCAGGGAAGCCATCTGGGCCAGGCGATTTGTTATTAGGCATACTTTTGAGAGCAGAGAAGATTTCTGCATCTGTGATTGGTGATTCTAGCTTTGATATTTGATTTGGGAGGAGAGTGGGGAGATCAATGTTGTTAAGGAAGGAATGAATGGATTCCATGTTTGGATCTGATTCAGAGGAATATAGTTTTGTGTAGAAGCGCTGGAATGTGTCATTTATTTCTTTATGTGAAGTTGTTGGCTTCCCTGCTGAGTTCATTATAACCGGGATTGAACTTTTTTCCTTATTCAATTTGATCTGGTTTGCGAGGTATTTACCTGATTTATTGCAATGAAGAAAGTGTTCTTGTCTTAGCCTGTGAGTGAGGAATTGCATTCTTTTGTTTGTTATATGATTTTAGTTCATGTTTTAGATTTAATAATTATTTTTCTGAATTGGGAGTTGGGGTAGTCATATTTTTTTGTTCCAGTGTTTTTATTTGTTGTTCTAGATTCTGTTCAAGTTCTTTTTCTTTTCTGGATTTGTGGACCGAGAAGGCAATGATTCGACCTGTCAAGACCGCCTTCCCTGTCTGCCACAAGAGAGAGGGTGATATCTTCGGGGAGTCATTGAATTCCATAAAGGATGTCCACTCTCTCCGGAGAAACTTGTCAAAGTCTGGGTCTGAGAGAAGAGATGTGTTAAACCTCCATCTGGAGGGTGGTTGGGGTTGGTCAGAGTAGTTCCAGGTGATTGATACTGGGGCGTGATCGCTGATTATTATGGGGTGGATCTGCTGTTCTGTGATTTGTGGTATGATGGAGTTACTACTGAGTATTAGATCAATCCGAGAGTATGAATGATGAACAGGTGAGTAAAATGTATATTGCTCAGTTGTTGGGTGGTTAAGTCGCCAACAATCGCCAAGACCAAAATCTTTGATGCGTTGTTTTAGCGTTTCAGTGGATTGAGAGACACGTGGATTGTTGTTGTTGGACCGGTCTATTGAGGGGTCGAGTACTGTATTGAAGTCTCCGGCAAGAATGATTGGGCAGTTAGAGAGATTTGTGAGGTGGGAAAAGATATTTTGGAAGAAAGTGGGATCATCGGTGTTAGGTCCATACAGATTACCGATTGTAACAGGGTGGTTGTTTATGCAAATATTAATAATTATGTAGCGTCCCTCAGGGTCTGAGACAGTTGAATTATGTACAAAATGAGTATTTCTATTTATTAGAATACAAACACCTCTCTGTTTGCTGTTATAGTGGGATGAGAATAACTGGTTGTATTGTTGTGATTTGATATTGTTGAATGTTGAATTTGTCAGGTGGGTTTCTTGCAAGAGGCAGATGTCAGCATTGAGTTTGGATAGGTGGTCTAGTACTTTGAGCTTTTTCTTCTGATTACCAAGTCCGCGAATATTCCATGAGACTATTTTAACAGTTATCATATTAGTTGCAGATTGTATTTATCATAGAGATCATGTATGTTTGGTTGTGCGTGTGTGGGTGTAGATGCGTGTGTGAGTGTGGATGCGCGAGTGAGGGGGGAACAACAAGCTTGTTGGGGAGTTGGGTGTGAGGGGGAGGGACAAATATGAGGTGAGAGGTGGGGAGTCCGAAGTTCATCTAAAACAAATCCAAGATTGAGGGAGAGAGAGGCCTTCCCCACGCCGGAGATAAAAGAAAGAAACAACAACAAAAAAATAATACAAACAGTGATTCAATATATTATTGTTACTAATAGCAATAATACTGAAAGAAAAAATAAATAAATATTAATGCAAATCGAGTTTGTTCAGCTTTACCTATGCATAAGAGTGAAGCGGTTGTGTCGCTCAGATGACGTCATCGTTGTGTGCCAATGTTTACTACCGAAGTTTACTCACGTGTGGCTGCCTCGTCGCCACCAGAGAGCCAGTATGTGACTTTAGAGTTGCGGTAAAGTCTTCCATCAATGTAGAGTTTATCTATGGACAGCCTTGCTCGCTTTCCCGCGGTCCTCGCTTCGGCTAGGGCTGGATGGAGAAGTTTGCGTCGCTTCATGATCTCTGGAGGGAATTGGTCGCTCAGGGCGAGCTTGGTCCCCTTGAGCTCCTTGCCTCTCCGCATGATGACAGCCTTGTGCCTGGGGTCCAGGAGTTTGGCCACGATAGGACGACATCGGGGTGCTCCTTCACGTAGCTGGCCCAGCCGGTGAGCCCGTGCCAGATCGATCTGCTGGACCAGGTTGTCATCCATCTTGTCAACACATCGTACAAACAAAAATGACAAAGGCCGCAGGCTGTGAGTGACATGTAGAGGGCAATTTCCCCCATTTACGCCGCACATCATCTAATACAAACATATCTAAATAGCAAAACTGGAAGCTTTTGAAAACGAGACACTCTCTGAATTAGAGTCATATATTGACAAAATCTACGAAATGACACAACCAGACGGTAAACGCGGAAGACAGGAGCTAGGCTCTAGCGACTGTGACATGGACATATCCCTTTCAACAGAAATACGCCATATGAGAGAGACAATGGAATCAATGCAAAAGCAATTGAAAAAACTGGACACACTACAAAAACTAACAGAAGATGTCTCGGATCTGAAGACATCACTGGACTTCCACATTTCCCTCGTGGAAGTCCTCAAAGAAGACAATGCATCCCTACGTAATGAAGTTAATCAGCTCAAAACTCTGACAGCGCATCTACAACAAGACTTTGTAAACGCACAAAATCATATTCTCGACCTACAATGTCGAAGCATGCGGGACAACTTCATTATACACGGTTTACCCGAACAACAAAACGAATCTTATCAGTCAACCGAACACCTAGTCAAGACTTTCCTCAAAACTAACCTCAAGATGAGATCTCCTTTCCGAGAGCGGAGGCGAGTGTAATGCATCATGGATCTGTAGGGACAGGGAGAAGTGTCAGAACGAGCTATGACTATGTTGCAAGCGCCTTTGCGTTTGGAATGCTTGAGGTGGAGGTTGAAGTAGTCGGGATAATATGACAGGTCAGAGAAGGCAATGTCTCGGGATGCATTAAAGGTGGCGTGAGAGTTTGTGAATTCGCTTATGCGTAAGAAGCCCATTTTCATGTAGGATGCAGCGGAGGAGAGAAGGTGAAGAGACGGAGGGACTAGACCAGGGCGAGGGATTCCGTGCAGGGGATCTGGCATGGCGATGGATTGGCAGAAGGGCAGAGGCGTCAGAACTCCTGGAATTTAAAGCGAGAGAGAGAGTCAGCAAGACAGTTAGGTGACGAGGGACGTGACGAGCAGTGATGATAAATTGTTCGAGACTGAGAGCCATGTGATGCATCTAAGAAGGATGTGATTTGGGGAGAGGATGAACGACTTCTGTTAATTATTTCAATGACGTCGAGGTTGTCGCACGTCACGGAAATCCTTTTCCTATGCCACGTATGGTTCCGCAGCACGCAGGCTCCGGTCACGGGATATATCTCGTGGAGCGCGGAGGAGATGCTTCGAGGGAAAGCGTCGGGCCGGGGCCCGGCGAGCCACTGGTCCTGGAAAAACCCCAAAACCCACGGACGGGGCTGCGTCCGTGAAGAACCGCGGGGCATCTGAGACAGGATGATGTCACTGTAAAAAAAAAGAGATACACCATCCCAGCGGCTCTGCAAACGGGACCGGAACGCCAGGTCGGAGCAGCGCCCCGCGTCCGGGCAGACGCGTCATCGAGGGAGGAGACGGAGCCGGCGAGGGAAAGGAGTCTGGAATTAAAAGAACGACCTTGGGGAATGATACAGACGGCATAATGAAGATGCCCGAGGAGGGAGAGCAAGGACGCCTCGAAGTGACGGGAAGGCCAAGGCAGACCGGGAGAACGCGCGGATGCGTTCGAGCTTGTCCAGCAGGAGGGAGGCCTCCATGGCGCGTGTGTCGAGGCGGATGCCGAGAAACTCCAGAGCGTTGGCGGGGCCTGTGGTCTTTCCGGAGTGGAGGAATCCGAGGGCAGAGAAGGCGGGCCTGAGCTTGCGGAGAGAGCCCCCGGAGCAGTCTGAGGGTGGGTTGACTACGAGGGAATCATCGGGGAGATGCGGGACAGAGGGGAGCCGCGCGAAATTAAGCAGAATCCGACACGGCGCCTCCGAGAGATTGTTGAACGAGAGGGACTACTCCGGCAGTCAAAGGTGAGGCGCACTGCGAAGAAGAACTCCGACGCCACTTGACCCCTGAACAGCGCCAGTGGTCGGGGTGGATGGCAGCAGCTTGAACGCGACCGGGATGACGGCCTTGGAGAGCCAGGAGCCGGGGCCGAAAGTCTTTATCAGCCTGATCGCGTGGTCCACGGTAGCGGACTGCAGGGAGAAGGGCGCTGGAGGGAAGGGGCTGTTGATGCTCGGGCGGGCCCGGAGCGGGGACAGGAGAGGACGAGTATGAGACGCTTCTTCCTGGAGTGCTTGCGGGTGGCGATGCCCATCGGGTTAGAGCGAGACGGAGAGAAGGGGCCAATGACGTAGCCCACGGACACCTCCCGCGCCCGAGCCGCGTGCCGACTTGGGGCTCACGGAGAGCCGGGAAGAGGTTGCGGGACACGAGACGCCGAGGGACCTAAACAGAGCTTGCAGTCTAATGTGAGGGATTTAAATAGAGCTTGCAGTCCAAAGTGAGGTATTAAAACTGAGCCCGCAGTCCAAGTGAGGCGTTTAACGGAGAGCCTGCAGTCCGGTGCGAGGGAGTTAAACGATGTGAGGGATCCAACAGAGCCTGCAGTTTTTTATTTTTTATTTATTTATTTATATTTATATTTATTCATATTTATATTTATTTATATTTATTTATTTTTATATATAAGCGTTCCAGATATAAGCAGTACCATATATGCAGTTCCAATATGAGCAGTTCCATATAAGCAGTTCCGTATACAAGCCGTTCCATATATAAGCAGTTCCATATATAGCAGTTCCATATATAGCAGTTCCATATATAGCAGTTCCATATATAAGCAGTTCCGCATGAAGCAGTTCCAGGTACGGCATAACAGCTCCAGATATAAGCAGTTCCAGATATAAGCAGTTCCGTGCGGGATTAGCCTGGGAGCTCGCAGTCCAATGTGAGGGATTCAATTTGGGAGCCGCAGTCCAGAGGGATTTAAACGGGGCTTGCAGTCCAAAGAGAGGGATTTAAACAGAGCTCGCAGTCCAGAGAGGGATTTAAAGAGAGCCTGCAGGCCAAAGTGAGGGATTAAAACTGAGAGCACGCAGTCCAATGTGAGGGATTAAACTGAGGTCTTGCAGTCCAATGTGAGGAATAACGGAGCTTGCAGTCAGAGTGAAGGATTTAAACGGAGCTTGGTTAAGAGAGCCTGCAGAACAATGCGAGGGCTTTAAACTGAAGCTTGCCCACCAATGCACGGGGCCAACTGAGCCTGCAGTACAAAGCGCGGGGCGAACTGAGCCTGCAGTACAATGCGAGGGGAATAAACCGTCCGCATACTTACCCACAACGCCAGAAGACAAGGGACAACACAACGGGACCACGCCGTACCGGCACGAGGAGGCAGGGATGCGCACAGCCCCCACCGCACCGGGCCAGACCGGCCGTATGCAGCAGCAGGCCGCGACGAGACGAGCAGCGGCGAACCCGCAGAAAGAGCCCGCAAAGGAGGAGAGCGGCAAAGACCCACGGACCACAGCACGAGACCCGCAGCAGGTGCAGCGACGCGGAGGAGGAGCAACCACACGCAGCAAGACAGAGGACAGCAGGGACCGCAGGAGTAAGCGTGAGTAGACAAAGCGATTCCTCCAGAACGATTCATGCAAGGCTTCAGAGGCCGAGAGTGGGAGTTTCTCCGTTTTTATGCGGCTGGCGAGTCGGTACAGATGATTGGAAGGGGGCGTCTGCTGAGCGATAGGCTGGGGATGCGAGCCGGCCTGGAGGGGGTAATTTTGGTTAACGTCTACCAAATTGAATTTTCGCTGGCTGCATGAGTATGGCAGGAGTGTAGAGGGGGAGGAGTCAGTGTGGAAGCATGACGTCTCTTTGGTCTTCCAGTCTGAATTTACGCTTAAGCTTAATTTCTGTTTTGCTGTGCACACAATTGAAGGTTTTATCTTCACTCTATTTTATGATTGTACAGTGACTATTAATGTGTACTTTTCTTGTTGAGCACTTTGAGTTAGCCTTGTGTATGAACTGTGCTATACAAATAAACAAACTTTATGTCTGACGTTCTGTCAGAGACCGGTGAGGACTTGTTCTAATGATCCATGGAAACAGAGATGTATTTGTGTGCCTTAATTAAAGTTAAAAGAACATAAGGAAATAACTTTTCAGATAAGATACTCAGCTAAAGTCCCTCAGGACTCGGGATCTGGGTCTGCTTTCAATGAACCAGATCCAAACAAACCATTAAGTCATTTAAGGCCTTTATACACATGTCTGCATAGAATGTAAACAGTGTGTGTGTGTGTGTGTGTGTGTGTGCGTGCGTGCATTGAAGGATCATGTTAAGAATGTGCTCTGTCTATGACTTTAAACAAGAATGTGTGTATTATGGTCTTTCTATTGTATATCTGGGAGCTGTCATGTCTCAGCTCTGTGCTCCTTAAGTCGACAAACGACGGCTGTTTCTCTGCAACAACTTTTCAGAGAGCTATAGACACAGCCTGAGTCCTGGATCTACAGCCTCAGTCCTGGATCTACAGCCTCAGTCCTGGATCTAGAACCTGAGTCCTGGATCTACAGCCTCAGTCCTGGATCTACAGCCTCAGTCCTGGATCTACAGCCTCAGTCCTGGATCTACATGATCTACTCTACTCTACCTTACTCTACTATAGTCTACTGTACTCAACTCCACCCTTCCCTGATTGGGAGCGTTTACCATTCCTGTTTGCCCCTACTCTCTGTCAATATCTATTTATATATATTTATGTCTATAAAAATAAAAGCATGCAAATAAAAAAAAAAGCATGGACTTGAAGGACTCCCAAAGTGATTGTGAAAATATTAATAATGATCATAATAATAACAATAATTACAATAATTATAAAAATGTTAATAACAATAATAATAACAATAATAATTGTTCTCCCCGTGTCTGCGTAGGTTTCCTCCGGGTACTCCGGTTTCCCCTACCACTAAAAATATGTACAATAGTTCTGGCATGTGCCTCCTGTACTGGCCCCTCCCATCTCTGTGTGGAGTGAGAGACAAATGCCCAAAATTAACAATTGTAAACCGCTTTGAGACTCAGATCTGCAGTGAAAAGGCGGTATATAAATAAAAACGTACGTACTAGTAATCGGAAAGGGAAATACTAATATTTTATTGTATTTATTTTTTAAATCATAATGCAGTTTTGATATTTTAAAATCAGGGGTGCGCATGGAAAGCAGAGAAAGACCTTTACCTTCAGAGTCACGTGTGATGAATTTTTAACATGAGAGTCTGCACTATCGTCCGCTGTAGTTTGTAGGATTGAAATTAATTGAAATATAGTCAAGTGTATCTGGAGGGACACGTATGAAGCAATAGATAGAACACGCTCTGAACTCTGCAGCTGCTGCAGCAGAGATCACTCGCGGAGGAGGTAATTGAGCGGATTACATTCACACTGCAGCAATAACAACACAATCGAGAGGGATTTGACCCCAGAGTGTGTGTAAGTGATGCTGCTTTGTCAAGAATCATAAAAACAGCTGCTTTTCAAACGCTCTGAGCAGCGACTGAATGAGACCATATCTGTTCCATCACTGTAAATCAGTCTGAGGCTTTATGGCCACTTTTTAAAGGGGTTAACTGTAATTTTCCTGGCTGTGCTAATGCAGGCTGACAGGCTTGGATTACCTGCGTGTTCTCAGCTCTAGAGAACCAAGCCAAGCGCTCTCATTCACTCCAGGTCTGCGAGACATCTGCACTTGTGTTTATCAGACACGTGTATCATCAGAATGTGGGGCCCGGACTCTCAGTGGGACATTCCCGGTTAAATAAAGGTCATTTCAAATATCTTTTTTTTTGTTTTTAAACACGGTATTACAGTCTGTCATCTTCTAAACACGTCCCTGACTTGCTGCAGCTATATTTTACAGTGTACGTTCGGCTTTTGACAGCTGCAGCAGCGCTCAGTCCTACGTCGAACTCAATCCAATTCAATTCCATTTATTTTTGTATAGCCCTAAATCACAACAGCAGTTGTCTCGGAGGACTTTACAAAATTGGATCGGATCAGAGAATCAAAAAGTTCAAAAATAGGAAATGTAAATAGAGCGTGTGTGTGTGTGTGTTTGTGTGTTTGTGTGTGCACATGCTCTCTAGGTTGGTTCTATGTCTGTGTGTTTTATTATACTTTTACGCGTCCGTTGAGGAGGCGAGCGAAGGGTGTATATGACAAGGAAGACAACAATGGTAGTGGCTGCTAAGAGTAAAAATCAAACCAGGGCGAAGTTGCCGAACGGACTACAATTTATATCTAACCAAGTCTTCTCGTTTGGAATGGGAGTATTATGAGGTGCATTAAAAACGGGATGAGGTGCCTTAAAATTAATACATTGCGTAGCAGCTAATTCTAATCTGAGCCGCTTCTTCTGCTGACGGACATATTTGTTGAGGCGTACTGTAAAATGAACGTTTCTGAGGCTTGAGGTATAGTATAAAGTATAAATCATCACTTTATTGTTACAAATCTAAAATCTAATTCTATAAAATGCTCAGTACCTCACATAAAGAGACCACCACAAACACGGTCAACAAACGTGTGTCTCGTCCGTCTGGCAACTCCCACCCAGGTGCAGAGGTTCCTACATAAATTACGGCCACTCCCCCAGCATGACCTCTAGATGGCCCTAAAGCACCCTACTGCTTCAGCAAAACAGACCCAGGAGTCAGGCTGTAGAACGAGGACCAAGGCAACACCAACCGGTCCCAAATCTCCGCAATCACACTTCAGCGGTTGTTAGTTCAGGTGGTTAGAAAAGTGTGAGATGAGGGATTTTTCAGCCGTTAATAGAAACCCAAGCGAAATTGGCCCCTGTTTTGAGAAGAAGGAGCTAACTTGCTAGGTTGGCTGCTAACATTTGCATGTATTGATTTGCAAATGTAGGTAATGACTTATAACAGCAGGGGGCTGGGGTGGGCTTTGTTTATTCGTGCGGGGGAGGGAGAGCTGCAAGAGAGTACTACAGTAGTCTGTGAGACCACAGATACACATGTGGACAATGCAGAAGAGATGCCATGGCAGTGCTGTGTACCCTGAGAATGCACAGTATATATTTTGTAATCAGTTTTTCTCAGTGTCTTTGGTGCATTTTTCACATAATTCTTCACATTTTTAACAACAGTTGTGCATTTCTCAGAACAATGAGTGCAAACTGCAAAACCTCATGGATAACCTGCTAAAAAGTCACTTTCTCAAAATGAACTTAATTCCTCAAAAGAAAGTCTTCATGTCAATGAAACTGTCTGTGTTCTCAAAAGAATAAGTCCTGACATCAGTGTTTATGAACAACAGTCAAATGATTTAGTCATGTTTTCATTGTGACTGTATTTAGTGATACATATGTATGTACTGTATGTTCACATATTTACTGCTTATGCTCTTTGCAATTCTACAGCATTCTGCAACAAAAATAGTACACATACAGTATTTACGTAGAAAAACAAAAATACAAAAAATCATTACGGTAGAACCTCCACAACATTGAGTTGTGTGTGACATCATCGCGGCAGTTTCTCCTTTGAACACTTTACAAATGCTTTTGGACATGTATCAGTTACTTTCATACAGTTCTCTGCTGTTTTATAACATTATCATTTGCTTCTGTCCTGTCAATCAGAATGAAACATACTTATCACGACTGAATAGTTTCTGTAAAACCAGTAGTCCTCATTTCATCGCTTTGGTCATCACATACAAAACTGTTCAAAACCAAAATCTGTCAAACTAATTTCATACATTACTTTATCTTTTTATATCCAGAAAATCTTTCCTAATTTCGAATTTCAGCTTCACTCATGACGAGGTGTGTGTTTTATTGTTTACATTTGTCACAGTTCTACCATAATGATATTCTGTATGTTTGCTCTATGTATGTGACTGTATTTCTGTTGCACAATGCTGTAGAATTGCAAAGAGCATATGCAGTAAATATGTGAAAGACATACAGTACACAGACATACATCGAAACACACATACATGCACAAACACACACACACAGTAAATACATACATGCACAAACACACACACACATACAGTACATACAGTATAAATGTTCTTTTACTCTCACTAAATACAGTTGTGTGTAACTTGACTGTAGTTTTCAGCTGTACAGTGCTCACCAAGATCAGATTTTTTGCTTTGAAAACACAGAGAGTAAAGTGTCACAATGAAAACGTGACGAAGTCATTTGACTGTGTTGTTCATACTCCATGTTGTTAAGACTTATTATTTTGAGAGACAGACAGTTTCCTCGACATGAAGACTTGCTTTTGAGGAATAAACTTTTCATTTTGAGAAGGTGATGCACTTTTGCAGGTTATCCCCAAGGTTTTGCAGTTTGTACTAATTGTTCTGAGAAATGCACTAACTGTCGTGCAAATGTGAAGAATTATGTGATAAATGCACCAAAGACACTGAGAAAAACTGTAAGTAGCATATTTATTTTGTAAACAATGTAAATTTATACATTGAATGATGTTGCTCGTTTGTTTTCTTTCAATTCACTTTAGTTAAAAAATAATAATGAAAATAATAAAGTCAGCATGACACTAGATTTAACTCATTTTAACTAATCAGATCCTCCCTCTCCCGAAGAAGACAAAGTAAAGTGGTTGAGCAACTTCAGCTCAGCCTGTGATAATGGCCTTATTTACATAACAAAGTTGGCCGTTCACAGGTGATTTAGTTTGTTAGCTAAAATCCTTGGAGTCATTTGGCACCGTGGTGGGCTTTTTAGGTAGAAGTGCCAAATGGCACCTCCATGGGTTTGCTAGTGTTAAACATTCAGCTGCAACTTCCAAGATTTCGCAGCAGGTTATTTTTAGAACACACAACCCCGCGATAAACAATAAAACTGCTCTCACGTGTTGTTTTTGAAAGTTTGAGTTACCGTCAATCCAACTGCACGTTTCGACTCCTCGTGGGGGACTTGGAAACTATACGCACGGTTGAAATCTCTTCATCAAAAGCGTAAAGAGAGACCTCTGCTAAATCACAAGAGTGTGTGGTGGTCTTCTGGGTCCTCTTATGCAACAGAGAAGCGCTGATTTGTGAAAACACGGACTGCTCTTTCACTGGTCGATGGAATTCTGCACATCTGTGAGTGGATCTGGACTTTTACAACAAAATATCAAAGCAGAAACCAGAGGGGAGGAAAGTTCATGGTATTATAAAGTGTGTGTGTGTGTGTGTGTGTGTGTGTGTGTGTGTGTGTATTGACAGCCATGAAACGAAAGCTCCTCTAAAAGAATCTATGGTTTAGCGCCCTCTGTGTTTCAAATTTATATTGTGTAATTTTGCTAATTCAAATATGAGCCGTTTAAGGATTGACCAATCAGATGCCTTTATTTATTATTAGCAACACATAGCAATCACATAAGAACTCAGTTAATTTGACGGCGTTTAGTTTTGGAAGTGGAATGACTCGTGCACATTTTTGATCGTCCTGAAGTTGTGACTTTTTCTGTTTCTTTGTTGACATCCACGTGCGCCCCTTGCTGGGTGGCAAAAAGACAGAGCGGCACATACCGAAGCATAGATGTGACGAGTACTTTTAGACTCAGTGGGCGAATAGTACTGTATATAAGCACTTTAACGCAAGAAAATCAGAGGAGATATAAAGACAAGCTAAAAATAAGTATATAAGACTGAACTGAACAAATCCAAAGCCCATATGAGACCTGGGATGACGAGAAAAAACATTGGTCAGACACACCTCTGTCTTGGCACTGATCTGCTGGGAGACGTTACTTCATAGACAACCCAGGACCCGTGTTGAAAGGGTCCGTGTTGAAAAACCATCTCTCGTATTTTTCATCGCGGTAAAGTGGCCCGGCTTTTCACAGTCGCGGTAAAGTGGTCCGCCCCTTTATGCTGTTACTTACGGTAAACGTGGAAAAGGAAGCCGCAGGGATGAGCAACCAAAATGCAATGTTTCAAATTCATCCTCACTTTGAAATGTGGAGTAAAAGTAGTTGCAAAACGTAAAATGTTTTATGAATTTTTATCCCCCCGGCTTCCCTTTCTATGTTTACCGTTTGTAACAGCATAAAGGGGCAACACGTTTTTCTCTGTTCTTTTCCAAAAGAGTTCGAAGAAAAAATCTTCTGTCCCCAGCAGGCCGTACAACCGACCACACAACAAGAATGGACTCTTTGATTTAGTAAAACCTCTCTCCAAACGTCAAAAACTAGCTAATTCTCTTGTATCGATGGTAACTTTATATGCTGTTTTGCCACCCAGTCATGTGACCAGTGCAGAAAAACTATAAACAACAACGTCACTCCAAGATCTTCCTGTACAGTGGGGCAAAAAAGTTCTCCCACTTAAAAACATGAGGGAGGCCTGTCATTTTTATCATAGGTAAACCTCATTTATGAGAGACCACCACTAAACATTCACGCAGACTCATTCTAAGGAAATGTGGGCGGAGTGACTTGCTTGACACAATGACAGTTTGGCACTTTACAGCCGCAGCCGCCCCACTGTGGCACCCGGTGTTCCCAGAGGTCTCCCATCACAGTACTAACCAGGCCCTGCCCTGTTAAGCTGAGGTCTGATGGGATTTGGTGAAAATGGGTACTGTCAGAACAACGGCACCTCATCAACGACTCCTCTCTTCTTTTCAGTGTTCTCTCGTTTCCCTCTTTCTGGAACATTTCGGGTTTTTCGGGACCATAATATCTGAATAGACAAGAGTTTTGTCAACAACAAATCTATAACCAACACCTTTTTCACAAAGATAGAAATCCTGGTTATACTCCTTTTTTTGTTGTTAATGATTTGAGAATCATAACGAGACCTTTTTTTAGTTCTGCGGCCACATGTTACTTTATCAGTGAGATTAGCTTCTGGCAACCCGGTGGAGGGTGGGCCATCGAAATGAAAACAATAACAAGATTTAGGGGCTGTAAAACTTATTTTGACATTCAAATATCTCTGAACTACTGTTATCAGCTAAAGAAGTATTGGAAAAGAGAATGGTTTATTACTGTAAAGCCTTTTGACAGATTAGGGCCATTTAAAGATGACTTGACATGAGAGTTCTCTGTAACCCTCTTCCCATTAAAGTCCTCAAAGACAACTGGTCGTCATCGTCTGCCAAAAACATTTATCCATAAAGTTGAGTGGGTTCGTCTCTCCTGAGCCATGTCCAAGGGTCACATGAGGCCCGTGTGCTTTGGACCCTGTTGTCTGTTTGTGGGAGGCCGGGAAGCACTCAATTTTTATCGATCCAAAGATGTTACGCCAAAGAAATCAAGCGTTCGGGGTGATCTGGGAAACACTGGCAAAAACTACAAATGGTTCCTATGGTGTGGCGACCGACCGTAAGGCGATATTTCAATCAGTTTTTGGTCCATCCCCACGGAACATTCCGGGTCGCTCAGGCTGAAATGTTAAAATCATCGTCCAAAAGGAGTTGGGAAAGATTAGGGATGAGTTTCAGCGACGCCGGAGCTGCAGGGTTTGTTAGAGTCGATATTAGTGAAAGAGCAGGATTGATCTAAGACAGCCATTCCCAAACTCAGTAACACCGAGGCCCCCTTAAAAATCTGACGGGTCTGCGTGGCCCCCCAAAATAATAACCAAGAAGACAACATTAAGAATAGGCTCTTCTGGTTATTTTATTTTGGGGAAATAGCCTCTGCTACAAACATTGTAATACAAAAATGATTACAGTGGATTATTCAAGTCAAATAATGAACACAAATATTTTAATATTACAAACAAAACATTATAAATTTAACATTAAATAATTATATATATATATATATTTTTTTTTATGACCTCCCGCGGCCCCCCTGCAGTACCCTCGCGGCCCACCAGGGGGCCGCGGACCCCACTTTGGGAGACACTGATCTAAGACATGCTCTGATAGAGGAGGAGGTGAAGGAGAGAGGAGAAGGAGAGAGGAGGAGGTGAAGGAGAGAGGAGAAGGAGAGAGGAGGCGGTGAAGGAGAGAGGAGAAGGAGAGAGGAGGCGGTGAAGGAGAGAGGAGAAGGAGAGAGGAGGCGGTGAAGGAGAGAGGAGAAGGAGAGAGGAGGCGGTGAAGGAGAGAGGAGAAGGAGAGAGGAGGAGGTGAAGGAGAGAAGAGAAGGAGAGAGGAGGAGGTGAAGGAGAGAGGAGAAGGAGAGAGGAGGAGGTGAAGGAGAGAGGAGAAGGAGAGAGGAGGCGGTGAAGGAGAGAGGAGAAGGAAAGAGGAGGCAGTGAAGGAGAGAGGAGAAGGAGAGAGGAGGAGGTGAAGGAGAGAGGAGAAGGAGAGAGGAGGAGGTGAAGGAGAGAGGAGAAGGAGAGAGGAGGAGGTGAAGGAGAGAGAAGGAGAGAGGAGGAGGTGAAGGAGAGAGGAGAAGGAGAGAGGAGGAGGTGAAGGAGAGAGGAGAAGGAGAGAGGAGGCGGTGAAGGAGAGAGGAGAAGGAGAGAGGAGGAGGTGAAGGAGAGAGAAGGAGAAAGGAGGAGGTGAAGGAGAGAGGAGAAGGAGAGAGGAGGAGGAGAAGGAGAGAGGAGAAGGAGAGAGGAGAGAGGAGAAGGAGAGAGGAGAAGGAGAGAGGAGAAGGAGAGAGGAGAAGGAGAGAGGAGGAGGTGAAGGAGAGAGAAGGAGAGAGGAGGAGGTGAAGGAGAGAGGAGGAGGTGAAGGAGAGAGGAGGCGGTGAAGGAGTGAGAAAGAGGAGAAAAAAGAGCAGATAGGAGGAACAGAGCAGAGTGAGGAGAAGGAGAGAGTAGGGGGGAGGAGAAGGAGTGAAGAGAAGGAGAGAGGAGGAGAGAGGAGGCAGTGAAGAAGAGAGGAGGTGAAGGAGTGAGAAAGAGGAGAAAAAAGAGCAGAGAAGAGGAAAAGAGAAGAGTGAGGAGAAGGAGGTGAAGGAGAGAGGAGGAGGTGAAGGAGTGAGAAAGAGGAGAAAAAAGAGCCGATAGGAGGAACAGAGAAGAGTTAGGAGAAGGAGGTGAAGGAGAGAGGAGGAGGTGAAGGAGAGAGAAGGAGAGAGGAGGAGGTGAAGGAGAGAGGAGGAGGTGAAGGAGAGAGGAGGCGGTGAAGGAGTGAAAAAGAGGAGAAAAAAGAGCAGATAGGAGGAACAGAGCAGAGTGAGGAGAAGGAGAGAGTAGGGGTGGAGGAGAAGGAGTGAGGAGAAGGAGAGAGGAGGGGTGAAGGAGAGAGGAGAAGGAGATAGGAGGAGGAGAAGGAGAAAGTAGGAAGATAAAGAGAGAGGAGGAGGACAGAAAAGAGAGGAAGAGGAGTGAGGAGAATGAGATATGGAGATAAAGGGAATGAGAGGGGGAGAGAGAGGAGAAGGAGAGAGGAGGAGGAAGAGAAGGAGAGAGGATAAAGAGTGAGGAGTAGCAGATAGGAAAAGGAAATAGGAGATGGGAAAGAAAGAGAAGGAGTGAGGAGAAGGAGAGAGAAGATGGAGGGAGGAGAATGAGCGAGGAGGAGGAGAGAAGAGATGAAGAGGAGTGAGGAGAAGGAGAGAGGATGAGGAGAAAGAGAGGAAGAGGAGAGAAGAGAGAGGAAGAGGAGTGATGAGAAGGATAGAAGAGAGAGGAGGAGTTAAGACAGAGGAAAAGGAGTGATGAGATGGAGAGAAGAGAGCGGATGAGGAGAAAGAGAGAGGAAGAGGAGTGAGGAGAAGGAGAGAGGATGAGGACAAAGAGAGAGGAAGAGGAGAGAAGAGAGAGGAAGAGGAGTGAGGAGAAGGAGAGAAGAGAGAGGATGAGGAGAAAGAGGAAGAGGAGAGAAGAGAGAGGAAGAGGAGTGAGGGGAAGGAGAGAGGAGGAGAAGGAGAGAAGAAGAGGAAAGATCTTAGTAATAATTTCTCCTCTTCCTAATAGATGTTCTTAAATGTCCTGGATCCAGGACTACAGGACTGAGGCTGTAGATCCAGGACTGAGGCTGTAGATCCAGGACTGAGGCTGTAGATCCAGGACTGAGGCTGTAGATCCAGGACTGAGGCTGTAGATCCAGGACGGAGGCTGCAGATCCAGGACTGAGGCTGTAGATCTAGGACTGAGGCTGTGGATCCAGGACTGAGGCTGTAGATCCAGGACTGAGGCTGTAGATCCAGGACTGAGGCTGTAGATCCAGGACGGAGGCTGCAGATCCAGGACTGAGGCTGCAGATCCAGGACTGAGGCTGTAGATCCAGGACTGAGGCTGTGGAACCAGGACTGAGGCTGTAGATCCAGGACTGAGGCTGTAGATCCAGGACTGAGGCTGTAGATCCAGGACTACAGGACTGAGGCTGCAGATCCAGGACTGAGGCTGTAGATCCAGGCTGGCCCGGACTGGCCATCGGGAGCATCGGGAGATCTCCCGGTGGCCTGCGTGTCAAGTGGCCTGGGCCTGCCCTATCATCACGGTCTTTTTTATTTATTTTTTATTTTTTATTTTAATTTAATTTCATCCTCACGGTCTTTGCAAACTCCTACCCTGCCTGGTGGCCTGGTCCAATGAGCAAGGCCCAGGCCAAAGCCAGTGTTGTGCGTGAACGAGTTCAAAAGAACGCGTTCATTGAACACGCTCATTTTTTCGTGAACGTTGAACTGAACGCAACACATTTTTTAATAAAGAACTTGAACGTGAATTAGTTCATATTATGTGTGTCATGAACGGCAGACAATTTGTTTTCCATTTAAAACTGAGTGAAATCTGTTTTCTCTTTTGAAACGCAACGAGAGAAAGTTCCTCCCTCCTGTATTCTCCGCACTGTTTCCGCCGAAAACTAAAAATTCCTACGGTTTCCACCGTCTGTGAACGCACCCCGACTCAGTGTACTTGGGGTGCGGCGCTATATGCTGGTGCTATTCATTGGTTGTTGGACTCACATGTGCCGTGATGAAAACACAGGGGTAAGTCAGTGACACAGGGCCGTTTACATTTGACATAAAGTATAGACACACGTTCTGCAGCGCATTACAGTTTGTACTTATGAGCAGAGATGGGACAACTCAGTTCCCATTGAAACCCATGTAAATCTTGTCTGCATTGGAGTCAAAACATCCTGTGCAGTGTACAGGATATATATATATATATATATATATATATATATATATATATATATATATATATATATATATATATATATATATATATATACCACGTATTGTGATTTCTAGCTCGTAGTGAAAAAAAAATATTTATTTGAATATCTCGCAAAAAGTAAAATGAAATGAACTTTGAACTAGTTCAGAATTAAAATTGAGAACTTCGAACGTGAACTGTTCACTTTGAGCATGTATGAACTGAACTTGAACTAGTTCAGAAAAGCTGTGAACTGGCACAACACTGGCCAAAGCTTTACTGTCATTGGGCCAGAGCAAAATTAAACAAATGTGACGTCACACGTCGGCTACACAGCCAGGCCAGCCTAGCAGTGCACCCAGTGTAGCTTCCCCAGCCTAGCAGTGCACCCAGTGTAGCTTCCCCGGTTGAAATGAGTGGTCTCTCCAACTGATGGTTCATACACGTTTTTATTTTTCCTTTTATATGAGCTGTAACGATGTGATTTTACCTTACTACTTTTTTAACAATAATTGATTAGCTATAGCTATACACTAATGAACACTTAGTTCATTGTGTGTGTGTGTGTCTTTATTCTCACTAAACTCCATAAACGTTAGGTTGCTAAGCAACGTACAACAATCCTTAAACATCCGAGATTATATAAACAGTCAATATAAAAAAAAAAAAGAAAACAAAAGTTTTGACAGTCAATCTTAAAACTATTAAAAGAACATCAAAATACAATGACAAAAACACAAATTTAGAACCTTGTTTGGCCTGAATGGATGAAAAGCTCCCGGCCTGAAATGTTGTCCCACTCCGGCCCTGGATCCAGGACTGTCTTTGAATCAAATCTTCAGTATCATCCAGGGCTGGACTGGCCATCGGGCGTACCGGGCAATGCCCGAAGGGCCGATGCCCATATTTGGGCCGGTCTGTCTGCCTCATACAAAAAAGATGTTTGTGAAAAGTGTAAATCCGTTGAGAACTGTTCGAGGGGAGAGCGCGTGTCCGCGGGGCACCTGCTGTATGTACTCGAACGGGATTCCACCACCTCAGCGGCCGCAGTGTTCCCGCATCCAGCGGCTCTGAGCTGGACGCAGGAACCGCTCACCGGGAGCCGCTCACAACACAACACGGTGAGCGCGTAGCCGCAACGTGACCATGTACCCAAGACCATAAACGTGCACAGGACCATGCGTGTCTTTTCGTAATTTGTGCACCAAGGTTGCCGTCCAGAAATGTACAAAGCGCCTCTCGCTGTTCATCTTTCAAAAAAGAAATTGGAGATTCTGCTAAAACTGACTTTGCGTCCGTCCTCCTGCGTAGCCATGTTTGTTTTGCTTCGGCCCGGCACTTCTTGCTTTCGTCAAACCCGGATATCCCGCCCTAAACCCCCAGACTGGCGCGTGATTGGCTCGCACACCCAGTGGTTCGACTCAAAAAGTGTAAGCGGGAGCGGTACAAGATGTATTCTCGAGTGTTTGTGAACTCACAAATACCGCGAGAATTCAGCTTGCAGGCAAGGTTACAATAAATGCACCGCTGCAGAAAACAGTCCACGTCTCCCCTCTCCTCTAAATTAAAGCTCCGGTACCTAAATTTTCCATTGCGTTAATGTTTGAGCCCAAAAGTAATATGTTGTGAACAGATTAAACAGATTTAGAGCCAGCTAATGGCTGACAATATGCATTTCAGAAATGTTTACCAATTCTCATCCCTGTAACAAACAATAGTATTGTCTGTGCCCACCTCCCTCACTCTGAGACATGGTTATTACTCTGTTTAATGTAAACTATTGCTCTTTATTTTATTGTTGAAACTGCAGACATCCTGATCCTCTACAGTATTTGCTTCCACATACTGTATAAACCAGGGGTCGGCAACCTTTAGTGCCCCTAAAGTGGCTCCTGGAGCCTTTTCAAAAATGTCTGATAGTGGAGTGTGAGGGCTATATTTTATTTCTAGTTTGAATGTGGTTTCTGTAGGAGGAAAAACATTCTTAACGTTTTTCAATGCTGCAAAAACTTGTATAAGTAATATTCAATTTTAGCATTTCTGTCAACGTAGTGCGTTATATCCTGTGACGCAGCCCGTGCCAGGCTGCAATGAAAACACACGTTTGATAATCATGAATGGTTATTATGTGTCTGTAGCCTTTACTTTGACATTTAGATAATAGGCTAATATAGCTAATGTAGCTAAGGTAGCTAAGGTTGCTAATGTAGCTAATACAGCTTCAGCCCCTGTTACCTTCATATAAGCCTTATACAACGCTGTTTTTAGTTTTTTGTCAAATATGGCTCCTTGAACCTTTTGAGTTGCCTGGGCCGCTAAATAGGAAAAAATGCCCGGGCCGTTTTTTTTGTCCCAGTCCAGCCCTGGTATCATCTCACAGACGTTTTTAAACATGTGTGGTTGTCTTCATTGAAACACAAACTGCATCATCACATTCTCCCAGATTTCATCACTAAATGTCTGTGTGTGGACTTTTTATGCAGACCTTTACCTATTTTTACTCGTACAACCTGTTTGCACCTTGAGTCAAAGCGAATTCCTAGTATAAGATAAGATAAAGCAATCTTATCTTATCTTATCTTATTGCCTGCTCCAGTACAGCACATGATTTACGAGACTGCACTGCCCTCTGGAGGCCAAGTATGGAAGTGCCCACTGCGTCACAATAAACTCTGTGAAGATACAATGTCTTCACTCTTTCTAATGCAGATTACTTATGGTTTTGAAGCCTTGTGTGATTTTAATGTTTACTTTAGATAGGTGCATTTCCTGTAGGGGTTAGAGCCAGAATAAATACACGAAATGTATGTGGATAGGAGAAGCTTTTGTGATTTTTTTAATGTGTGCTTTTTTGGTAGAATTGCATCTGTTTTAAATATAAATCATATGTTTACACCACTCAAAAGAAAGTTCTACAACGGATTATGTCACAGGACGGGGATTCCGTATGGAGCTGTGAAGTGCCCACCTCGTGTTTCAGAAGTAAAATACACTTTAACCCTGTTTTTACGAGCTCTACTCTAATCTACTCTACACTACTCTACACTACCCTACATAGCTCTTTTCTACTTCTACTTTCTACTACTGCAGGTTTTGCTAAAAGTCCCTAAATACGCAATTACTTCAAATAAAACGTAATAAATAACAGGGTTTTCGATCAGTAAGAAAATTAAAAGGTTAGGTTCTACCGAGATTTGAACTCGGATCGCTGGATTCAGAGTCCAGAGTGCTAACCATTACACCATAGAACCAGTTAGCTTTGCCACGATGAAAAAGGGTAATTAAACAGAATTCACACGACGAACGACTATTGATTATTTGTGTTTGGTACATTTTCATTTAGGTAAAGTATGAATCGCGTTGGTTGAAATTTGAAATCATTACGTACTCGCATGCAACACTGTTAATGTATATAATACGTACATACATTAATGGTTGCTTCATAATAATTCAGTAACCAGCAGGCTTCTTAAATTATCTATTTACAAAAGGTGAAAAACCAAGCATGCAACAGCATTTACTAAATAATCGACACATTTCTTCGCCGGACCGCGCGAGGTTGCAGCGGTTCTTTCTTTGCCACTAGATGGCGTTCCTGCCGTGGCTTTGGGGACATACTACCCCCAGCCCTGTAGGGAAGCGTTCATGCACGTTGTTTTGCTTCACCTCTGGCTCCTATTGATTTACATCGAACAGCAAATGTATTGTCTTTGTAATCTTTAATCAGATGCCTTCTTTTGTGTGCAACACGTCTGCCGCTATCCACTCACCCAATATTGAGTGTACAGTACTCTTACTTCTCAGCAAGAAGGTTCCGGGTTCGAATCCTGGTCAGAACAGGGCCTTTTTGAGTGGAGTCTGCGTAGGTTTCCTCCAGGTGCTCCAGTTTTCCCTACTATTTTGAATAAATGCGTTTTCCAATTATAACTCAGGATTGCATGTATGAACAAAGTGTCTTATGTAAGACACAGTGTGTAGTGAGCAGGAGAAAGTGTGTTGCAGAAAGAGAAAGTGTGTTGCAGAAAGAGAAAGTGTGTTGCAAAAGAAGAAAGTGTGTTGTAGAAATGAGAGCAAAGTGCAAAGCAGTACTTTTGTTTAAGGAATGGTTAGTCTGTGTTTTAGGTTCAGTACAAAAGCTTCAGGTTCTGTAACTTTGGTCTAAACGTGTGTCTATAGTGTTCAAGCAATAGGAAAAAATAAAGATTACTTACTTACTTTAGCATGAGCGAAGCGTAATTGTCTATCTGAGGACCTCTTAGAATCTCCAGTTGTCACAAACTCTCACGATAACGAAAGGATGACATTAGAATAAAACAATATATCAAGAAGGAATAACATACCACTTTCACTAGGGCTGTGGTCACAAACACAACCTAAAGCCCAGTTAAAGTAAGCCTAGTACCACAAAGCAGTTAGATTTATGTGCCATGTGGCCGCGGCATCTGGGCCAGCCCGGCACGTTTGTAAGGGAAAACACAAATATTACTACTGTTATATACAGTACATTCCAATTCTAAATCAAGAAAATGTAAAACCAAAATAAACTTTCATAACAACACTTGCAAGTATAATTCAGGCTTGATTTCATTTTTCTATTGAGAAATTTTTTGATCTAAAATGTTTCCTCTTTCCTGAGTTTGGAACTTGCTCAGGTTTCTTCTCGACAGATGCAGTAAACAGAGAGCTTGAATCAAACTGATACAAATGTGTTTTCTGTCATGGTTTTCACCACACCGAAGACAATGTGACGGTTTGAGCAGAAAGATGGCAACACAGAGAAAAATAATGACATTATCTTGAAATATGATCTGTTCTGTTTCGGGCCCGAGGCTTTCAGTCTCCTCTGTGTGAGAGACACATTTCTCACCTCTTTAAAGTACTGGCTGAACTATGTCATTCCTTCAGATATTTGCGTTTTCTGGTTTTTACATAAAGATCTTCTTGTAGTGCATTAAAATACCAGAACTTTATAATTATTCATTACTATTATTTATTCAGTATTATATATAACATCACACAAACATTAGTCCAGGTGTTAGTATTAGATAGCACTATGGCCTACGTGCAGGACTGTACAAGGACTCTACAAGGACTCCATGTTATGACTATGATTTGACTGTCTCTTTGTGACACGTATGTCTTTCGATGTGTGACGTGACAATGACTATATAAACTGTGTACTGCCTTTATTCTGTCTGAGAGAAAGAAACAAAGTAAACCAGTGGAACTTGAGAGAAACTTAAATAAACTTCCAGAGTTTGGCACACCACGATCCGTCTCTGTCTGCTTCATCCTGACAGATTTGGTGGAGAATGCGCGGCTCAGTGTGTGCCATTCTCTGGATTGTTTTGAGGGAGTTTTCTTTGTTTCTTTTTTCTCGGCGTGGGAGAGCTGAGAGTATCAGGGGCCTGGGAGCAGCCCAGCAGGCTGGAGAGGCGACCGGCTCCGGGACTCTTTTTCGCTCTCTCACTATATTTTTTTTGTGTCCTCTTTTTTGGACTGAGCATTTAAAATAGTTTTCCCATGTCCACATTCCGGGGATTTTTGACGTGCGATTGGTCTCTGCCGATGGAAACTAGTTCCCGGTACTAGTGAGCGCTGGTTCATGATCTGGAGACCTGGTTGGACGTGGAAAAGCTGATATTTGGTGGACTTCTGACGGTGCCTGGCGCCCTGTTCAACAAAAGGTAAGAGCGGACACCTGTTTATTCAAAGTCTGCTAATTGAGTGAACTAAATTATGGTCTGTTTTGAGGTCTGCCAAATGTCATGTATCTATAGATCAGATTAGATTAAAAACAGGTTCGCTACCTGACGGGTTAGAGTCCCTTTCAGAAGAAGTCTCGGGGTTAGAGTCCCTTTGAGAAGAAGTCTCGGGGTTAGAGTCCCTTTGAGAAGAAGTCTCGGGGTTAGAGTCCCTTTGAGAAGAAGTCTCGGGGTTAGAGTCCCTTTGAGAAGAAGTCTCGGGGTTAGAGTCCCTTTGAGAAAAAGTCTCGGGGTTAGAGTCCCTTTGAGAAGAAGCTTCAGGGTTAGAGTCCCTTTGAGAAAACGTTTTCGGGGTTAGAGTCCCTTTGAGAAAAGATAGAGAAGGATCCTTAGTGAAACCATGGTGTAAAATTAAAAGCAATTTTTAAAAAGGGAAACGTGTTAAGGAGGCCTTTTGTCACAAAAAGTTTTGTAATTAACCAATTCCAAGCTTGATAAATGACAAAAGTAAAGAAGCAACAATATTTCAGTGATCACGGTTTAAATTACATACAGAAAAAGGGAGTTTTTGTTTTTGGAGTGAACAGAGTTCACCGGAGAATGCAGAGTTTTATCTAAAGTTGAGCTATGAGAGCTTTCGTGAGTTATTTACATTTTTTGCCGAGTTTTATCTACAGTTAAGCTATGAGAGGGTTGTATCCAACAGTTGTTTTTGTTTTTTAGAAAGAGATTTTGAGTTTAAACTAGTTTGCTACCTCGATAGAATAGAAGCATAAGGGAAATTAAAGAGTAAAGAGTGCCTTTTGTTACAAGTGTGGAAAGTGATCACTTCTAGACTTGGATGACAAAAGTATAAACTACAAGTTATATTCGCTTAACAAAGTAATCTTGAAAGTTATTCTTCTTTCTGTTTTTGCATTTTTGCTAAAACACTACTTTCTGCCTTTGTGTGTGCACATCTCTATCTTGCTGCCGTTGTCAGGGGAAACGGCCCCCTCCTTTGCTGCTCTGGCTCTGAATCAGAGCAAAGCTACTGCTTTAGGATTTTTGGCTTTTCATAGTTGTTATTCCGTTAAATTTGCGAAATTTGCAATTGAACATTGTGTTATGACACAGTTAAACGTTTTTAAACACCATTAGTGAATAAGTTTTGAATTAGTATGTTTTTGAAACCCAAAGATTAGTACAAAAAGCTTTGCTTTTCTTTTTAAATCTGCTGCTTATTTCTTAACTTTTTGTGAGTTGTGTTTGTTTTTATGTTTTTTATTTTAGTTACAAAAGCCGTTTTTCAAACATTTAAATTAGAATCTGTGTTAAAAGTGATTATTGATTATAGACTTTGTCTAAAAAGAAAGAGGGAATTAGGATTAGCTGTAAAAGTATTATATTGAGTTCTACCCAATTCACATTCAAGCGCTGACTTATTTGTTTTGACTACACGCCTGACCTTGTTCCTGCTGCTGATGCACACAGCAGAGGAGACTGGCTCTAAAATGTGCTCCAATTCATATTGACTTAATTTGAAAAATGCTGCAATTATTTTAAATTAGTAGAATATATGCTGAGATAAATGTTCAAGATAATTAAACACACAGTACAAAAGCACATAATACATGTTTTAAAGTTTAAAGGTTTTTTGAGATTTTAGTCTTGTTTTTTATATTAAGAGTTTCTGGTTTTAAAAATGTCATCATTAGTAAGATAATAAGTAATCTATATTTACATAGCGCATGTGGAAAAACCCAGAGCGCTCCAAAATCGTTTAGACTTTAGAGAGAAAAACAATCTCATTCACAAACTGATATCTGCTGTTTTTAATTTGACTATAAGGTTGTGTTGCAGGACCAAGGGCACACACTGTACAGGGTCACTGGACTGCTGGAGTGGACACTGGACAGCAAAGCCCACCCAGCCACAGGTCACAGATCAAAGAGCAAAAGGAAATGCCACCTCCTTGCCCCTCCCCACGCCACTCCAGAGCTGAGTGGGTGTGAGAGAGACCGGGGCCATGAAAGTGGAGGTTTCTGGAGGCAGTGATGGGTGGAGGCCTCAAGTAGAGACCTAGAGGCAGTTGAAAGTGTGTCCACGTGGTTACATCACCACAGTGTGACCTTTGAGACCTACAGGTGGTTCGAGGAGTCTGGAGACACAACCCCAAAATTCACACCCTACATACATACATACATACACACACATGCATTCACACATACATTCATACACACACACATTCACATTTACACATAGATACATGAAAAAGCAGAACATGAGAAAAAGCATTTTAAAAGTTTACTCCAATGTAAACACATTTTTAATTGTCTATCACTTGAATCTTTAGTTGAATCAGTATTTTTTGAGACCAGAAATGTTCATTTGAATTCTATATTGTCATAGACATAATTGACCTCTGTCCTGACACTTTTGATTTGTTGATTTTGTACTGTGTGAAGTAATTACATTGATTAGAATTAGATTTGATAAAAACACAAATTAGAGAAGTAAACTGAATCATTGCGCTTGCTTTTGTCTGAGAGACATTAGCAACAGCATGAATAGAAATTGTCTTTAAAGTAGAATCAAAGTGACTTAACCATAGAAAGTAACAGTAGATATATATGACGGCGGTAGAGAGCAAGTGGTGAAAAGGTGGTACTGCACCCTAAAATCCCCAGAAAGGGGACGGCGCTCTTGAGCAAGTGGTGAAAGGTGTTACTGCACTTTGTTTTTCAAAGAGTTAGCTTCTGTTGGCCTGTGTGTGTGTGATAATGTTTCACAGTTGTCTAAAGTGATTTATGATCACGGTGTATTCTAAAACAAGCAGTTAGGTCAATAAACTAATTAATCTACAGGTCCTCCCTGTTAACGACACGTGTGTGTGTCTGATAGTGATGAGCGGTTGGGAGGTCGTACTAGCAAATCAGAATGGTGGGAGGTCTATTTGCACCAACCTATTAGACTGAGGAGGGTTTGTGATAGGTTGCTCTGTTTAAGGAGGCCCTATATAGGCCTGTGATTACACACACAAGAATAGCTTGTTTTTTTCCTCTCCAACAAAGCTATAATGACAACTCCGCATAGATCTCAGATGTCATCGAAAAGACGCTCCCTAACAACGAAAGGCCTTAAGCGGAAACCGTACACCGTCACACGCCGAGGGAGAAGTGATGCGTCTTATACATATACGTACGCAGCTGGGTATGTTATTTTTGGGGAGGAAGCCATGTCGATAGCGAGTTGGTTCCATTTCAGGACTCACTCCAACGCTATAAATACGGCTATGGTTAAAAATGTAGAGTATAGACATTTTTGGAGAGAGGATAATAAGGGTGATTACGAGCTAGTGGTTACGAATGACCCTGCAGACGTAGAAAACAAGGGTCTTGTGCAAATTAAATTACATAATTACGCTGAATGTGTTACATCGGGTGTCTTACCCAAAAAACAGGTGAATATTGTTTCTGTACAGTACAAGGATTGGCCTGAAGTATCTAGAATATTTAACAAAATTGATAAAGCAATTCAGAAAGATTACTTTTACATGGAGTTGGAAACTGTTAAAAAAAGACTGCGATATCTGGAAGCTGAGACTGAAACAGCTAATATGCGGTTCCCTCTGAATACAACAACAACAAGAGATTATGGTAAGTATTACTAACGTATTTATTGTATTTTCTATACAACGTAATAATGTTTATATTCCACAGGAGGGCGACCAATGGATGCGGCCCCAGAGGGTGATGAAAACACACAGTCAACAGGTATGGTTATTTAAAGATATTCAGTATATTTTTAATTAATACCCCTCTATGTTCTTTAAAAGATGGAAGTGAAACAGATGCGACTGAGGATGAATTGGAAATCTCACTACTACCACAATCCCCGGTCCTTAATGATGACAATGCTGTCGCTTATGGTGTGTATAAGTGATTATTATTATTTAACATGTTACTAACAGAATGTTTTTTAGTGACACCCGAGAATGCAGAGAAGGAACCAGAACCCCCCGCGGAGAAGGAGCCTGAATCCCCCATGGAGAAGGAGCCAGAGCCCACAGAGTGTTTCACAGATGAATCAGAGCATTTCATATTGAATTTGCGGAAGATCCTTTTATACCTAATTGATGCTCAAATGATAAAGAGTTGGAAGGCAGAGTGCTATGGGTGCGAGGTTGACCACCCGAGTCAGATCCAGCACAGCTGTTTGGAGAGATATCCCGAATATTTCTACCATACTTTGGGTGAAAAACGACTTCCTGAATTGTGGAATGTACGTTTCATACCAGCTGTCGAAGCTTACCTAGCAACACAAGGCGTGGTGTTGCCTAGACAACGTCTGAAGGGGGCGGTCGACGCGCTGTTGTACGTGTTCACGCAAGACGATTTGAATGTTGTAATAGATGGCGCCTCGTACGGTCGACATGGCTCTTTGCTGCTCTCTTTTTCTTTTGTTTTTACTTTTTAACTGTGCATCTGGCTGTTCCTACACCCGTGAGGAACTTATGAACATCCGACCCACCGTTCCCATGGACCTATTGCCTGTTTTCTTGGCATCTGCGGCTGATTTAGTTCATGTTCTAGCCAAAAAAGTGTGGGCCCGTAAAAGGGGAAAGCGAGGAGGCCTGCTCGTGCGTCTTAGGAGGAGAGGAGCGCGCACGGCTCTCCCCGGCATTTTTCTCTCCAACGTACGCTCACTGGGCAATAAGATGGACGAACTCAGCCTGCTCATGAGAAGAAACAAGGACTTCGCCACATCCTGTGTCCTCTGCTTCACTGAGACCTGGCTAAATGAGCGGATCCCGGACTGCGCTCTGGAGCTGCAGGGCTTTGGGCTGTTCCGCGCGGATCGCCATTGTGCGCTCTCAGGGAAGAGCAGAGGCGGTGGGCTGTGTTTCTACGTCAATACAAACTGGTGTAACGATGTGACAGTGATCTCCAAGCACTGCTCTCCTGCTCTGGAATATCTTTTCATTCATTGTAAACCATATTACTCCCCGCGCGAAATTGTTTCATTCATTCTTGCCTCTGTTTACATACCGCCATGCGCGGACGCGCGCGAGGCTCAGCGCGCACTCGCAGAGCAAGTACTGTGTATGGAACGTTTATACCCGGACTCTCTGATTATTATCCTGGGGGATTTTAATAAGGGAAACTTGCCCAAATACAGACAGTTTATCAAATGCCCGACCAGAGAGGAGAACACTCTGGATCACTGTTACACCACCGTGCGCGGAGCTTTTCGCGCTGTTCCCAAAGCAGCCCTCGGCTTCTCAGATCACTCCATGATACATCTGGTTCCTGCTTACAGACAGAGACTAAAGCTCTCAACCTGCAATGAGGAGCTCCAAAGTGTGGTCTGATGAAGCTGTGGAAGAGCTGCGCGCATGCATGGAATCTACAGACTGGGACCTTTTCAGAGCTGCCACAGATAGTTTGGATGAATATACGGACACTGTGACGTCATACATTCACTTCTGTGAGGATAGCATCATTCCAACAAGGACCAGGGTCATCTATAACAACAACAAACCCTGGTTCACTGCTAAACTCCGGCAGCTCAGGAAAGCAAAGGAGTCTGCTTTCAGGGAGGGGGACCGCAGCGGCTACAAAGCAGCTAAATATCAGTTCAGGAAAGAACTGAAAGCAGCCAAGTCCCGACACAGAGAACGACTACAGGAGCAGTTTGGTAACAACGATACTGCTTCTGTCTGGAGGGGCCTACGGGAGATCACCAACTACAAACCCAAAGCCCCCCCCTGTGCTGATGACCACAAGCTAGCTGACGATCTGAACTTATTTTTCAGTCGCTTTGATGCTGCCCCTGACACCTCTCCCTCCCCCACCCCCCACTACTCTAACGACCCACCCATCAGCCCTGCCCCCAGCCTAACAATAGCCGCTAAAGAGATTAAACAACTCTTCCTGAGGCTGCACCCCCGCAAAGCTCCTGGCCCGGACCACGTGTCTCCGGCCACTCTGAGACACTGCGCCAGTGAGCTTACTCCTGTGTTCACGGACATTTTCAACACCTCTCTGCAGTCCTGCCATGTCCCGGCCTGCTTCAAATCCTCCATCATTGTCCCCGTCCCGAAGAAGCCCAGGATCACAGGACTCAATGACTACAGACCTGTAGCACTTACGTCTGTCGTCATGAAGTCATTTGAACGCCTGGTTCTCTCCCATCTCAAGTCCCTCACCTCCCCCCTCCTGGACCCCCTGCAGTTCGCCTACAGAGCGAACAGATCTGTAGACGACGCCATTAACCTGGCCCTCCACCACATCCTACAGCACCTGGACTCCCCGGGGACCTACGCCAGGGTCCTGTTCGTGGACTTCAGCTCTGCCTTCAACACAATCCTGCCATCCCTGCTCCAGGACAAGCTCTCCCAGCTCAACGTGCCCGATTCCACCTGCAGGTGGATCACTGACTTCCTGACGGACAGGAAGCAGCGAGTGCGTCTGGGGAAGAATGTCTCGGACTCTCGGATTATAAATACAGGAGCCCCACAGGGCTGTGTTCTTTCTCCCCTGCTCTTCTCCCTGTACACCAACCACTGCACCTCCAGCCACGACTCCGTGAAGCTGATCAAGTTCGCGGACGACACCACCCTCATTGGACTCATCTCCAACAACGATGAGTCCGCCTACAGGAGGGAGGTGGACCGGCTGGTGTCCTGGTGCAGTGGTAACAACCTGGAGCTGAACGCCCAGAAGACAGTGGAGATGATTGTGGACTTCAGGAAGAGCACTGTCCCCCCACCCCCACCCTCCGTGATGGACTCCCCCATCACCTCTGTGGAGTCCTTCCGTTTCCTGGGCACCACCATCACCCATGACCTCAAGTGGGAGCCGACCATCAGCTCCCTCATCAAGAAGGCCCAGCAGAGGATGTACTTCCTGCGGCAGCTCAGGAAAGCCAAGCTGCCTGCACAGATGTTGGTGCAGTTCTACACGGCCATCATCGAGTCTATCCTCACCTCCTCCGTCACCGTGTGGTTCGCTGGAGCCACAGTCAGGGACAAACAGAGACTACAGCGCATTGTGCGCTCTGCAGAGTAAGTGATCGGCCGCAGCCTTCCATCGCTGCAGGACCTGTACGTCGCCCGAGCTCGAGGCCGGGCTGGTCGTATTACAGCCGACCCCTCTCACCCTGCACATGGACTATTCCAACCACTCCCCTCAGGCAGGAGGCTGCGGTCCATCAGGACTAGAACCTCCCGCCACAAGAACAGTTTCTTCCCCTCTGCTGTTGGACTCTTGAACACTTCTTAACCTGTCCCCCCGCCCTTTATAAAGTCACTTTACTGCCCATCATACGTCACTTTACTTCACTGTACTGCTGTCACCTTACATTGTGTGCACCATGTGCACTTGTATATTGTAAATAGTAACTGTAACTCTATTTTAAATTTAAATTTATTCTTTAGAAGTGTTTTTTATTCTTATTTTTATTATCTCTTTTTGACTGTTGCACTGAGCCAAAGCAATTTCCTAGTCTGTGACCTCCTGTTACTTACGTGGCAATAAAAATGATTCTGATTCTGATTCTGATACAACGGACTTGGCTTACAAATGCATATCTACAAAGTCCAAAGACCCCTACGTGTACGTCACGTCCGGCAATTATTGATTGCGGTTTCTATCTGTCAAAATGAGTTTTATTTAACACAATATACCAACAATATATGATTAGGTCCCTTTAAAACTGATTTATAACCAGGTGCTGGTTATAAATTTTATAAGTAAGAGAACTTTTCAAAGTTCTCTTACTATGAACTTTGAAATAATATCACTGTACACTCAATACTCATAGTCCTTATTCCTACCAAAGTATGGGATACGCCAGATTCAAACAGGGGCAAATGCTGGCTCGGAATGATCAAAAGTGTATCCAGCTTTTTATTTTTTTTGTGGCCAGTGCCATAACGCAATTTCAATAGTAGGATGTATGTACAGTCTGTATTTTGTATCCGTATTAAAATATGTTATGCATACACCTGTAGTTGATACCGACAGACTTGTAAAGTTGGTTGCCGAAACTATTCCGACTTCCTGTGGCAGGATTACTCAGTTGTCATTTCTAAAAAGAAGGAATTGTTCAAACCAGAATTGTGGGTATTTGTGTGTTTGCTCTCACATAATTGTACATTTGGTCAGGTTCCAGCATGCTGCTCAAGTCTCGCGCTCACAAGCCTCAAGGCGATGTCTGTTACCGGTCGCCATCATCTGTTACAATGTGAAGTTCAAATTTTGATTTAGAAGCATGCAACTATGGTGTGTTAATGTGGACTTGTTGTTCTCATCTATAACTAGCTGTGTCTCATAAACACACTATGTGTTGTTCTCAAACAACTTTTTATATGCGATATATATCTTTGAATTTACAAGCACAATAATGTAATGGATTTAATTCTGCTTCAGGAGAGAGGTCAAGAGGAGAAAAAATTGTTCAGAGAATTCAACATGAATACGAGATCTTGAATTAATTTATTGAACACTATTTCATGGACTATCACTACTCAACGAGATTTTAAAAATGATTTCTAAATCCCAAAACGGAAGAATTCACTATTGTAATTTTTTTGTATTAACATCATTGCGCACTTCTGCTGCAGTGTTGTTGTGCTGACCAATCCCTTCAGACTCATAGAGGAAGACATACAGATGCTATCTGCTTCCTGTGCAACACCACACTCTTCTGCATCGTTACTTGGCGTTTTCCTTGTTAATAGGCCATGCAGGAAACTGATTCAGGAACTTCCTCTGATTCCACACACATCCGTCTCATATGCACATAGAGGGTGTGCGGGCTGCCTCATGCTCTACCACATGACTGGCACGCTCCCTGCTGTGCGCCACATAATAGAGCTACAGCTGTAAATATTCTAAGCCCTGATAATGCATTAAGATGGCACTTGCAGTTTCCTTTTTAATAGAATTTCTCAATAGAAATGGTGAGTCTGTGTTTCTGCCCAGTAGTGGTTCTATGCAGTAGTGATAGCAGAGAGCTGAGGGGAGGACAGTGTCTAAAAAAAGCACAACCACATTAGTAGTGCAAGCTGGTGCTGCAGCACTAAAATGTATCAAGGGGAATTTCACATTTCAGATTAAAAGTCTGTTCAAGGCATCTTCCAGTTGTGTATTTTTCATATCACCAGGCCTTGTTGCTAAATGAGCATAAAGGGAAGAGAAACTGCTGATGTCAGACGTCAGCATCTTTTTGCTCTCTGGAGATTTATTGCACTTTTACTTGTGTTCTTTTTTCTTGCCTTTTTATTCTGGGTATGCAACCTGCTTTTATGTATTTTGAGTATGGTGTGTGTGAATAGTTGGCGGTCAGAGGGGCCGATGGCACATACTGGTTGAAATAAACCAGTAAATAAAGATTACTTACTTATTATGTAGTGAAAGAATAATGTTATGTGAAGCGTCTTTGCGTGTCCTGATAAGCGATTTATTTAACCAATGCATTATTATTCAAACTTCCAAAAATTGTACAGTATATAATATATATTATAAATATGACATGTGTATAAACTAGTGCTGTCCAACGATTAAAATATTTAATCGCGATTAATCGCATGAATTTCATAGTTAACTCGCGATTAATCGCAAATTAGTCACACATTTGCGTGCTGTGTGCAATTGCTTTTTTTATTGAAAACAATGTGTAGTGTTATATTACACACTAACATTTGATGCAAAATCATCAATAAATGGATGACAAAATAAATAATTGGTAACAAAAAGCCCCTTCAATGTGTGTGTGTGGGTGTGTGTGTGTATGTGTGGGTATAGACCATAGACTGTATAGAAACATCATGGTGTCATTATGATGATGATAAACAATCTGTAAATATTTTGTAAATTTGTTCATGTAAATACTCTATGCTGTTTCTCTGTTTACCTTCGGTATATCTATGACTGTATACTGTTTGCTTGTATTGCCTTTTTTATTAACCCCTCCCCCCATCTCCCACTTCATGTCCCTCCCCTCCTATGTGCCCTTCTGGGTTTCTTCTTTGGCCCCCTGTATCTCCAACTACATATTGTTTGTAATCTCTGTCTACAATGTATCTGAACTAGTCCTTTTCTTTGTTTCTATGTGTTTGTCTGCAATAAAAATTAAAAAAAAAAAAAAAATCTTTTTTTTTTTTTATCGCGCGATAAAAAAAATGACGGCGTTAATATTGATTTGCGTTAACGCGTTAATAACGCGCTATTTTGGACAGCCCTAGTATAAACATTATTTTTTTTATTTATAATGTTTATACACGTCATATTTTGGGCTGACGAGAGCCTGGCCGTGCAGGGTGTCAGCATGCGTTATGCATAGCCCAGGCTTCTACTACGGGTACGTATCTGAAATCAGCCCCTATATACAGCTTTCTGCTTCAAAAGACGTGTGAAGTACAGCAGACTGGGAGAAAACCCAAGCCTTCACGTCTCACTGCTGATTACTGGGCATCCTTCAGGAATCGCAACTATCTCGAGGTCACAGCCCAAATGTTGCAGCTATAGTTATTTCCACTATGCGGCCTAGCACTTGTTAGCCCAAAATATAACCCGAGTGTCATCTTGTATTTGCAGTCTATGGTGTGCATACACGCATTGAGTGTACTTTGTTTTGTTTCCAGTCTAGCAACATCTACATCCGGAGTGGTGATGCAGTTTTTCTTACGTCACTAGTTTGTTGCAGCAGTGTAAAAAAGAAATAGACATCCATAAATTAACTTGGCGTTAATGCGGCTAATAGCGTGTTTCACTGACAACACTAATATAATGTAATATTGTCTGCCCCGGACGCGGGGCGCCGCTCGACCTGGCGTTCCGGTCCCGTATGCAGAGGCCGCTGGGATGGTGTATTCTTTTTTTTTACAGTGACATCATCCTGTCTCAGATGCCCCGGGTTCTTCACGGTCGCAGCCCCGTCCGTGGGTTTTGGGGTTTTTTCCAGGACCAGTGGGTTCGCGGGCCCGGCCCGATCGCTTTCCTCGAAGCATTCCTCGCGTCTCCAGAGATATATCCCGTGACCGTAGCCTGCGTGCTGCGGAACCATACCGTGGCATAGGAAAAGGATTCCGTGACGGCGACAACCTCGACGTCATTGAATTAAGTAAAAGAGGTCGTTCATCCTCTCCCCAAATCACACCCTCTTAGACGATCACGTGGTCTCTCAGTCTCGAACAATTTATCATCCCCCACTGCTCGTAAACGTCCTCGTCACTAACAGTCTTGCTGACTCCTCCCCCCCCCCCACCCCCCTTCTCGCTTTAAAATTCCAGGTGTTCTTGACGCCTCTGCCCTTCTGCATCCTCGCCATGCAGATCCCTGCCGGAATCCCTCGCCCGGCCTAGTCCCTCCGTCTCTTCACCTTCTCTCCTCCGCTGCTTTCTTACATGAAAATGGGCTTCATACGCATAGCGGAATTCACAAACTCTCACGCCATTTTATGCATCCCGAGAATTGCCTTCTCTGACCTGTCAATTATCCGACTACTTCAACTCCACCTCAAGCATTCCAAAGCAAAGGCGCTTGAATTATTAGTCATAGCTCGGTCTGTCACTTCTACGGTCTTACATCCATGATGCATTACACTGCCTCCGCCTCTCGGAAAGGAGATCTCTAGGACGTTATTTCTCACCCCGATACCGCCAATGACATCTAACTGGTTCAGGGCCAACTTAAGTCCGTACTGCTGCTTTGTAACCTGTCTCCATCTCTACACCGCTCCCACTTCCTTCGGATAGGCGCCGCCACGCGCGCCGCGTCCCTAGGTCTCCCCATTCGGCCACCGCTGCTGGGACGCGGGTCATCATCGGCCCTCTCCTCATCTATCAGGCCTGACACTTCGACTTTCTGAAGCCACTGCGCCTCTTGGCATCTCCATAAATCTCACTCACAAAACTTCCTGTGGCGGCTTGCAGCCGAGTATCCGAAGTATTGATCACAGTAGATAGCGGTCACAGCATACTAGCGATAGCGGTCACAGAATAGGGGGGGGGGGGGGGGGGGGGGGGGGGGGGGGGGGGGGGGGGGGGGGGGGGGGGGGTTGCGGTCACAGCATATAGCGATAGCGGTCACAGCAATAAGCGATAGCGGTCACAGCTTAGCGATAGCGGTCACAGATAGAGTAGGCACGAGTCTGTCCCCTCCAAACCAGGCTTCGAATACTCCATCAACACGCAGCCTTTTTGGGGATTGTGCGCGCTCCAGTAGCAGGGAGCCTTTCCGATCTGAAGCCGCACCGGGACTAGGGCGCCTAACATCCTTTCAATAAATACTCAAAACTTCCTGTTTTTCGTCTTCTCCAAATTGAATGCAGCCAGCGAAAATTCAATTGGTAGACGTTAACCAAAAATTACCCCATCCAGCCCGGCTCGCATCCCAGCCTATCGCTCAGAGACACCCACCTTCCAATCCACCGCAGGACTACGCCAGGGCCGCATGATCGGAGGAACTCCCCACTCTCGGCCTCTGAAGCCTTGCAAACCACCGCCTCCCTCCTCCTCCTCTGCACCCTGCCTCCATCTGCCATTCAATCTGCCTTCAATCTGTTCCGCTGCAAATGCCGCCACCAGTGCCTAGGTCCCTGGGGGATTGTGCGCGCCTCCATCGCAGGAGCCTTTCCGATCTGAAGGCCGCACGGGGCCTAGGGCGCCAAACCTCCTTTCAATAAATACTCAAAACTTTCTGTTTTCTGTCTCTCCAAATTGAATAGTCTGGCATGGTGCCTCCTTGTACTGGCACCCCCCTCCCAAAATCACATTGTAACCGCTTGAGGATCGATGTGCAGTGAAAGGCGTATATAAATAAAGATTACTTAACTACTACTTATACTCTACCTTCTTCTCTCGCCCCCGTCTAGAGAGTGCGATGAGGCTGTGTTTCGTGAGTGTGACTGTGGGCGACAGATAGAAAAGAACTCCAAGGAATATAATCTGGTGAATTTACACTGACAAACTCCTGTCGCTTCAAACTGAACAAATAATGAAAATAAAAACACTTTCAAACCTCATAATCTAAATATACTGGATCTATGAGCTATTCATTCCAGTGCATGCTGCATTCATACTTCCTCTTTACCCCGAACATTGTAGTCTGCCATAGTTTGACCTCAATTAGTCTTCACCTATATAAAGTATTTGTGACAATCCTTCTTCAAACTCTCATCATTTAAAATACAGTAAAGAAAAAAAACCCCCATGTTCCGGACCTCACCGTTATCTTTCTCCTCTATAAAATTGTACGATGCACGTTATTGCCCCCTGGGGGATAGTTAAAAGCTCGCGCGACTAGAGAGAGAGAGCTACCCTAGCTGCACTTAATGTGAAGCAAGGGCGCACTAGGTCAAGGCTTATTCATTTTTGGTTGAATTCAGAGTACACTTAAATTACGCCAGATTAGTGGGATTTGTAATTTCAGGAAACGGGGGGGGGGGGGGGGGGGGAGGGAAAGAATAAAAAGGTGATTAAAACATTTCATTCACTATTAAATTTTCCTAAACGACTGTAATTCTGGAACAACGTTTTCATATGTCTGTGTAATGGAATGCGACAGTGGACGTCTGTCACTTTTTATGTCAACAGTGTTTATCCAAAACGAAATTCACAATCAATCCAATTTTCACCTTGAATTGCTCTAAACCTTACACAGTGTCGCTGGCTCTCATGAGGCGCGCGCGCTTTAAAATAGACTATTCCTACATCTCAAAACCCACCCCCCCCCCACCCCAACACCCACTGGTAATTTCGGAAAAACGATTGCCCTAATAGATGGAATACGTAACTGTGGTTTTTACTTGAACTGAAAATCCTCTGTTTTAAGGGTGATATTTAGAGGAAGCAGAGGACAGGATTAGCAGAGGTGGTGTGCAATTCATGGGAACACTGCTCATCTGTTATGTGGTGCTTAGGGAATAAGATATCCTTTTCACTTTAGCCAGAAACAGAGTTAAGTTTGTACTCTTTCTTTTGTTATTCAGGAAATCTTTGTGTTTTACAGATTTAATAACTTTGATGTATTTGACTGATACATTATGCTATATATGAGATGCCCTACGTGTGTTTAAGTGGTAACTGTGTTTAAAGAGCGTATTACTCGTGGAGCCGCAAGTGACAAGTTCAAATAAACTGCATATATTTATCAATTTGCATAATAATACAAGTGATGTCTCTCCCTGGGCTGAAGAATTTCATCTTCAGATCTAATAAAATTGATGTAATGACTGCAAGGAGCTATTTGTCTGGAAAAGCACTTAAGTAACAACATTACCCATTGATTTTTATAAGATAATTTGATGGGCCCTTTATTTATCCCACTGTTGCAGTAAGAATTGAATGCAAATTATTTTCTACATGATATAAAACAAATATACTATTGGTCTTTTTGGCTTTTTGCTTAAGTTTTAATACCCCAGTCCCCATTTTAGTCTTCATTTATTACACAAACAATGTTTAGATCAAAGTTTAGGCAACATTCTTGTTACATTTAACATTCATAATCTCGAAGTCCAAAACTAATTAAGAAAATGTGTGTGTTATTTGGGTGAACCATTCATCATGTCACAAATGGGGTGTGTTGTAGATTGTGGCAGCTTGAGAATCAGTTCTGTTATCCCTATAGCATGATCTATCAGTTCCATCTTTTCTTTACAAAATCAACAAAAAGGCTATTTAGGGAAATACGTGCTGTTAGCTTCCAACAATGTAGTAAAAAGATGAGCAGACAGACAAATATTCATCGAAATAACTTCCTTGAGCCTATTTAGTGTAATTAAGCAAGATTCGGCTGCATATCTGACAGCCTGAGCATGGAGAGTGGGAGAGGAAAACAGATTTTGAAAAAGGCAATACCACTTTTGGCCGACTTTTTACCCATGGCTCCTGTTAATAATACTGCACACTATTAATTGGTGCTTTTCATGACACTTCACATGGAATTATTGCATCACTCCCTAAACAGCAAAATTGTGGATGTTGAAATATGGGAAAAGGATTTCATTCAGGGGCAAGTAAAAAGAATGGAGATATAACTTAAATGTGAAAACCTTAGTCATTCCACAAATGGGGATATTTCTCTGTGGTTTGTCTCATTACGGGTCAGTGGGGAATACAATTAGATACTTGAATGTGAACAGGTGTGATAATCAGGTATACAACAATGCTGTTCCCTCCTTGTGGACCGAAGAGCAGAAGTGAAGCAGTTCGCGGTGGAGAAAGCAGTGATGGAGCGTGTATCATTTAGTTTGGCGAGTCTGTTTCTCTCTATTCAAGACTGATTTCCCGAAGGACTCATTTTCTGAGGGTTTCTATGCATGTGGAATATGACTGCAGAAAGATCTTGTTTTCGAAAGAATTTGATCTCTTTTTATTTCAGCGCACTAATTAAATTCGGAGAGTCATTAGTCCTTAGATGGGTCGCTCTACTAAAAATCTTGCGCTCCAAATACCACTATGTGTAATGGGCCCGTCTACTTTTCCAAGGAGTACAGGCAAAACAAACAAATTGCATTAGATTTATGAATCGGTCAAACACGAGGAAAAAGTAAAATCATCCCTATTTACATGATATATAATTGACAATGCTAAATGCCAAATGCTATGCCGGGCCCAAAGGCTGAAGTGCAGCAACAACTCATTAATAAAAAATGGCAGTCTAGTTATTCGTTTGGCCTTAGTTCTCAGTGGCTGCAGCTCTGGAAATGAAAGAGTAGATTTGGAGCGATTGAATTACGAATTCTATTCCACAAGAAACGGCTGTGAGGATTCTCAAGAGGGACAGGGTTCATAATGCAATTAATGAAGCAGATAAAGCAAATGATTAAGTTAATTCATTGCGTTGGAGTAATGGATGTAGGTCAAAAATTGTAATGTAGACATTTCTCAAAAACAGGTTTTTTCTTTTTGTGTTAATTATATACGACTTTTTTGAGGTGTGTGGCATCTTAACTAGCCTGGCCTTAGCTCAGTACACTCCGTACAATCATTTCCACTGAACGTAGTCTGGGTCTGGTCCCTGTGTTTGCGATTACAATCGGTTGAATTCCCATCGACCAATCAGTCGAGCGCGGGAGGGGGTGGGGGGGCGGGGGGTGGTTATAGAGTAGATGGGGGATCATTGCTGGACAAAGATTGTGGCGCTACTCCCACGGGCTCCGTTTGTGGCAATAGAGATGCTAGGCTAGACCTTAGTACGAAATGTAATTTGTTACTATGGTGGGGTGCGACAGGTTACATCTGAACCTTTCAGGGTTTAAATTTGAGATGACTGGAAAATCTGATATTACGGGGGAAAGTTATTTTATGGGGTAGCAAAAAACAATCTTTTACCTTTATTTCGAAGAGACCTTCACAGACAAGCCATTCTGGGTTGTTGCAGATTTGCAACATTGCTCGCTGTGGTAAACAGAGCTGAAACACCCTGAAGGAGATAGAATGTACAAATTGGGCATTTAGGTGTATTGAGGTATTAATCTTTCATTTTATGCAGTTTTGGTTTCAAATAATGACTTGAGAAATTATTGCATGAGAAATCCGTGAAAACAAGTAGACAGACATTTTTTGGAAGTGAGACAGCTCCGGCCTGATGTGATGTGCAAGTTGGAATAAAAAATTACAGAAATGAAGGGTCGTTGAAAATCTGCAATGACTGCCTGGTGAGTGTTAATAATACACGTTTAAATATATTGTAGTGGAAAATTTCTATTCAGCTTTTCTTAGATCAATAACATTAGAAATGTAAAATATAGTGTTTCAATGCGTTTGTGAAAGGCTTAAGTGCCTCTTATTCACTTTTTCAGGCACACTGGCACTTTTTTGCATAGATGGTTTCAGATAGGGTTAGGTGGTCACCATAAAGTTATTCATAAAAGACCTGTTTCAATATGCAATCTTTTCCCCTATCCCTCTCCAAACGCTTACTCCTTTTCCCCCTTTTTTTTTCCTGTTCCTTCATGGTGTTGAAAAAGCTGAGATCTTTTTGCTTGAGGCAGAGGGAACTTTGCAGACTCGTCTTAGAGTTTGCGAAAGGCTTCTTCCACAGTTAATGCTAACTTGATCAATAATTATGTTTTCTTTCCATTACTTAAATCAGTAAAATTATACTTATTTTCCATGGTCATTGTAAAAAATTCTCACACAGATTTAATGATTTAATTATTTTAAATTAGGATACAATCTTGAACAGATTTCAATAAGGGTATATTCTGTCATAACATATTGTAATCGGACAAAATTGTAAATACAAAAATAACTTTTAAAAGTTATTTGCGTATTTGGTCGGTGTACTTTTGCGTTCATTACATGCACCGCAATGCGCATTGCCTCTGTGCCTCGAAAGTGCAAAATAGCTTTATTTATTTCCATTTCTCAAAAATATAAAATGTATTGAACGCAAAGTACACGGACCTTAATTGTCGTGATGTTATGGAACTGTTTGTAGGACCGTTTTGACAATATAATTTAATAGTTATTATTATTTCAATTACATATTTCATTGTTTTGTGTAAGCTGAACAGAGCTGAATTAAATCCAATAAGATTTGTTTTCGGTAATGTGTCTTGAGATGTTCAAACAGGCACCTTTTGTTGATGTCATAGTAAGAAATACCTAATACCAAAACAGATATCTGAAGCGGTGTCCTGACGCCTGCTAATGGAGTGGCATTGATTAAGTGGCATATGATACCTGAACTGTGGACGGATCGTCGCGCACGGCGGCTGCGGAGTTTGTTGCGCTCTGGAGGAGGGGCAAAGGAGGTGTTCTGTTGTCTCTCATGATGCCCTCTGTTACCGTCATTGATCCTAATTTGTTCATGTTGTGTGGTGCAGTTGAGCTCCGTGTCACGGGAGAACCAAAGGACAATGAGAGTGTGTGTTATTTCATGGAAAGAAAAATGTCGGTGCTGTATTGTTAGGAATTGAATCTGTGAATTAGAATATTAATTGAGGTGCATTGCTTGTTCATTAAGAATAAAATTGCTTCAGGTGGGCAAATTTAATCAGTGAAATATATAAAATAAATATGCCATGCTTCACACAATGATCAGAAGCATGAATGTTATAGCCATTATTGAGCATTCAAATACTGCCTTTATTAGGGGGTTAAAAGTAAGTATTATTATAGCTTTAAACTTTTGCTTATTTTGCATAGATACAACCACAAACAAGTTTTATTTGGGACATTACAACAAGACCACAACAAAGTAACAACAAGTTGTGAAAGCCCAGTTGTTTCCCTGCTGAAGAAAAGCAGCCCTAGATTGCATTGGCTTAAAAGACCTCAACAGGTTGATCCTCAGATTAGTTTATATAAAATGAAGAACTCTCTAAAACCGGTAAAAAAAAGGATATTCTTTCAATGTATAATGCGAAATCTGTTTAACATACACTAGGTTTAAACTTACTGGTCATTGACATAGTGTTTATGATGGAAACCAGTAAGGTTAGCGATTTTCTCCCAAATAGCACTTGGACAATAACTACATTTAAAACCAAATTCTGTAAATTAGTCAACAATTACTCAGCTGCTTCTTCAGTGACGTTGTGTTTAGTGAGAGTACTAAGTTCACACAAATGACATTGTGTTTTTCCATGTCTGACTGAAAGAGGATCGGGACACCTTGTTCGGAATCTGCAATTGCCCCATTCAGAAAATTAAGCAGTACTAATTTTATACAAAAGTCTAATGTGAAAGAGTTAATACTGAACAAACACATAGCTTTTCAAAGGGACTCTCCATAATGTGACTTGACTCAGAGTACATGCTTCCAATCATAATTGGCACAATAATACTGAATTAGCTCATCCACACTGTTCTGCATCATCATTTCACCATAATTCACTTAGTCGATGGGTCATAACAAATGCAGCAGGCAGCTCAGTTAACCAGCTGCTTCAGAGATGTGACCGAACACGGGGTCAGGACTGGACTTTGCTTCACATCCACATGACAGCCATCTCATACAGTGTGCCAACTATGTCTGCGTCGCCATGCTGCTGATGATCTGCTCTGATGACCAGATGGTGTCTGGTTAATGAGCAGTAGAGGAAATAAAAACACCTTAAGTAAGATGGGACAACTCTTGAAAAATGTATGATCATGTCTCTTGTCTTGTGGATGATATTACATTATACATTCTCCTAAAATAACACTGACTTGAAGATGACATGTGTGTTGTGTGGAACATTTCAAATCTGTAGTGTGTAGTGTGAAGAGTCTTAAGTCGACTCAACATTGTTGACCCCTTACCATATGTGCATTCACACACGCACTGTCAACTAGCTAAAGCATAATAAGCTTGAGTGTGTGCGTTGTGTTTCAGAAGGCACATGTCAAGAATATATGGGTGAGCCAGATTATGAAGGTCAAACATGAAATTCTTAGAAGGAACCTGGGTTTTATACTTTTCCCCACATCACAGTTCAAGAGGGACAATCATAACAGAGGAAGAGGAATAAACTCCAGCCATTGGGTAAGGGCATATCATCATTGAAAAAACACTTTACACTATAAAGTCTTTTAGACAACTAAAAGCTGTTTTACTATTGGGTCTGCACACCAGAATAATTGCTAAAAGTAACAAGGAAAATAAATAGTTATATTTACAATAAAGATTTATTCCGCCCATAATATTATTGACATTGTGAAGTGAAGTCAAAAAGAAACAAATGGCCTCTTTATTTAATTCATGATTGTTTTTTGAAAAAAAGCTAGATACAATCAGTGATGGAACTACGCATACAATTGCACCCTGCAGAGCCCAGCTTGATTAGCAAACAAACAAGAGGATGGTTGTGGGTTTAGTAGAACATATTTCACACAATGGTGAATGCTGAAACACAAACACCATTCTAGAAAATACTTGACCAACTGCAATACGATTTTGTTTTGTTTGGCTCATTTGTAGAAACAGAAATGACATTCTCAAAATACCATCAATTCTGCAAAACACTTCACAAAAGTGTCATGGCATTCATTGATTTCCATTAAATGGCAAAGTTCGTTATATGTCTCAAAGTGCTTGCGTATCTTTGCAATATGTAATGTAGCCTTTATCTAGCACAATTGAGCTTCCTTTAGCACACTTTTCAAAGAAATAGATGTGATAAAATAATTTAAGGTTAATTTACATGTTTTTAGTGGTAGCGGTAAACCGTAGAACTGGAGGAGACCAGAGCTGACAACTAGAGAACATGCAAACTCCACATAAAGGCCCAGTCTTGATCACAGGGCTCCGGAGTTCAGTCATACGGCTCTGGCAGTGGGCGGGCCATGCATTTCAGACCTGCGCCTGCAGTGATGTCCTAACCAGCGTTCTCAAGCATTATTTATCTCCTAATAGCTTATTTTTGATTGATGTCATGGTGAAATCCAACAAAAGCAGAGATGGATTGTGCATTTTGGGTTGCCAGGTCCTTGTGAGTGGCTTTTTGGTTTCTGCCTTACTAGGTGGGATTATTGTGGGAAAGTGGACTTTTTAAAATGGGCTTTTAAAGGCTTTTATTGGTTGATGTGTTTTGCGTGTTTTTTTATGGTTTTAATGCTGCATTTAATCACTGTTCCCTGTCAGAAAGCGATAATAAAAATAAGAGAGAAAGAGATGAATATACAATAAGAATAAAAAACATTTCTAAGGAATACATTTTAATTTAAAATAGAGTTTACAGTTTACTATTTACAAACATACAAGTGCACATGGTGCTCACAATGTAAGGTGTGCACATTGTGCACTATTGGACCTTCATACTAACGTCCAAATTTAGTTCAATCTGGAATCTTTATTGATGGCGACCCTGTGGCCTGGCTCTGTGAGGATCGTGTGCTTGAGTGCAAATAATGATCCACCATGCAGATCTAGACATGGTTGGTGGCAACAGGGACTAGGTGGATGCGAGTGTGAGAAATCCTGAGGCGGAGGTGGTGTGGAGGTGCTTGCTGCTGAAAAGCTGTTTGATGTGTGGTCGTGCAGCTTTTAAGTGGGGCTTGGATTAGCGCGGCTGCAGGAGTTATTGAGCTGATCATTGAGGCTGAGGAAGGCGTGGGCACGGTGTTACTCCTCAAACCGTGAGTTTGAGAGCGTTATTTTCTCTTTCATTCTCGAGAGGAAAACAAACGACTTGATTCAATCCAGTGACATGGCATCAAATTGTGAAGTTGTGAAGCCCTTCCAGGAGGTGTTTGACAGCGGGAAGAAACTGAAATAGCTCTCCAGCGTGTGGATCATAGACTGTAAATATTTGTTTGGCCCAGCGTTCTGCCGTCTGAGGACTGTAACTGTTTTGTGTTATAGCATCAATGGTTGACTTGGAGAACATTTTGGGTTTTTGGATGTAAAAATGTGATCGCTTCTATTTTTTTTATAGGGATCAAAGACAAAAAATGTGGTGTGAGTGTGGCTCAACTTCAATCACAGGGAAATGACCCTGAAATCCGTTTTTCTGCAAGCGACACTTCACCATAGTCTGTTTAAAGAAGTACGGTGACAGCAGCTCAGAACTGCTACTCCACGACCAGAAATGGATTAAGGGGAAGAATGATGGATGGTGGGAGCCTAGATCTGTGTGTACAATGCAACAAACTCGCAGCATTACTATGTTATCAAATAGTCATGGTCAAATTCTGGATTGAGGACATATGCAGCCAGCGAAAATTTCAATTTGGTAGACGTCAGCAAAAGTTCCCTCAGGCCGGTTCGCTTCCCAGCCTATGCCTCCGCAAACGCCCCTTTCCATTCATTCGTGCGGGACAGTCACGCTGGCGTGACGTCTGTCTGTTGTATGAATCGCTTTGTGGTGCTGCTGCTCCGCTAATGCTGCTTCTGCTGCTCATACTGCTACCGCTACTGCTGTACTGCTTGACGCTGCTGTTTACTGCTACTACTGCCGTGATGCTGCTGCTTCATGTACTTCGTCATCTCTCTTCAACTAGCTCCTCTTACTTGGAAACACTAAACAGCTACAACATCTTTACTGACCGTGGCTTTGATACAGGTTTTTGCCAGTTATTATCTCAGGATGCTGCAGCTGCTGCTGCCTGCGGCTGATACAGGTAGTTGCCGTTATTTTATGAGGTTACAGCTGCTGCCGCTGCTGCTTCTGCTACTGCTGCAACCCACTCTCTCAGAAGCTTATCCTGCTTCTAATGATGCAGGCTCCGGCCGAGTATGCCGCGCTGCATCTGACTCTTACCTATGCTCCAGGTCGCTTCGGCGCGTCATGCTTTCATCTCTCTACTTATCTTCTGATTCTACTCAGATGCAGCCGGCCGAGTAGCCTGCGCTGAGCCGTCAATCTGGACTCCTAATCAAAGGCATCATACTGTGTTCTTACACTCTTCTTGATCGCAGGCTCCCAATCATGTGCCATCCTGCAGCGGCATGAACTACGGATCACTCTTCCAAGTACATGTCTGCCCTCCTCGCAGCATCTTTCCTGCTCGCCCTTCTATGGCTTCTTGCATAGCGCTTTAACACCTGCACACTCCTCTCACTTCGTGCCGGTCGAGAACCTCGCACCTCTTCCTCCCCCGCGCACTATGCACAGCTAGGCGCGCCTCTCTCGCGTCGCTACAGACGCCATCTCCCAGCATCTAAGCGTAGGGGCCTGCAACTTCAATGTGCCCCTCTCCCCCCGATATAGTCTCCTGCCCTCCACGTGTCTTCCCCGCTATTCTACCCTCGCACCGCCGCCTGCCTACCGTGGTTCTTGGGTTTTTTTTTCAGGCCACCATCGGGTTGCCGGGCCGTGGCCGCCTACTTTTCCACCCGGGCCATCTACTCCTGCCCCCTTACGAGATATTCACACTAGGCGCGCACGCGCGCGACACGCGCGCGTGCGGAATCCACCGTGGCAGAGAAAGAGTTATCCGAGCACTGCGTGATATTCAGAGTCAGCGTCTCTCTCTTTCGCTACACGCTATGCTCGAAGTTCCGTTGTTCCGACGAGACCCCGTCTACGTCCAGCTCGCTCGCGCTCGCACTCAGCAGCTAGATCCGTGTCCTCTTTCTCTGCACGTGTGATCCGCAGCGCGCAGCCGACCACTGGGAATATCTCGTGTAGGGCAGAGGAGATGCTCGGTGGAAAGTAGCGCACCGGCCCGGCACCGATGGTCCTAGGAAAAAAAAAACCCAAAACCCACGGAAGGGGCACGTTCCGCGTAGAAGCGGAGACATGGAGGGGCATGTGAACATATCGGAGAGGGCCATGAAGTTGCAGGCGCCCTTACGTTAGAAATCTTGGTTGGAGAGTAGATAATTAGGCCAGTTTGGTAGGGACGGGAAAAAGCCGTGTCTCGGACGCACGATGGTTGAAGTGTGCAGTATTGAAACGCTTATGCAGAGAAGCAATAGAAGGCGAGCAGGAAGATGCTGCGAGGATGGCTGGAACATGTACTTTGGAAAGTTGGTGCCGGAGTCAGTTGCGCTGCAGGATGGGCAGCCTGATTGGGAGCCTGCGATCGAAGAGTGAAGAACACAGGTATGGATTGACTTTGATTTGGTGTTCCCGGATTGAGGATCTGCGCAGCTTACTCGGCCGGCTGCATTGATAGAATCAGAAGATTTAAGGTAGAGAGGATGAAGATGTATGACCGCGAAGCGGACCCTGGAGCATAGTTACGAGTCAGTGCAGCGCGGCATACTGGCCGGGCTGCAATCCATTAGATAGCAGGTTAAGCTTCTGAGAGAGTGGGTTGCAGCAGTAGCTAGTAGCAGCAGCGGGCGAGCAGCAGTAACCTCAGAAATAACGGCAACGACTTGTATTCAGCCGCGGGCAGCAGCAGCTGCAGCATCCGTAGATAATAACTGGCAAAAAACCCTGTATCAAAGCCACGGCAGTGAATATGTTGTAGCTGTTTAGAGTTTCAGTAAGAGAAGCAAAGTGAAAGTGAGAGGACGAAGTCATGATAGCAGCAGGCAGCACGGCAGTAGTAGCAGCGCTCTGTAAGCAGCAGCGGGCAGCAGTAGGCAGCATTAGCATGTGTAGCCAGTATGAAGCAGCAGCGAAGCAGCATTAGCCGGGTGCAGCAGCACCACAATGCGATTCATACAAACAGAGAGACGTGATCACGCCTGAGTGCTGTCCGGCACGATGTGTGGGAAGGGGGCGGTTTGCTGAGCGATAGGCTGGGGAAGCGAACCGGCCTGGAGGGGGTAGCTTTTGGCCTCTGACGTCTACCAAATTGAATATTTTCGTGACGCGGCTGCATATGTCCTCAATCCAGAATTGGAACCATGGACTATTTAGTTAACAATAGTATGTCTGGAGTTTGTTGCATTGTACACACAGATCTAGGCTCCTCCATCATCTTTTTCTTCCCTAATCCATTTATGGTGTTCCACGTGGTTAAGTTAGCAGTCAGAGCTGCTGTAAAACGTACTTCTTTAAAAATGTCTATGGTGAAAGTGTCGCTTGCAGAAATACGGATTTCTGGGTCATTTCCCTGTGATTGAAGTTTGAGCCACACTCACACCACATTTTTTTCTTTGGACCATATAGAGCGGATCACATTTTTACTATCCAAAAACCAAAAGTTCTCCAAGTCGACATGATGCTATAACACAAACCGCACAGTCTCAGGACGGCTGACGCTAGGCCTAAACAAATTATGTACAGTTATGATCCACACGCTGGAGAGGCTATTTCAGTTTCTTCTCGCTAGTCAATAACTCCTGGAAGTGGGCTTCTACTTCACAATTTTGATGCCATGTCAATGATTGAATCAAGTCGTTTTGTTTTCCTCTCGGAAAGAAAGAGGAAAATAATGCTCTCTAACTCACGGTTGAGGGAAGTTATCACCGGGCCCACGCCTTCCTCAGCCTCATGTCAGCTCATTAAACTCCCTGCAGCCGGTAATCACGTCCAGCCACTTAAAAAGCTGCACACACACATTCAAACAGCTTTTTCAAGCAGCAAGCTCCTCCACACCACTCCGCCTCAGGATTTCTTCCACTCGCATCCACCTTGTCTGTGCCACCCCTGTCTTGCTCTGCATGGTGGATCATTATTTGCATCAAGCTCCGATCCTCACTGAGCCAGGCCACAGGGTCGCAAATCAATAATGATTCCAGATTGAACTATTTGGACGTGTGTTGAAGGTCAAATAGTGACATGGTGCACACCTAATTGTGTGCACCATGTGCACTGGTTGTATGTTGTAATTTGTAATGTAACTGATTTTAAATTTAAAATGTATTCCTTAGAAATGTTTTTTATTCTTTTGTCCCCCCACCCATACCCCCAACCTCTCTCCCCCTTCTCCCTCTCCTCCTCATTTCCCCTATTATTATCTCTTTATGACAGGGAAACAGTGATTAAAATGCATGCAGTAAAACAATAAAAAAATCGCAAAAACATCACAAAAATAAAAAGCAGTTAAAAGGCCTTTTTTAAAAGGTCCACTTCCCACATATTTCCACCTGATGTAAGGCAGAAACCAAGCCTGCTCAACAAGGACCTGCAACCCATAAAATGCACAATCTCTCTGATTTTGTGGATTTTCACCATGAGAATAAAAAAAATAAGTATTGGAGATAAATAATGTTGGAGTACGCTGGGGGTGTAGGACTCACTGCAGTCGCGTCTGAAAATGCATGGCCCCGCACTGCAAGAGCGGTAAGACTGAACTCCGAAGCCCTGGATTCAGACAGGGCCTTTTATGTGGAGTTTTGCCTGTTCTCTAGTTGTCTGCTCTGTTCTCCTCCAGGTGCTACGGTTTCCGCTTACCACTAAAAACATGTAAATTTAACCTTAATTAGTTTATCCACATCTATTTTATTTGAAAAGTGTGCTAAAGGGAGAGCTCATTGTGCTGAGTAAAGGCTTTCATTAACCATTGCAAAGTACGCAGAGGTCCACATGAGACATTTAACGAGACATTTGCCATTTAATGGAAATCATATGAAATGCCATGCTCTTTTTGTGATGTGTTTTGACAGATTTGATGGTATTTTGAGAATGTCATTTTCTGTTTCTACAAATGAGCAACAAAAATAAATCGTTTCTGCTGTTGGTCTGGTGATTTTCTAGAATGGTGTTGTGTTTCAGCATTCACCATTGTCGTGAAATATGTTCTACTTAACCCGACAACCTCCTCTTGTTGTGTTGCTATTCAAGCTGGGCTCTGCAGGGTGCATTGTATGCGTTGTTATTCACTGATGGATATCTTGCTTTTTTTCAACAAACAATCAATGATTATCTAAGAGGCCATTTGTTCTTTTTGACTTCACTGGCACGTTGTCTAATAATTATTATGGCGGAATATATCTTTATTGTATTTATAATATTTATTTTCCTTGTTACTTTAGCAATTATTCTGGTGTGCTAGTTCCCAATAGTATACTAGTCTTTTAGGTCTAAAAGCCTTTTATAGTGGAAAGTGTTTTTTCATGATGATATGCACTTTACATGCTGGAGGTTATTCCTCTTCCTCTGATATTTGAATTGTCCCTCTGAACTTGTGATGTGGGGGAAAGTATAAAACCCTGGTTCCTTCTAAGAAGTTCATGTTTGACCTTCATAATATGGCTCTCCATTGTATTTGACTTGTGCCTTCTGAAACTCTGCCACACACTCAGCGTTATTTTGCTTAGCTCGTTGACAGTGCGGTGTGTGAGTTTGACATATGGAAGGGGTCAAACAATGTTGAGTCGACTTAGACTCTCTCACACTACACACTACATATTTGAAATGTTCCACACTACACACATGTCATCTTCAAAGTCTGTGTTTTTTGGGAGAATGTATATGTAATATCATCACAAGAACAAGATACATGATCATACATTTTTCAAGAGGTGTGTCCCCACTTACTTATGGTGTTATTTCCTCTACTGCTCATTAAACCAGACACCATCTGGTCATAGGAGAGATCGATCAGCAGCATTGGCGACGCAGACAATAGTTGCACACTGTATGAGATGCTGTATTTGGATGTGAATGCACAGTGCACAGTCGACCAGTGTTCTGTCACATCTCTGAAGCAGCTGGTTAATGAGCTGCTGCTGCATGTGTTATGACCCAGTCACTAAGTGAATTATGGAATGATGTTCAGAACAGTGTTGATGAGTACATTCTGGTATTTTTGTGGACCATTTTGATTGAAGCATGTACTCTGAGGTCCACGTCAACATTATGGAGGTCTTGGAAAAGCCTATGAGTTTGTCAGTATTAACTCTTCCAATTAGACTTTTGTAATAAAATATGTTTACGCTTATTGTTTGGAATTGGGGCAAAAAACTTTGCAGAATTCCCGAACACGGATGTCCCGATCCTCTGTCAGTCAGACAATGGAAAAAAACACAATGTCATTTGTGTGAACTTATTACTCTCACTAACACAAGTCACTAAGAAGACAGCTGAGTATTGTTGGACTAATTTACAGATTTGGTGTTTAATGTTGTTATGCAAGTGCTATTTTGGGAGAAAATCGTACCTTACTGGTTCCATCATAAAACAGCTATGTCACTGGACCAGGTATGTTTAACTAGTGTCTGTTAAAACAGATTTCGCATTATAAAAATTGAAAGAATAGCGTTTTTTTTTAAAACATGTTTTTAGAGAGTTCTTGCATTTATAATAAACCTAATCTGAGGATCAACCTGGTTGAGGTCCTTTTAAGCAGCAATGCAATTGTTAGGGGGCGCTTTTCTTCAGCAGCCGGAAACACAGCCTGGGCTATCCACACCAAAGTCTTCGCCCTTACTACTTTTTCTCCCCGCCGCTCCCTCTCTTCCTCCCTGTTTAAATTCCCAACATAAAATTTGATTCCCCCCTTCCGCCGCTCCCCCACTGTATCATGCGCCACCTCCAACCATACCTCGCAAAACACGCTTCAATGCTATATAACATACAAACTTTAAAACCCCTCATCAACAGCGCAGTATCCCTCTGCCCCCCCAAGGCCCTCAATCCCACATGGCATCCCCATAATCCCATCCATCGCTTCTGTTCATTCGAGCTGAAAGCATGGCATATTTATTTTTTATTTTCTCTGATTAATTTGCCCACGGACAGCATTTTATTCTTAAATGAACAGCAATGCACCTCAATTATTTCCTAATTAGATTCAATTCCTTAAATACAGCACCGACATTTTCTTTCCATGAAATAACACACTCTCATTGTACTTTGTTCTTCAGTGAAAAGGAAGCTCTACTGCACCACCAACTTGAACAAATTATGATCAATGAAGGTAATCATGAGGGCATCATGGGAGAGAAAACGGAAAAACACTCCTTTGCCCTCCTCCAGAGCGCAACAACAACTCAGCAGCACAGTCTCTCGGCCATCAGTCAGGTATCATAGTGCCTCTTTAATCAATGCCACTACATTAGGCGAGGCGGGAAACGCTTGCAATATCTGTTGTTGGAATTAGGGATGTTCTTAGCTTTGACATCAAACATTAAGGTTGCCTGTTTGAAACATCTCAAGACACATCGATAACAAATCTTATTGGATTTTAATTCAGCTTGTTCAGCTTACACAATACAAATGAAATATGTAATCTGACAATTCTAAGATAACTATTAAAATTATATTGTCAAAAAGGTTCGCTACAAAAAACAGTTCCATTTCATCACGGAACAATTAAGGTCCGTGTACTTTTGCGTTCAATACATTTTTATATTTTTGAAGGGAAATGGAAATACATAAAGGATATTTGCACTTTCAGGCACAGAGCAATGCGCATTGCCGTGTGCATGTATGAACGCAAAAAGTACAACGAACCAAAATAAGCAAAATAACTTTTTATAAGTTATGTTTTGTATGTACATTTTCCGATTACAATTTGTTATGACAGATATACCTTTATTGAAAAGCTGTTCATGATTGTATCCTATTTAAATAATAATATGTATTGTGTGTGAGAATTTTTTTACAATGATCATGGAAAATTAAGTATATTTTAATGATTTAAAGTAATGAAAGAAATACATAATAAGTTGTATCAAGTTAGCATTTTAAACTGTGGAAGAAAGAAGCCTTTCGCTATACCTAAGGACGAGTCTGCAAAAGTTTCCTCTGCTCAAAGCAATATAGATCTCAGCTTTTCAACACAGGAGAAAGAAATTGGGAGGAGTAAGCGTTTGGAGTGGGATTGGGGAAAAGATTGTGCAGATTGAACAGGTCTCTTTTATGAATAACTTTTATGGTGACACCTAAACTATCGAAAACCTTCTATGTCAAAAAAAGTTGCATGTGCCTAGAAAAAGTGAATAGAGGCACTTATGGACCTTTCAACAAACAATGGAACACTATATTTTTCCCATTTCTAATGTTATTGATCTAGAAAAGCTGAATTGTAATTTTCCACTCATATTTAAAAAGTGGGTTATTAACATTCTCCAGGCCAGTCATTGCAGATTTTCTACGACTTCATTTCTGAGTAATTTTTTATTCCAAATGCACATCAACTCAGGGGCCGGAGCTGTCTCCCGCGACTCTCATTCTCTCCTGCTTCTGTTCTATTGTTTTCAACGGTTTCTATGCATATAATTTCTCAAGTCATTATTTGAATCTCACCAAAAATGCATAAATGAATGATTAATAACCTACAGTTACACTAAATGCCATTTGTACATTTCTTTCTCCTATGGGTGTTTCAGCTCTGTTTACCACAGCGAGCAAATGTTGCAAATCTGCAACACCCAGAATGGCTTGTCTTGTGAAGGTCTCTCTGAAATAAGGCCTGGAGGTTTTTTTGCTACCAATCCATTAGAATTGTACCATTGTGATTTTCTCAGCACTTTTCACAGACAGCTCATTCTGCAGTGTGACTAGAATGCGGCTAACGTTAGCTTTAGGCACATAAGCTTAGCACTTACAGTCTCTCTCACAACAAAAGACCAGGACCAGCCAAAGACCAGAAAGAGACTAGAGAGAGACCAGAGAGAGACACAAGACCAGAGAGAAACCAAAGAGAGAGACCAGAGGGAAACCAGATAGAGACAAGGGTTAGACCAAGCACAAGGAGAGACCAGAGAAAGAACAACGTGAGACCAGGAGAAGACCGAGAGATCAGAGAGACCAGATATACCAGGGTTAGATCAACCCCAGGGACACACCAGAAGACCAAGAGCGGTGAAGGGCTAGAAAGACCATAGATCGAGACCAAAGAGTAAGTAAGTGAGACCAGAGAGACCAACCCAAAGTTGGACGGTAAGAGCTTCAGTCACGGCTCCATGGTTTGTTACACTGTCATCATGGAAAATATTGTCCCTCTTCTGACTTATCACTGTCTAAATAATCACTAGTTGTAGGTTCAGGCCTCTAGGAAGAAAGTATGTATGACCATGGATGGAAGAGATTGTTAAACGAGCGCTGACCTGAGGAAGTCTGGAGCTTTGGAGATCATGTTTTCAAAGTCGCTGAAGGAGAGTTTTGCATCTCCGTCCAGATCAGCCTCCTCCATGACCTTCTCACAGACCAGGGTCACCTCCTCGGCACTCAGCTCTCCCTTGGTCAGCTTCACCACGGCCTGCTGCAGGTCCTCCTTACAGATGAAGCTGTCCCGGTTGTAGTCTGCAACACAACAGGAGCAGTCAGAAAGCAGTTACAAGGGATGGGAGGAGGTCACGTTGCGGCTGCGCGCTCACCGTGTTCTGAGCGTGCAGCCGCAACACGGTGGAGAGGCTGTGCCGCGCGAACCGCTCACTTCGCCGCAAACACTGAGGCCACTGAGGTGCCGGAATCCCGTTCAAGTACATACAGCAGGTGCCCCGCGGATATGCGCGCCCCCCTCGAACATTTCTCAACGGATTTACACTTTTCACAAACATGTTTTTTGTATGAGGCAGACAGGCCGGCCCAAATATGGGAATCGGCCCTTCGGGCATTGCCCGGTACGCCCGATGGCCAGTCTAGCCCTGGATACTACTGAGACAAGGCCAAACGTAAACGTACGTATAGTTGGACACATAAAAACACACATCCAATTCAATTCAGTTCAATTTTGTCTACATCTCTATATAAAACGTCCATAATTGTCCCGGATCTGCTCAATCCAAGATTCTGGCTGTTGTTCCAGGACTGAGGCATTAGATCCAGGACTGAGGCTGTAGATTTTGATGATTGTGGTAGAGTCCCTCGCCACACAAGTTTCATAGTTTTGTTTTGTAAATTTTACATAACGTAAAAACATTCAACCCTCATTGCTTGAATAAAAATGCTTGTGTTTTCCCTCTCTCACTACTCGCTCGCTATTGCTGAATCTGGAAAATACACTCGATTGGTTAGTTGTTAATATACATCTGGATTTACAAAGACGTTCAAATAAAAACACCAGGATCATTATTTTTTAAGCCCAAAGTTTTAAATGTGACACAAATGATTATTGAGCGAGAGGAGTTTTAAATGTAGGTCAATAGGAACCAGAGAGAGTGGGAGCAAAACTTCATCCATTCTTTTAGCTAGCGGGTTAGCATTGTCCATCTACAGTATATACAGACTTTGGCTTACACACATCAGACACCTGTAATCCCCTTTCGTTTACAGGAAACTGCTCATTGAGCTGAACACACACACACTGGACACACACACACACACACACACACACACACACACACTGAACAGTCCTTAATTATCCATGGAAACAGAGTTGCATTTTGTGTGGTTTAATGAAAGTAAAAAGTAAATGATAAGAACAAGCATTTGCAAATGAATAAAGCTTCTGCAGTCCGGTCCTCGGACGCTGCATCAGTCTCTCTGACGCACAATGGGATTCACACAAGCTTTATCAGAATGGTCAGGTCCCTCATTGGCCAATGGCCACATATCACACCTCGCCACTGATTACTTCAAAATAAGTAACTCAGGGTTGGAAGGTTAAGGGGGGTCGAAATTACAGGGGCAGAGGACACAGGAACAGGACATTTTCCCCTTCTGAGATAAACGCACTAACAAACTGTATCTTAACTTACTCAAACATCGTCCCAAATACACACACACACCACACACACACACACACACACACACACACATACGCTCACACACACACACGCACACTTCTCACCATAGATTTTAAAAGCGTAGATGGTCTTGAGGTCGCGAGGGGAGGCTTCACAAAGAACAGAAAACATGTCCACAAAGTCGTTAAAGCTCTGGTTTCCGTCTCCGTCCTCCGAGAACGTCTCCACGATCCGATCTCGAAAAGGGTTTTCCTGCACACACACAAAAAAACATGAATGATACAGATGGTCTCACACCCCTGAGCTTGCTCTGATCTTGCCCTGATCTTGTCCTGATATAACTCTGATCTTGCCTTGATCTTGTTCTGATCTCATTCTGATCTCGCCCTGATTTCGCCCTGATCTAGAATCTGATTGGTCAGCCAACACTGATATATATCAATATTGGTTGATATCAGTGCCCATTATCGGCCCAAGACAACCCCATAGACTGATGGACAATGCTAACCTGCTAGCTCAATGAAGCCCGATAGGTATGTTTTGCTCCAACTCGCTCTGGCTCCAACTGACGTACATATAAAAGTAAACTCCTCTAGCTCAGTAACTGTTTGTGTCACACTCACCATTTTGGGATTTAAAATGATCCTGGTGTTTTTATTGTGATATGGTCTTTGTAAATCCAGGTATGAGCCATTTACCTGGAAATATGTGGAATCAGCTTCCCATTCACGTCAAGGCGGCCTTAATTTTAGTCAAGCTGCATATGGAGTAACTGCGTATGGTAACTTGAGCACTATCGTATCCATCTTCCATCATCATCATCTTTATGACTTTGACTGTAGTCTGTTCATTGCTATTCACCCGCTGTCCTATTGTCTGTTTCATGGCGTGATGATGGGATCCCTGAACCCAGCCTCCTCCATCTGCACCTGGACTCATGGGCTACACCCCTTCGCTGCCTGGCAGCTGCCTGCACTGCGTGGCCTTGTGCTGCACCGCGTGGGAGTCTGTGGGAGTGGATTCTCACTTTTCTCACTGAGTTGTTCCTTGCCGATGCCGGAGGGTCTGTTGGAGTCTTGTGAGGAAGTGATGATGATCCAGGACACTCAACATTCAACAATATTGATGGACCTCCATCTGCCTCTTATGGACCAATACCAATGTTTTTTTCTGTTTTATTTCTTGTGTTTGAACTGTTTGATTTTCTGATCTGTGTTGGCGAATTCAACGGTTTTGAAACGAACTCCGAGACTTTCTATGGTTATTATTTAGGACTATACAAAAATAAATTGCTTACATTTTAATTGAATATAAGGATTGACCAATCAGATGCCTTCATTCATGGGGGAAAGCTTGCCTTAGCAACCATGTAGCAACAAGTCTGTCAGTCTGGTCTGTCCCCGTTTCCGCACAAAGCTAGCACCGAGGGAACAGATGCATATATAAGGATATTGGGTTAGGGTTAAACAGTCTATGGTCACATTATTGTTTTAGATACAGATACTTCTGGTTATGTTGTACCTTGAGCTCGGGCATAGTGACGATAAGCGCCAGTGGAATCCTGATGTCGGGGCTGTTGGTGAAATCCAGAGGGACTAAATGTGGAGCCAGCTCTCGGTATCGGCCGTGCAACCTGCAACACAAACATCATCAGCTCAAGTTGAAACAGAAAAGGGAGAAAGAGGAAAAGAGGAGTTTTGTATTGGGCGTCCCAGGTTCGATTCCACCTCCAGACAGGGCCTTTCTCTGGGGGGTTTGCATGTTCTCCCTGTGTCTGTCAAAATCTCCCCACTGTGGGACAAACAAAGCTCCTCTTATTCTTATTAGTCCTCCTGTTGCTCCGGTTTCCCCCACCACTAAAATTGTGTACCATAGTCCCCCGCTCTGTTTGGGGCCATGACTAAATAAATGTCATCAACAACTTATTTTATCATGTTCATTATTTTGATGTCTGCCCTGGACATGTTTTTATATTTGTTAACTTTCTAATGCCCATTTCCTATCAAGGTTATTTTGTGTATTTATTATCAACAACATTTTAAAACTCTAAATATATGTAACCCGAACTTTTTTTGCTTTTGAATTATATAAACCATAACAAAAAATGCAATGTTTTAAAATTCAGTGTCAAGAAATTCAATGTCCAAAAAAATTCAGGGTAAAAAAATTCTACTTTGAGAAATCTTCATAATTTCCTCACAAACAATTTGCTACAAGCCTGAATTCAATGTGCAGCGAAGCGGAAGCATCCACTAATCGACTTGAGCAAAACCTCCCCCAGCGACGGGAAACGCTGCTGATTTACATAACGAAACGAAAGAATGACCTGAAGCAGCAGCAGCAGCGGCAATGTCCCCTATCGACCCACTGGCGGAAGTAATGGCCGTAAATCTCCCGCCTTCATAGACGAACCGCGACCTGCTCTAGTCTCCTGCGGCTGAACAAACGAGACCCAGCACTGAGGAGGAGTTTTACAGCGTTTTAATTGGTCCTGGAGACATTTTGAGCCATTAATCAATAGAGCAGGAGGAACAGGGAGAAGGTAATGGGCATGAAACCATAGAGCGGGTATGAGGAGTGGGCTGACCAAGTGTGACATCACCATAGAGTGAGTCGATAAGCGGAAGAATCCGATTTGAACATCAGCTAGCTTGAGCCACTTTTTCTGTATGGGAATTTGTTCTGACGGGGTTAACTTTGCGCCGTAACAGGAGCAGATGTGTTGTTTAAAGTAGCAATATGTAAGATTTTCATGTTAAGTCATCATCAAATGGCCCTAATATGTCAAAAGGCTTTAATAGACCATGGTCTTTTCAAATAATTAAATTAAGCCGAGATATTTGAATTTCAAAATGAGTTTTACAGCCCCTAAATCTTAGTTACTGTTTCCATTTCGAAGTCCCGCCCTCCACCGTTTCACCAATCAGAAAGTCCGTGATCCGGGTTGTCAGAATTCACAGCGTCAAGCTAATCTCACTGGTAAAGTAACACGTGGCCGCAGAACTAAAAAAGGTCTTGTTATGATTCTAAAAGTCATGAATGACAAAACAGGGAATAAAACCAGGATTTCTATCGGGGCCTTTGTGAAGGTGTTGGTTATAGATTTGTTGTTGACAAAACTCTTCTCTATTCAGATATTATGGCCCCAGCTGGATTTGTCTGCATATCTGGCAGACAAATCAGTCAGAGAGAGTGGGAGAGGTTGCAGTACCACTTTTGGCCAGATTTGCACATATACTGCTCCTTTAAGTGGTTGCAATATGAGCCAACTCCAAAGACAAACACACTACAAACACCAGAATCACAGAGAGCGATATACCACCGATTATTTGATGCTCAAAATGGTGAGTGTGGCACAAACGGTTACTGAGCTAGAGGAGTTTCCTTTTCAATGTAAGTCAATAAGAGCCAGAGCGAGTTGGAGCAAAACTTTGTCCATGAGCTCTTTCCTATTGAGCTTCCTTGTGCCAGCGGGTAAGCATTGTCCGAAAGAAAGAAAATGCATGATCTGCGTCCTTGTGGCAGACTAAGCATTCCAGCTATAGATCTTCTTTATGTTTGAGGCTTATTACGTTATTTTAGTCGAAGAGAAAAAACATTTAATATTTTTTACACTAGAGAAGAAATTAAGAGGCTGAATCTTCTGAAACTCACCGTAAGATTTCTTTCCGTGTGAAAAAAGTACAATCCTGAAAACACAAGAAACACAAAAATATACATGATTAATTTTTGCACTTTCATTTGTGCTGTTTAACCCTACTTTTATCTCCTCTCATGAATGATTAATAATATACTCACATGATTCAAAACAATCCTCTTGAAGGTGTTTTATTTCTCTATTTGAATTTTGCATTTTTTCTAAAGCAGACCTGCAGATTCTGATCCATGCTACTGTCTCCAGTAGGTTAAACTACTGTAACGGCTGCTCGCTGATCTCTACAAACGAGATCTAAAACAGCTGCAGTAGATTCAACTTTCTTTAAAATATTATAAGTGAGATGTTGGATTGTGATTATAAATATTTTTTTTCTTGTAATATATATTCTAATATTTCCTCTCTTGTTTTGTAAAACACCTCGAGTTGCCCGTGCAAATGTGCTGAACAAACATTTTCTGGCCTTATTTTCCACTAATTCTTTAACAAACACATGATCGATGAAAAGAGCTCAGCACACATCCTGTTTCCTTCACAAACAGAACATACATGACTTTACTGCTTATTGTATTGACAACATGATCATTCTGACACGCTGGTTTAGATGTTAGTAAACACCACATTAGTCTTTTCTTTACTTGTATTCCGCATTGTATTTGTAATTAATTTGAAATCTGTGGACACAAAACTGTAAAATGCTCGAGATAAAGTATGTACTAACTGTTTCCATAGAGTGAAACTGTAATAAACTGTTTATACTGTGCAATTCAAACTCGAAAAATGTAACTCTGCGAATGCACTGAGGCGTGTGTGAAGTACTGCTATTTTAAGTACTGTTATTAAGTACTTTTACCTTTTTATCGTACATGATATATCTTACACAAAAGAGACTATATCTATGCCAAATGTGACATGTACATTTCTCCATTGTGAGATCAGTCAAGATTATCCTGTCTTTGCTTACCACTACTGAACAAAATGTCAAAAATATTGTAATTATATAGTTGATTTTGCATTAATCTGATTGAAAAAACCACTAACCCTAACCAACATTCTATGACATCATTCACAATACCACATTTTAAGCTCTCTTTTGATACTACAATCAATGGAGAAATGTAAGTGTACAAAATATTGATTAGCTTTTGTCACATCTTTGAACTACCTTTTTCATACCCCTGTATACATCAAAAGGGTTAGTGGCCCCAGAAACATTTTAATTTCACCTCTCTCTAAACTAGAAAACATTGTTTAAGCGAGAAATCACTAAATCAAGAAATCCTCAATGTGTCTATACTGTATGTAGACGTGTCCATATGTGTCTGTGTCTATATGTATATGTATATGTATGTATTTATATGTATGTGTTTATATAAATATGTGTCTATATGTATATGTGTTTATATGTATGGTCTATATGAATGTGTATCTATATGTATATTATGTGTCCATATGTGCGTGTCTATATGTATATGTATGTATTTATATGTATGTGTTTATATGTATGTGTCTATATATGTATCTATATGTGTGTCTAAATGTATATGTGTCTATATAAATATGTGTCTATATAAATATGTGTCTATATGTATAAGTGTCTATATGTATATGTGTATATATAAATGTGTATCTATATGTATGTATTTATATGTATGTGTCTATATGTAAATGTGTCTATTTGAATATGTGTCTATATGTATATGTATATGTGTCTATATGTATATGTGTCTATATGTATATACGGATCAGAGATATATACGTGCATAATGTAAGTGAAGGCTGCACCTGAAACGCCTCCAGCTGCTCGTCGGTGAAGGTTGTCTGCTTGTTGCCCATCCTCGTCGACTGGCCCCAGTGGCTCCAGGCGAATGCACCATCCCACTAGAAGATACTACCAAAGAAAAACTACGAAAGGTGCGCTTCAGTCCGAGTAAACAGAGGCGAGAGGAGACAGGACCATCCTGGGGTTTGCACTGTGGGTTTGCACTGTGGGTTACACGCTCTTTGATTTTAGGTCCAGCGCAGATGCAGAGGAGGAGACGACGCCAGCAGCGAGAGGCATTCAGGGACCAGCGGGGAGAGTGGGGAAAGACAGCATTCTGGATTGAAGCTGGGTACTGATATTTCGAACCAAAAACATGTAAGTATGTATTACAATCCATATTTACTCATTCCTAGCTCTATCATTAGTTATTCATATAATGCATTTATTAATATTTCTGTACAGTGGTCCTCCCGCTCCCTATGGATTAATGTGTTTGTTATGATTGCATTTCCTCTGTTCCAACTGTTTGATTCTCTGATCTGCTGTTGGCGCATCGACAACTTTGTAAAGTCAGACAAATGCTTTTGTGATTTAGGGCTACACACAAATACATTGACTTGAAAGTGTGTAATAGCCTCTATCGCATCTTCAGATCAGCTTTTTCACTCCAAAGTATAAACGTAGGATTAGGGGTGTAAGAAAAACAACCTACACAAATGACTCAATGTTTGGTCCGAGGACTGCATTTTTTCACTCTCTTTAATTCACCGTGATTATTAATGTTCCCTAGCACGTTTATTTATACAGCACGACAATGGTGTAGGTTTGGTTCCAATCTTGGTGGGGACATTCACTACGACCTGAGTCTACACCCATTGACACGGGGTCCAGAGTTTCTCCCCCAGAATTTGTTGTGTAATCACACACTATATTTGCAATAGTGTGTTGCCTTCTATACTAAACTCAGCTGTAGACTGAATGAGAAGCAGTTAAGGATTTTTTCTAATAGTTAAAACAAAATCAATTGGATCAGAGCTTCTGAGTTTTGTGTTGCGTTCATTCTATACTGACTTAAACCTAATCCAAATCTACATAATAGCCCTCACCTGAGGCTCTAACAGTTCAGGAACTGCTCTCGATACTTGAAATAAATCATGCTCTGATCTTTCAATTTCCTATAATAAATAAAAACAGAGGAGAAAATATTGAATTAGAATCTACAGTGAGTAGCTCACTACATTGTTTGACATATACAATCAATCTCTAAAAACAATTCATATTCCCATGCATACCTACAAAATTCCAACCTCGCCTGATGCACTGAAGGGCCTGTTGCTTCTACCTCAACATTCCCTATATTGTTCTCTCTTGTTGGTTGAGATTCCTATGTATGTTAACAGAAGATTAATCATCACAATTCATAATTTGCTATTACTTGTGCTTTCTCTTACTTACTTTCCAACTGTTAAAAAAGCTCCTGATATCTTTTATCTTTTTTTGTGGAGGTGGCATTTTTTCTAAATTATATAAGAAGGTATAGACAATCAAAAACAGACATTCATATACATGAACTGCAGAATCATTTATATAACTTGGCCAATGTCAAAAGTTACATAGTATTTCTCAATACAATGAGTTAACAAGAGTTTGGCAATAAGTAACAGTGTGGATTTTTCTATATTTTCTTTTTTTTTATTCCACTCACAACCCAAAAAGGCAAGTAATGACTCACAGGGCTCTTAAGTATGCAAAATAAAAACTTAAATGACCTGTTGTGGTGTGTTTTGCGCACAACCAGCATGCATCGTTAACGCAATGGAAAATTTAGGTATCCGAGCTTTAATTTCGGGAGCGCTGGTTGCGCTTTGGGAAGAGTCAGGGGAGAGACATGTCAGAGACACAGGGGAGAAACGGGGGAGATACGAGGGAGACCCGCACTTGCAACATGGTTCTGTCTGCATATGGTCCGAGCTCGGTACCATGTTAGAGCTGTGCTTTCACTGAGCGCCGCGGCTGTCATTACAAAGCGGCAGCAGCTGCACAAGGACGTGCACATTCGAGTGCATCGCTTGGATGTGCTTAGAGCAAATAACAGCAAGTGCCCGCTGTCACACATTTCACAGAAATTACATTATCAGCAGATAAAGGTTGTAAATCGTGGATCCGTGGAATATTTTCATCACTAGTTTATCCTGATTCACACAACACACCCACTTATACATTTTGGATAGTAAGAGCACAATAAGTATTTTTTCAGCCTTTCAACCAACCTGTTTCTTTATTGGAGCCAGTTCTGTTCTGTCTCTGTGCCGTGTGAGCTCCTCGGAACATTAAACAGTGCGCTGACAGATTAGAAATAACGTAAGTACTTTGAATGGTAATAGATCTACAGTACTTTCCTCTGATTACTCACGTGCTACAACGCTCAGGGAACGAAAAAAAACACTTGCTTCACGCTGGCTAACTTTTAAAAATTAAACAGTTGCTCAGTGCTTCAGTTTGGCGCTGAAGAAGACAGCCAATCACTGCAGAGAACGGAACGGGTCACGTGCTGCTGCTGCTGCTGTTGCTCTGGAGGCGAGGAGGAGGCGCGACGTATGCACAAACGGAAGACATGTGTCCCGGACCGTCCGGGTCACGGGACATCATGTCATTTTGGTGGGGACTTTTTAGTCCTCACCAAATATTGGTGGGGACATGTCCCCATGGTCCCCACGCAAACCTACGCCCTTGCAGCACGAACTGGGCTGTATAAATAAACGTGCCTTGCCAAAGGCTAACCCCCTTCACAACGCTCAAGGTGACCAAAGTGTTTAAAATAAATCAAAATATTCATCAAAAAATGAAAAAGTTGAAATAATGATTTTGATGAAGACAGCATGATGTGGTCCAACAAACAAAATGGATTATTATTGAAATAAAAAATGTGGACACCCCAGCTTGAATGATCAATTTGAACCCTAAACCCGATTTTTTTTTTAGGATTTTTTTTATGACGTAGGGGCACTATAATAATCTTTTTGTCTCTGTCTATTTTTTAACCAAATGGTTAAGCTGCAGTTTGATGGTGAAAGTGCCTAAAACCAAGTGAGTGGTCCCATTGAGGTTTAGGTTCTAAGCTTCAAGTAAATATAGTGACTCAAAAGATAAGCTTTCAAATAGTTGAGGAAACCATTACAGGTTTTTTAATATGGCTAAAATGGGAGAAACTAAGCTTCATAATAGTTCATAACGGATGAAGATGGATTTTATTCATTCAAGAAAATTATACATTTATAAGTATTCAGGACATTGACATTCCTTAGTTTATGAAGACACTTCTGTACATTGTTGTGTTGCCTACTGCGCTTACAGAAAAAACACAGGCCAATGTGTACAAAAATATACATCAAGCAGCAGTTTTTGTCATAGTTTTTGTGGGGAAATTTTACAGTGGGGAAATGTCAGTGTTGCATCACCAGTTACAGAACAGTAGGAATGCACAAACAGCACACAACACAAGATACATGAAAAAATTCTGTCTAATAAAATGTCTATCTCAATCCATTTAGCGTAATAATAAACCAAATCTAAAATCTCCAACTTTAGTGTAATGAAAAAGCAAGAACGAAGTATAAAATCTGTGACTTTAGCATAATAAAGAAGCAAATAAAATCTTTCTTTTTCTTTTTTCATTACTTTGTGTCATCTTCATTAGTTCACAGTTTTTCCCCATGTTATCACACAAAGTGACAAGACATTTTTATTTTATCCTTTTTCCCCACTGTGCACCCCTTGTGCCACAAAAACCCCAATTAAAATAAAGGAGAAAATAATCCCTGGCTTTTTCAACATGTATTTACATATGTATTTCTATTTACTTTCCTTTTCATGTAGATCCATTTATTTTAGAAAACATTCTCTGAAAACCGGCAACATATCTTCATTGCTTAATACTAACTCCCAGAGCAGTCAATTTGACAGCTTTTATTTTGGGAAGAGTTATTTCTCATTTTATCTCATTTTATGTAATTTTTTGGTCTTCCTAACTTTGTGAATTTTTCTGTTTCTATGTAGTTTATTGTCATTATTTATATTAAATTATCTTTTATTTTTGAAATGTCAGTAGTTCTACCTTCATTTAAATGGAATACCAACCCCTAACCAATATTCTCCAGTTTATGCCATGGGTTTAAGCCCCTTTTCTTCAAGGAGATGGTCCTGGCTGGACTGGTCCTAGTCCTGCACTGGTTTTGGACTGGTCCTGAACTGGTTCTCTTTCTGAGTCATCTTTATTCCCACTGGAGCAGAGCCAGTGGTGGTTACCATAGCAACGTACTATTTACTGTCAGCAATCTGTATTTTCTGTATTTCAAATTATACTCACTAGTTTATCATACATTTAAAGTGAAAAAAAAAATTACTTCATAAAACTGATGTCTAGTGGGAAACGAACTCATTTTTTGGGGGATGTTTCAGAATGGGAGCAGTCCAAATTACGAATCTAATGAATTCTGGGAGTCCTAGTGTTAATTGATAATGGACTCTATTGCGTTTTTTGTTGTAATCGTGTCGCTCCGATTAAAGAAACACTATAATAATGAAAAATGTGTGAAATATAAAATCTGGCAACCGAGTGTCATTGGTTTTACGCATAGACTTTTACGCAGACTCAACACTTCCTCATTGAGTCCTCTCCTCCGTCAAAGATCGTCTATTGCTACTATCGCTAATTAAGCTTTTAAAATAATCTCTTCAAAGTTACATCCCTTAATTAAATCACTGCTTTTAGTTCATTGAACACACGTCACTTTAAAAGGGGACGTGTTTTTGGTTTAGTTTCGTTGATTTATTTATTTCGTGGATTTGACACGCCTCTTCCGAGTGAGTAGTCCACACACGATCTCAGCACCGGCTTGTCCTCAGCAGAACATCTTCTCTTCTGTAGCATGGCAAGCAACGCGTGGAGGTCAATGGTGAGTATTTTAGATTATTCAAGCAGTTTCAAGTCCGTGTAATGATTTAACTCCTCCGTGTTAACTCCTTCATCTCTATGGGCATTTCCCCCGGTGTTTATCCCACCTCATTCCCTAAATACGCCTGATAAACCCGGATGTTAGCTGTTAGCTTGTGCTAGCCCCTGCCTGTGTCCTTCAGTGGGATGACAGCCCTGACTGCTAACTTCTTAAACATGTCATTTTAAGACTAACTATGCGCTTTCTTCAATTCAGCCCAAACTGTATGTATATATAACACTTATATCCACAATAAAAGCGGAAATCGCAGTCAGTATAGTGAGTTCTTTGATTTTGATCATACATGATTCTTGATCACGGTGAGTTCATATAGGTTAGTTCAATGGTTTTACTTCTTTTGGGAATTAAAAAAACTAGTTATTTACGTATGGCTCATGAAATAAGTAAATGAGTGAATACATAGATATTAATGTGTTTCTGGTTTCTATTTATGGCACGGTTTTGGAACGTATTATTTCTAATTGTTGAAGGTCTACGTTTGCGTCAACATATTCCAATGAGGAGCAGAGAAAGAGAGAGAAGGGGACCAGTGAGAGAAGGGGACCAGTGAGAGAGAGAGAGAGAGAAAGGGGGGACCAGAGAGTGGCTGTATCAGGGCTGTAATACACATTTCAATTGAATACAAAAAAATGCAATGAAGTTTACAGTAATGGAAAAATCAATATGCACAATGTTTTTGATGTCTTACATCTAAAAAGCTTCTGGAGCTGGTTTTCACATGTACCTTAAATTGCGGTAGGGCTGTTGTTAACCGCCACTAATTTATTATTGAGCTGGTTGTTGGGTGATTTAGTCATACATTTTTGTGATCCATAACGTTGAACAAACATGTGAATAGGTTTTACAGAACCGTAACCAACAAACTGGTGTCTTTCTGGTCTCCATCTCTGGTCTCCATCTCTGGTCTCCTCTGGCCTCTATGGATTTAGATATTTCTCCTTGTTGTGTCTTGACCCATGTTGACCTTGTTTGCAGCTGTCCCAGGCCGTGGCGGCGGTCAGGAAGCCCACTCTGTCGTCCTTCTCCAGAGGAGTGAGTCCCACCTGACTTTTAACTCAAAACAAACAATGATCTGACCACTCACACACACTCACTTGAGAAACTGCAGCAGAACACAAGCTTATGGTATGGACATGAGTTACGGACAATCCAGATCAACTGCCTTTAGCGTTAAAGCTAGACCATGCTAATTTACAACAGGCATTTATAATCTATTATATTAATGGCCACAATCTGGATCCAGTTTTGACAGCTCACATCTGTTGTGACAGACAAATTAGCAAACAACAACAAAAGGTCATGTTAGAATGTGGAGTAATTAGTCCAGTTCAAAGGTGTTGAAACTGTTGGTGAATGGGACATTTACAGATTCAAATGTACTAATATACGATCATTGTACACGCGCTCTGGAACACCCTTCCCCCTGACGTCTGCAACACTGACACACACCCACATTTCCAAACTGAACTCATAACACATCTATTGAGACTGGTCTATTTTAGGTGTGGGAATTGGCCAAAATGTCACGGTTCGATAGTAAATTGATATTTGGACCAAAACATAGTATTGAGATACAGTAAGTTTTGCGGTTTGATTCTGAGATATATTGCAGTTCATGTCCCTCATATTATTCAAAGACAAAAATTGAGGAAAATAAGATTGCTCAACTCAAATGTCACATTTATTATGGTTCTGCAACTTGAATATTTTAAATAGAATAGAGTAACAATAAGCAGACATAATAGAGTAACATAAACCTCAGATATAAATTACTAGTAAATGCGTAAGGGAAACGGATATTTATTTAATTAAATATTGCAATACTTTTGTCTACTCTATCGAGCATTGATCGTCCACCACTCGTCTATTTATTCTGATCCACTGCTGACTTTTAACTGCTTTTACTTTTTGGCAGGCAACTTTTGAGTGCCCAGAAAGGTGTCCAATAAAAGAAATGTATTTATTATTATCCAAATTTACAATTAATTCAACAAATGATCATGGAGGCTGTGGAGCCGTTCATCAAAGTCTGCTTCTCTACTCTAAAATTCTTTGACGTGTTGAAATTCTTTTTAAAGAATTTATTATCATAATTTTAGGGGTGCAACGGTTTGAAAAAATCACGGTTTGGTTCGTACCCCGGTTCAGAGGCCACGGTTCGGTTCATTTTTCGGTTCATTTTTCAAAAAAAAAGTTTTGTCTTTTTAATAAACACAGCTCATGTGGACTCGGCTCCTGCTCTGACTGCCCCCCCTGACCTAGAAATGAATTAAGGGGAAGGAAATGGATAGATGGCTGGATGGCATATTCCATCCATCCAATTATGTCTATTTAACATAATTAATGAAAAACAACACAAAGTGCAACATAAGAAGGCACTTTATGAGGATATTTACCCTCATATATTAAACCGCCTTCCTGATTCTCCCGAGGAGGCGCTCCATTCTGGGCCCAGCCTCATTCACTGCATTTGTTTAATTTTTGGCATTATCAGTTGTGACTGGAATATTAGTACTGGTCCTTTGTCTTCCATTCCTCCGCTGCTTGTGTCAGTACCGGCGCTGTGTGACTGTGTGACTGTCGTAGAGGGGGCGTGTCTTCAGCGCCAGACTTTTCATCTCCCAGTCTGCGGTGATGAAGTGAGCGGTTCCGCTCATGGATCTATTATAGGTTCCGCGGGACGTCCAAGCGTCAGTCGTGAGCGCAGCTGAGGATGCGCGGGAGAGTTGACTTTAGCCCGGTCTGACTGCGTAAAGGAGCTGCTTAAATGCCGCGGCAATAAGCGGTCGTTGAGACGCTTTTTTCACTCATGTCTTTCTTGTGCCACATTGCTTACACATCGTGACAGTTTTGTTGAATATTAATTATCAGTGTAGTTACAGTGAAGCCAAAATGCTCTCATACTGGGGATTTAAATGACGCGGGGCTTTCAAGCATCTCCGTTCCTGCGCTCGCAATGACCGCGCTGTGTGTGGACTAAACAACGTGCGCACAACTTTTTTTTCATAAATCAAACCGCGGATCACGTCTGTACCGAACCGAAGACGTTGAACCGAACGGATCACGGATCAGTGATGAACCGTTGCACCTCTACATAATTTTCAGATGATAATTGTAGTGAAAGTGCATGTGATGGTAATGTTTGTGTTCGTCCTCACAGATGCAGACGGTCACTCTGATCCCAGGAGATGGAATCGGACCAGAGATCTCCACCGCCGTCATGAAGATCTTTGAGACTGCAAATGTGAGAGTTTGACCTTAAAACACAGTCATGACCACAACGATTACACCACCAACCTATTCCATTTAGTTAATCAATAACAAGTTTGGGGTGTGTTTATTACTATTCATGGATTTTGATCAGAATAGACTTATTTTGAAGACCAGACCAGGAGGAAACATGAAGGATTTGGGATGACTTCTGCCACAGCCAAGGCTCCTTTTGACGTGGAGAAGCGGCTGTACTCCGAGCTCCTCCAGTATTACGGAGCTCCTCATATAATGTCTAAGGGAACATCCAGCCACTCGGAGAAGGACACTTAATTTAGTCAACTTGTATCCTTGTTTTTGTCCTTTCGGTCATCACCCAAAGCTCATGACCAGAGGCAAGGGTGGAAGCGTAGACTGATTTGAGCTTTGACTGCAGACGCTGCTCCCCCTTCACCACAACTGTCCAATGCATCTCTGCACACGCTGCACCCTTGTCTCAATCACTTTAAGGTAATAGTTTGTGTAATTTTTTCATACCAGGCTCCGATCAAATGGGAGGAGAGGAACGTCACAGCCATAAAGGGACCTGGAGGGAAGTGGATGATCCCTCTTGATGCCAAAGAATCCATGAACAAGAACAAAATGGGATTAAAAGGTATTTTCTTCGTCTCTCTCTTTTTCTGGTCTCTCTCGCTCTCGCTCTCTCTCTCGCTCTCTCTGCTCTCTGATACAGTCCCAGAGTGTGACCACCTGTGTGCTCTCTGTAGGACCTCTGAAGACCCCGATCGCAGCAGGTCACCCCTCCATGAACCTGCTGCTGAGAAAAACCTTTGACCTCTACGCCAACGTGCGGCCGTGTGTGTCCATAGAGGGCTACAAGACGCCTTACACCGACGTGAACCTGGTGACGATCAGAGAGAACACAGAGGGAGAGTACAGTGGCATCGAGCATACCGTGAGTCCACCATCTCCATTTGGCTCTGCTCTGCTCTAGTCTACCTGGTTTCATTTGCATTATGCTTTTAGTATCTAGTACTGTATCATAGCAACCTACCTACAACAAACCAGTGTCCAGGGAAGTTCCTTGGGGACAATGGCTTCCAGCAATACTCTCGCCAATAACTGTTAGAGCACTTTAGTACCAGCTCGGCCTGGATAGAGCCAGGGCCAAGAGCGACTAAAGAAGAACCTAGCCCTGTTTAAACAGGGCCAGTGGAAACACTCCCAACCAAGGGAAAGAAGGGGCCAACAGAGGTTTTTTTAGACTCATAAATTTAAAAAGAAAAAGGAGCAACTTTATCCCCGTTTCCATATCTGGGTTTTGCCTTTGTGCTGTAATTACACATAATATCCAACAGAGGGCGCACCTCAGTTGCTCTGATTTGGCTTGATGCATAACATCATAATTGATTTTAGAAGAAGCATGCCAGATCTTAAAAAATCCCTTGTATATTTCTCCTTTGAGGATACAGTATACCTTAACAGTACTATGAACATAAATAAATTGTACTTTCTGTAATTCTTTGAGTAAAAAAATCCTTTTGTATAAACATGAAAACCTTTCAAATCCACTGTCGGCTTGTCAAAATCAGTCCACAGAGAACCCTGCGTCGACCTCTCCCATGATGCTATTAACTACGATCAGAAGAACCGGGCTGATATTCAGAAACTTTGGCAGGATCCATAATCTGTGTTTTGTGGAAATGTGTCAATCTGAACGTCTCTCACGCTGGTTCTGTTCCGTTCCCTCAGATTGTCGATGGCGTCGTTCAGAGCATCAAACTGATCACAGAAGAGGCCAGCCGACGCATCGCAGAATACGCTTTTGAATACGCACGCAACAACCAAAGAGCCAGCGTCACCGCGGTGCACAAGGCCAACATCATGTGAGGCCATTTTCTATTACATTTATTTGTGTATCTCCCTAAATCACAACAGCAGTCATCACAGAGGACTTTGATCTGTTGTCGTGAGTCAACAACTTTGTAAAGAATATAACTGTTCAAACAATTAAGTAATTTTAATTTATTTTTTTATAACCCTAAACTATTGAATTCACCAACACAGATCAGAATCAAACAGTTCAAGCACAGAAAAGGCAATGATAAAAACACAAAGTTATTGATCCATAAGGGGCAGATTGCTAATGTCCGTAATGTAAATTGAATGCAGAGTGTCCTGAATCATCACCAAAAAATTATTTCTCCTCGGAGAGGCCCACATTGAGGGAGGGATCTGCTCCCACGGACGGACGGGCTGTAGATCCAGGACTCAGGCTGTTGAACAAAAACCGAGGCCACGCAATGCAGGACTGAGGTGACTCCCAGGCGGGAGAGGGTGCAGCCACAAGTCCGGGTTGTGGAAGATGAACAGGAAATGCAATAATAACAAATGCATTGGCGCCATTGGTCCATAGGGAGCGTGATGACCACTGAGGCTCCTGGACCTTTAATGCTTCTTATGGAGACCCTCCTTTGTTGCCAGAATGTGTTTTGGATCATTTTTTGAAGACCAAGCCACGTTTAACCTTCTGTCTCTGATGAAATAAAGTCGTTGGCCCCATTCATAAGTTCTTTAATACAGATTCAGATTCATTTATTTTTATTCATTTATTTACCATTTGCAGTAAAACCACATTGGAATGCATTAGCAAAAGTCACCAGTGTGCACAAGACAAGTACAGACATAAAACAACATTAAAAGTACAGAAATAAAAGAAATAAAACGATTGATTGACAATTGACTATGAAAACGAATGACCAAACAGTATCAATGCAAGTGCAAAACATTAAAGATCGGTTGTCCTGTCCCTTTGCAGAAATGCAGCCCCAAACCATAGTGTTTCCACCCCCATGCTTCAGTGGGTATGGTGTTCTTAAGATGGAGCCCCCGAAAGCTCCCCTGCTGAAGATGACTCATCACCAGACCCATCTATAGGTTTCCACTGACCATCTGGATGATTTAGAAGAGGCTTGGGAGATTATCATACGGCCAGATTAAACCAAAATATTACTTCGGGAAAACTTGCTAAGAAGTACAGATGATGGGTGAGAAACCTTCCTTTGCTTTGACTAATCCCTGTACGACTGAGAGCTTACACAAAATTACTTTTTGTTATTGGAGGGGGACTGTATCGACAGAGTAGTGATGTGTAGAAATGGCACCACAAAACTTGGAAGAATATCTTTAGTCAAATGCTTTTACAAATCAAGATTTATGTGCATTAATAGTTCAAAATTTGGTTTCCACCTGCCCTACCCTCGCCTTGCTCCTAAATGCAGGACACTTTTTATACCGCGACTTGGCTTCCCACAAATGTTGGTCTCCCAACATTTTTCTTTTATAATTTTCTTCTATGTATATCTCGGGTTAAGTCTCTCCCAGGGAGTCACCAAATCACTGTCTCCTAAAGGGTAAATTAACATGTTTCCTTTAACCGTGTGTTTGTGCGTTCAGGCGGATGTCGGACGGTCTGTTTCTCAGGAAGTGTCGTGAAGTGGCAGAAGGCTACAAGGACATAAAGTTCACAGAGATGTACCTGGACACTGTTTGTCTCAATGTGAGTTCAATTCATCAATTTTGTGTCAAAACTGTTTTTGTTTTTTTGATGAAGACGATTAAAAACTTTGCTCTCTTGTGCAGATGGTGCAGGACCCCACTCAGTTCGACGTACTGGTGATGCCAAATCTGTACGGAGACATCCTGAGGTGCGACAAACACAACTGTGCATTTAGTGTTTGTCATTATAGTCCTGGTTTAGTGTTGCATCAGTAATGTGTGTTTGTGTGTGTGTGTTTTCCAGTGACCTGTGCGCTGGTCTGATCGGAGGACTCGGAGTCACACCCAGTGGAAACATCGGAGCCAACGGCGTCGCCATCTTTGAATCGGTTTGTGCTTTTGACATGGATTGGATTCTTAAGGTTCAAATAAAATGCAAAACTTGTGACAGAAGGTATTCAAAACACAATGAAAAAATAACACTATAGGTAGCCATCAGTTTTCTGGGTGGAAAAATTGGCAATACCTCTTGTAGGAGAAAAGACAGTTCTCAGACTTCTCACTGGATCTGAAGTGCTCTCACATCTGTCCTGGTCTCAGGTCTCTGTCCTGAAGTTCTATCCCGGGTCCTGGCCTCCTGGCTCAGATAGACTTTAAAGCAGCTCTGCCTGTGTACAAGTCTCTCCATGGCCTTGCACCAAAGTACATCTGTGACATGTTGGTGACATATGAACCAACTGGGACTCTGAGGAGCACAGGGAGTGGCCTCCTGCGCTGCCCAGAGTTAGAACTTATGCACATTTCCATTCAGACAAACCTCTGTACCAGGGGTGTCATTCAAGGGTCCTGCGGGCCGGATCAGGCCCACCAAGAGATTTGATACGGCCCGCGACTCGTTTATGTAAAATTATAATAATAATAAAAAAATATTATTATCCGCGAGGCTCCGCGACGCCGCATCGAGTCCAGTGCGTCTGGAGCTGCCTCCACTAGAGCGGTGCTGAAGGAATAACATCTTAAAGTGCGAGACTCTGCGATACGGCACTTTGAGCGGAGAATTGAGAAGACAGAATATAAACATGTCTGGCCCTGAAGACACAGCAGTCTGTTTGTGCCCAGAGCGAGAGGTTAGTGCTGCTGCTGTAAAGACAAGCTAAAACATAGCATTAGTCTTGCAGCCGCACAGTGAGAGTTGTTATAACATACAGACTGTAGACATGGTCTGAGAAACCACTCGCTTTTACCAACATGTTGCCATTGATCAGAGACTGATGTTACTGATGTCGCATATTCATTTGTGGTGTTACTGAAACTATCAGAGGTGTTTTGAGCGCTGCTGCTGGTGCTGGTTCTGCTGTTGTTGCTGGTGCTGTTGGACAGTGTGGGCTGGTCCTGGGCTGGTCCTGCGCTGGTCCCGATGGTAAAGCAGGTGTAGTGACAAAGCTGCAAAAGTAGGTGATGATTTTTGGACATCTGACTGTATTTTACACAGAGACACTGCTGCAGTCGTTATGGATCACGTTATGGAAGTTGTTTTGTTCATTTCAACTGAATCATGGTCAGTTTGATGCTTTCTCTGTGATAATAACAAAACCATGGACCTTACCACACTGAAGATGGTTAATGTGATAATAACATAACCATGGACCTTACCACACTGAAGATGGTTAATGTGATAATAACATAACCATGGACCTTACCACACTGAAGATGGTTAATGTGATAATAACATAACCATGGACCTTACCACACTGAAGATGGATAAACTGAGGTGCTGTGTTAAAGTGCTTTTTTCTGTCTTCACCTTTGTGAGCAAGTTTTCTCTGTAATGAGCCTTAAAACAAAGCTAACATACATTTATTAATATAAATATTGTGAAATGCCATTTTTAATGTAATTTTGTAAAAACATTACATTATTTGCACTAAGAAAAACTCATTGTTACATTGAAGTTTGTAACAGATTTACAGTAAAAACTGAGCGAGTATTAAAGGACAGTGTTTTAAAGGAAGTTTTATATAAATGTGTTTATGTGCACAAAAAATTGGACTTTGTCCCGTTTTTGGTAATTTTTGTAGAGCATCTTCTAGTCCGGCCCACTTGAGATCATAGACGTCGGAACTAGGGGAGCGGGGGGTGCGGCCGCACCCCCTCCGCGTGTGCCGGGAGCAAGAAGTTATCACTATCCTGCGTTCCTTGCAGCCCAAAACCCGCTCCATGCTGTCGGAGGTGCTTATGAAGCTCTGTCTGGCTACTATCTGTCGCAGCCTCTGAGCGCTCTTTCTCAGCCTTGCGCAGTTTAGAGACCTGGCTACACCAGTGACGTGCGCTGGGGTGGGGGATCAATCATGTGTTCATATGATTATACATCATATAAACCAACAGGACCTACAGAGCGGCTTATACACAATTTGTTTGGCTACAGCAGAATATTTCAAGGTATAAATAAATGAAATAATGCACAGCACAAATCACTTGATAAAGTGACCAAACATTATTGTATCCAATTTATTACTTTTCTTTCTATGATCTTAGGTGAGGGCCTTGCCTGCCTCATCTGACCGCACGTCACTGGGCTACACAACACAATGAAGCCACCGGAGAGACTGACGCATGAATGCGTATTGAAAAAAACAATGTTCAGTTTGATAAGTGACTTGCTTGATATATATTGTTTGTTTTTTGTTTTCTTAACAATTAAGATGGTATGTTATTATCCAGTGTAATCCAAGTATGAGTTTCTCCCTCGACTCTCCCAACAAAAACCCCTCAGAAAATAGTTCCGACGTCCATGCTTGAGATCCAATTAGGTTGTATTTGGCCCCCGGACCAAAAGGAGTTTGACACCCCTGCTCTATACTCTGATAATAATCAAATAGACTCTTGTCGCTCAGCATTAACCGTGTGCTTCTTTAGGTCCACGGCACGGCTCCGGACATCGCCGGTCTGGACATGGCAAACCCCACAGCGCTGCTGCTCAGTGCGGTCATGATGCTGAGGCACATGGGCCTCCACCCGTACGCAGACAAGATCCAGACGGCCTGCTTCGACACCATCAAGGACATGAAGGTACAACTGCACCACTGGAACATTACTATAACAACATATAGTGGTTTTTATGGACTGACGATCTCAAGAAATTATTTTATTCCAATTCAATGTATTTGTAGTCAGCAGTCATCTCGGAGAACTTTAAAAAGTCCTTTACAACAACAGATCAGAGATATGACCACTGTCCAGAAATGTTAATAAATGTCCTTAAATGTCCCGGATTATCACTGTCCTTAGACCCTCCTGCTTTGGCAAAGAACCGCTCAAAAACCCAGTTGGAAAGAATGAGAAACCTCAGGAAGGGTTAGGGACAGACCAGCTGTCGATCCAGGACTGAGGCTGTCCATGTCTGGAGATGGGTCCCTGGGCACTGCTCCTGACAGAGGCCATGTGGCCTAAATAATAGATCCTGGTGGATGTGTGAAACCAGAGTGCTCTGATTTCCTCCTTTTTCTTCTGCTGTAATGTGTGCAACATTAAAATCCCCCCACTGTGGAGCGACTAAAGGCTTATCTTAAATGCAGGAGACAAAGTTCTCTAATAATTTTCTTTTCATATATTTTCAGGTTTTGACGAAGGATCTGGGAGGAAACTCAAAGTGCTCAGAGTTTACAGGGGAGATCTGCCGCAGAATCCAAGACATGGACTGAGTCACACTATGCAGAGAATAGAAACATGAGTAGGTGCTTGAATGCAGTCGTTTTTATCTTGATTTGACCCAAAACAAGATTTGCCAATGCATGAAATGTCTTGTCTTAGCTTCAGTGAAAGTAAAACACATTCACCTGAAAAAACACCAAAGCTGCTTGTTCCATTGGCAAGTCCTGTTTTTATGTCTGTTACAATAACATCAAGATAAACTGACTACCTCAAGCTCATTTTAATGTTATTTTTGGTTATTTGACTGAAAAGACGTTTGTGCTGCCGTGTCCGGTTCATTTTAGCTTACTGTTCGAAAAGGCTCTACATGTTCTGGTCAAGCCCATTGAAATATGATCGAGGAGAGAGGGCCATGTGTGAAATCTGGAAAGAGCTGGTAGGTATAAGCAAAGGAGTTAAAGGGACTAGAGAGGAATGGATCTTTCAAACTATCTCCAGTAGGGCAGCAGGAGTATTATAGTTTTGGAAATTGTGTTGTAATGACCAACATTACAACACTATTTTTCAATTTCCTGTACGTTTAAAAAGACTCTTGTTCAGAGTCAAAATAAAAACTTGGAGGATCCATTACCTACACATAGCCATAGACTGTATACAGATGGACAATGCTAATCCGCTAGCTCAGTGATGCCCAAGAGAGAAGTGCATTGGCTCCTATTGACTTACATGGAAAAGTACACTCTTCTAGCTCAGTCACCGTTTTGTGTCACACTCGCCAGTTTTGCGCTTAACAATTCTGTGGGTGATCCTGGTGTTTATATTGTGATGTTGTTGTTTGGTCAATGCTTATGGCTCATATCTGGATGTACAATCAGATGCCTTCATTCATGGGGGGGGGGGGGCTTGAATGCCAGCTTGCCTTAGCCACCGTCCTAGCCTCACATCTGGCCAAGTTAATGTTGGTGACATCACTCAGTCCACTCCTAATATACAGTCTATGGTTCTAACCTTAAGCACAACCACCACTGTTTAAAACCACTACGTTATGAGTAAGTTAATAGATGGATAACCCCAACTTTGCTTTGAACCTCTCTCCAAACCAGGTATAACTTGAGACTTCGCCCTGTTTTAAACTGCACGCGACTATAACAAAGTGTTTTCTCAGTAACGCACCACAGTTTGAGAACCCGCTGACAACGCATACAGTTCCCGGACTCTGAGAAACCCTGGGGCCTGGACACCGAGCTGCCTTTGTCGCCCGCTCTCACTGTAACTGCTCTCCCTTCGCCTTAAGTGGAAGAATGTACAGAAATCAAGCGTTGCAGGTCTTTCGAGGAGCTGTATGCGTGAGGCCGGCGTTTCTCAAACTGTGGTGCGCGGTTTCCACTATGTTGTGCGTCGGGCTCGTACTGGTTCAGAAAGAAAGAGTAATTTAAGAATATTGAAAAGTGTATCAGCTTTTGACCATGGTATAGTTCTTTCCCCTCGTTTTTTTTTAACTCTTGTTTTTAGTCTGATTCATACTTGTTTTGGTAATTTACAGTTTCTTTAGTCTTGTACACCTGAGACACCGATTCTTTCAGCACTTACTAAAAGCCTAGAAACTGCCAAACTGGGAAATAACATTCTCGTCTGACCTGAATCTAACATGGCCTGGTGTTTTTTTTATGGCTGCACGATTCATCGCAATCGAAATGGCAATGTTACAGTCTGCATTTAGGCGAGGCAAGTTTTTTTGTTTAGCACAGTTCATACACAAGGCAACTCGAGCTGTGGAGCTACATGTTTGTGCCGTCAGTCTCTGATGTTAACGTGGATTGATCTAAAAACAACTCCAGGTGAGTTTTTGAGGGATTGATGCTGTAAACATGGTCAAAAGCTCAACATCTATTTTGCTTGATCTCCTCTAAATGAGATGCTGTAAATCCAGTATTTCCAATGGACTTGAACCAGTTTTAGAGGCTTTTTCTTTCACTGCCTTTTGATTTACGGTCTTTCGCTTTGTTCATTGCAGCTTTAAGGAGTCACTCCAACTTTACGCACAATTATCACATTACCATGAGATTGTTTCTATCTTCATATAGTTTCCTGTTGTGTCTGAAAAAAACTCACTATTTTTTTAAACGGGGGAAACTACTGTATTCCGTGTTTAAACATAGTCTTATTTATTTACAATGTTACTGTCGACAAACAGTTTGATAGATATATATATATATATATATATATATATATAAGGTCTTATCAAGCAAGAATCTTTCATTTCTTATGCGAGATGCTACATTAATTCTCCGCAGCTAACCCCACTGTGACTGCAGAAAACAGGACTTAAATATTGTTTGGAATGATGGAAGTAAATAAATATTGAGTTTATCACAAAGTTATTTTTATTTATTTTACTGTGATGGGAGACCGCTGGCACTTTACAGCCGCCCCACTGTATGTTCCCAAACCTCTGTTCTGTCCTTAAGCAAGACACTTCACCCAGATATGAATGAGTCTGCTGTGTGCATGAATGATTGGTGGTGGGAGGGGCCGAGGGCACATACTGGTTGCCACGCTTCTGTCAGTGTGCCTCAGGGCAGATGTGGTTACAGTAGTAGTTTATCACCACCGTGTGTAGAGTGAATGAAAGAATATATTAGTATTTCTGTCACTTCATTAATGCCAAATTAGTTATGACATGTTTGTATAGCATCAAGGATAGTTCTAACCACAGACTGTATGGTCTTTAATCCTGACTCGAGGCCAGTCTCTGCTTCCAGAGTCTGAGTTGGTTCATATGGCACTAGCATGTCACAGATGTACTTAGGTGCGAGGCCATAGACTTACACAAGCAGTTTATCACAAGTTATTTTTATTTTACTGTGATGAGACCTGCAGTGATTACAGCCCTGTGTTCTAAAACCCTTAGCTGCTTGTTTACGTGTATGATTCAAAATCCAATTATTCGATCACTTGATTAGTATTAATATAATCTGTGCAACTGTTAGAACAGCCCTACTAATATACATTTATAAATCCTTTAAGATTTAGAAATGTATCCTTAAAGCTGGGGTATTTTACGTTCTCGCTCTCAGAAATGATCCATGTTGTGTGTTCTTGTAAAAGTAAAATGTAAACAAATCAGACCACAACATTCTGTCTTAACGTTTAAAAAAAATAAATAAAATAATCTTTAGTGTAAGAAAGAGCCCTTCAGATTGAGAGCTGATTGGTTGAGTGTGGGTGGTCTTTTTCCAATTTTGTGCATGAAAAAAGCTGCTCTGAAGATGTGTCAGAGGCCAAGAATAAATGCATGTGAAAACGAGTGATAAAGCAGGAACTAGTTTTAAAGTTAGATAGTTGAGAGAGCAGACCACAACCATAGACTGTAAATACTGCCACAACACATCCAACTTGTTTAATCCAGTCTATGGTTTAATCACATACCAGATTTGTTGCTTATAAACTTTTAAACTATAATTATTGAGTAGAAAAACTATAATTACTTGCTTTCATAGTTTACGCTGCGGGACAAATGTTGATTACAGTCATCAGTAGAAGTGATTCAGATCTTGGCAGCCTTCTGTTCCTTGATGACTCCTAAGTATTTAGAGGTGTCGGGAGGCTGATATAGACAAAATCTGGCAACCCAGTGAAAAGCCGCGCCCCTTTCATGTACAGTCAAGTGGCAATAGCACAGCGGTGAGATCCGGACCTGACTCTTCAAAATAAAAGCACATAGGCGCAGGGATTTTTATTACATTGAGATTTCAGAATATTGACACGTGGTAGTGAATTTTGGCTCCATTTGACTTCAGTTGAAAAAACTAGAAATCTTAATCTTCTACAATTGTTTGATGGTTCTTATTTCAATGTGAGTTAATTTTATTCGTATTGCGCCTTAACAGACCAGGATAACTAAGCCGCTTAACAATTAAACATATACAAAATACACAAACAAGTCGGTTCCAAAAAACTAAAATGCAGAAGAATCATGCAAGGCGGGAAAGCCTGCCTGAACAAATAGAGTTAATGTATTTTGTGCTGTGTGCTCCTCGTTCCTATCTGTATGTGATGCAACACTGAAATATTTCCACTGTGGGATGAAAAAAGGATCTCTTCTTTCGCCTGCCTAAAGGAATAGCTCATTTTGTTCTGATATACAGTAGTAGCTCTCCTGGAGGAAATGGTTGGAATAATCGGGGACCCCTGCCGTGACACAAGAAAAAAGTAAATTTTATTTTGACGTCCAGAGGCGCAGGAGCGGACGTAGCTGTTTCCTCCGCCGCTCGCTTGTCTCCGGTGTGCTTCCTCCCGGTGACTGCCTCCTCCGTGGGTGAAACAGTGTCTGACAGTGCGGTAACGTGTAGCAGCCGAGTCCCCGCTGATCACCACCGAACCACCGCGGCCTCACGGTTCACACACACGGGCTGTGACCGGGGCACGGGGCGAGGCGCGTCCCCTGACAGGCCGTGCATCCACTCCATCCACACCGGGACTGCTTTACGCACGGAGCTATGGCCAAAACCTACGACTATCTGTTCAAGCTGCTGCTGATCGGGGACAGCGGCGTGGGAAAGACCTGTCTGCTCTTCCGATTCAGCGAGGACGCGTTCAACACCACCTTCATCTCCACCATCGGTGAGACGTGATCGTTATGTGTTTGTTTTGTGCATTACGCACCGGGGGGACGTCTGAGACCGGGGTCCGCGCGGTGCTGACCGGTCCAGTCCCGGAGGGAGGAGCTGTGACTGATCCTGCATCTGTATGAGTGTAGCAGGCCCTCGGTAATCTTTCAGATTCATCGTTTAAAGTGGACATGTCTTGTTTAGTTTTGGGGCTGTTGTCGACTAAACATGAGCGACATCGATTAGTCGTCCAAAAAGGGGGCGTGGCATCTGCTCTTAAAATGTAGTTTGCAGGAATAGAGTGTAATAATCCCGTTATAATCCACCTACTTTACTCTACTCTGTCCCTCTTGACATGGATCTATCCAGGCCCAGCTGGAACTAAAGAGTTCTGATGGTGATTGGCCTCAGTGCTGCTTGAAGTCATGGTTACCAAGGAATTTCGCCAGATACTGGTCTGTTGTACTGGTTTACTAGGATAGGGTACCAGATACTAAAGGGAAATGAAAACAGCAAGACCAGCTCTGGTTCTGAAGAGAGCCCAGTGGTCTCTGGAGGGTGTCCCAGGTGTGTGACAGGAGGAAGGCCCCTTAGTCCCGTTGATGCTGTTGTTGCCCCGCTTTCTGATTTCAATCGCCTCCTTGATCCAGGTATTTGTTTTCAGATTTGACGACCATTGTCCATAGACTGTATATAGATGGACAATGCAAACCCACAAGCTCAATGAGGCCCAATAGGGATGTGCTCATGGATTAAGTTTTGGCTAGTTCTGGCACTTATTGACTTGCATTGAAAAGTAAACTAGCTCAGGAAGCTTTTGTTTAACACTCACCATTTTGAGCTAAATAAACTGGTGTTGCGATCTCTGTGATCCAGGTATTTTATATTGTGATATTGACTTTGAAAATCCAGGTTTGAGTCATATCAAAATGTATGAATAAGATGCCTTCATTCAAGAGGAAACTGCAGAAAGCTAACATTGCGGAAGACATAGCCATATAAGAAAATGGGAGTTTCAACCTTAAATATCATCACAGTTACACTTTTTGCGATTTCAATGAAAGTTAAGACCACCAGCTGTCCGGAAAAATCTTATGAGAAATAATACATCATTGTGCCAATTCAGTATTCAAGAAAAAAATACCAGTAATAAGAATGAAATGAGAATATTTTGTGCATTGTTCATGAAGCTCTTTATGGAATAGTCCTGTTCCAGCTTCTTCCATCTGGTAGAGGATATTAAACAATAAGATGCAAGCACTTTGTAGAGGCTGTTTTTGAAAAGTGCCCCATGAATGATTCAAAAGTCATCTTCTCTCTGGTCTCTCTCTCTCTTTCGCTGGTCTCTCTGGGCTCTCTCTGGTCTCTCTCTCTGGGCTCTCTCTGGTCTCTCTCTCTGACCTCTCTCTTTGGTAACTCTCCGGTCTCTCTCTGGTCTCTCTTGCTCTCTCTCTCACTGGCGTCTCTCTCTGGTCTCTCTCTCTGACCTCTCTCTTTGGTAACTCTCTGGTATCTCTCTGGTCTCTATAGTCTTTGTCGCTGGTGTTGTCTAAACAGCATTTGTGTTGTTTTTAGCGCCTTGTTTCACAGCGTCACATGGTTCTGCTTCCATTCTCGTGTGGTGTGTTTTATGTTTCTCTGGAGCAGACGACTCTTGCATGAATCTTCCAATCTGTTTTTTCAATCACTGATACGTAGATTCTGATGAGTTGTCTTCTAGTCTAGCAACTGTCTCAGAGTCAGTGTCAAAACTCTTAAATCAGAGGGCACAGGATTAAGATTAAGGATTCATTACAGAACAGTAGGAATGAAGAGCGCACAGCACAAGAAAAAATGAAAAGTAACACTATACTAAAAAAAAAAATAGAATCTCTAGCTTTAGTATAAAAAGGAAGCAAGTATAAAATACTTTATATTTTAATGCAAGTAATATACAATTGTATGTATACATCTGTTAGGGGTGGGCGATATGGCCTGTAATTCATATTGCGGTATAATTTGGTGTGTGAATTTTAATATAGGTCTAGCAGGTTCTTGCATAACAGTCAAGATTGTTACTTACTGTATATATTAGAATCAAATATAAATCTAATATACTGTATATATTTTTATATATATTAAAACAGCACATTGGATTTGAACAATCAATGTAAATGTGATCAATTTGGCACAATTACTTTCGTTTTACAAAGTAGCTTTCGTGAGCTATTGACCGCAGAAGTCTAAATCTGACGCTAATTTTACCAAACTTCTGCTGTGATGATGCTGCGGGCACGGCCCACGCTGGCGCTTGTTAACATTAAGCCCATGGATGTGATCAAAGGTAGACGCTTAAACTGGGATTACTGTGTGTGTATTTACCTCTGCTGGGGCCGCTTTGATGACAAATTTTGATCGCATACCGCTTATACCCTTTATATCGCCCAGCCCTAACATCTGGACATGTTAGCAGCATGAGGGTCTGGGACAACGGACACATGGGGTTTCATATTGCACATCCTGACATGATTTAAGTTATTATTACACATATGCACGACATATGTGCATATGTTTGGTCCGGTTAGCAGTGTTTTAGTCCTCATTGTTCATTGTACAGTCTGACAGCAGCAGGAAAGAAAGACCTGTGGAACCTCTCCTTCACTGTCACTGAAGTCACTGAAGCTGCTCTCCAGAGCAGACAGAGGGTCCTGCAGGGGGTGACAGTCATGGTCCACATAGATGTTAGTTTGTCCAGCACCCTCCTGTCCCCCACCTGCTGCGCTGTGTCCAGGGAACAGTCCAGGACTGAGCCGGTCCTCCTGATGACCTCCTGTCCCTCTCTGTGATGTTGCTGCTCCAGCAGACCACATCGTACAAGAGGTTGATGCCACCACAGAGTTAGAGAAAGTCTTCAGGAGTGGCCCCTGCACTCCAAAAGACCTGAGCCTCCTCAGCGGGTAGAGTCGGCTCTGGCTCTTCTTGAAGAGGGCGTCTGTGTTATGAGTCCAGTCCAGTTTGTGGTTCAGATGAACACCCAGGTACTTGTAAGAGTCCACTCTCTCAATGCCCTTTCCCTGGATGTTCACTGGGGCCGGAGCGGCAGAGTGACGTCTGCGGAAATCCACCACCATCTCCTTGGTCTTCCCTGCGTTGAGGAGGAGGTGGTTCCACTGACACCAGTCCATTAAGTCCTGTGTTAGTCCCATGAGTCCCCTAAGGGCCCCATCACACTGCAGGTCCAGACTTGCAGTGTGAGGGACATGCAGTACCTGGCTCTCATAAACTGTCTGAGGTAGTTCCCCAGACTGGTCCAGGGGTCGGCATTTTGACTGGATTCAGGTTCTAAGCTTTATGGACTATGTTGTGATACAATCAAAACAAATGTCAGTATATACAAATAAAGTTAATGACTAGATTCCAAAGGTGTTCCTGAAGTTGGCTGGATGACACTCTTAGACGAGTTTGTGTTAGCGGCATAGGTCCACATAACATGACACAGAGGGCCACATTTGGTCCGGAGGCCACCCTTGGTTGAGCTAGTAGAGTGACTGGAGGGAGAGACTAGAGGGGGAGAGAGAGACCAGAGGGGGAGAGAGAGAGACCAGAGGGGGAGAGAGAGAGACCAGAGTGAGAGAGAGACCAGAGGGAGACATAAAGCAGTCATTCCAGTCCATGTTGGGAGAGGAAGTGGGGAGTGCATTAAGCTCTGGCCTAGTGCAGGAATAGGACCAGAGTAATCTGAGAATGATTCTTGGTCCAAACTGGAAGTGGGGTCAGGTGCTAGTATCGTGAATCCAAACAGCGCTAGTGCTGCTTCATTAACTTTATTAAGGATTTTAAGCTATGTATAAAATAATACAAAAATAATAAAGTTGAAAAATGTAAAAAATATATATATATTTTTGTATTATCCATTTCTACTTTTCTTTTACAACTTAGATCCTTCCAAAGACGTGCAAACATTAAAGCAGAGAGGAAATATCATGCGTAGTTTGGCTATAGTGTGCGTGTGTGTTTGTGTACGTGCATGTGCGTGTGCGTGTGTGTATGTGTGTGCCACAGTCAGAGCTGCAGGTGAAGAGCGTCCTGTCAGAGCTGCAAGAAACAGGAAGTGGGTTCAGTTTCGATAACGATCACGTAGAACTTAAGGTTCAGATTCAGACTTATCACAGCTACAGTTTGTGGGTTTAATGAAATCAAAATAAAGTAAAGTCATCTAAGAAACTTGCGTGGTAGTGGTCTGCAAAAGAACCAAAACAACTACAAGTTTTTTTTACAATGACAAACATGAGACCGACCAGAGAAAGAGACAAGTAAGAGAGAAAGAGACGAGAAAGAGTTTTGTCTGATTTCGATGGAGAGTGTTTGTAAACTCTTCAGGTCTTTCCACAGATCTGAAATCTCAAACTTTCTAAGTAGCATCATATTTAGTCATGTCAAACCCTCTACATCTAAAACGTAGATCCATCGTTCATTCTCATCAGTCCACTCAAGTCAGGGCTTCATGCTGGAGAGTCTGAGCCAAAGTCTCTCATTTTCATGTTTTCTGTATATAATTGCAAAAGCCTTTGTAACTTTGCAAAGAAAATGTATAATTAATTGACATCAGGAATGGAATCGATGCAGTAATTATTGTGAAAGGCCTGTTTCAATAGAATCGAAATCACAAACTATATGTTGGCAAGGAGCACATCACAAAGACTGCAATGATTTAAGTTCCTACAAGCAAAAAAGAGACTAAACAACAGCACAAAAAAATTTTTGAAATTGGGCAAAAAGTGTCTTTTTTTTTTGAAGATTTGTTCAAGTATCTCTGGTCTCTGTCTGTCTCTTTATGGTCTCTCAGTGTCTCTCTCTAGTCCCTCAGTGTCCCTCTGGTCTCTTTTCCTGGTCTCTCTTTGGCCTCGCCGTCTCTCTCTGGTCTCAGTCTCTCTCTGACTGACTAGACTCTAGTCGTGTTCTCTCTGTCCGGTGTCTCTCTGGTCCCTCTCTCTGGTCTCTCACTCTGGTCTCATCTTGTGTTTTCGGCGCTTTCTTCCGTCCAGAAGCACCACTGGAGTTCGCCCACTGTTCCAGCAGCGTGTCCAGTGTCCAGTTTGAACGGTGCATATTTGTAGCAGATTTCCCATGATGCTTTGTGCTGAGGACAGTGGCGTTTCTGTGTGCGAGCTCGTGGGTGTCAGCTGACCCCTGTCCCGCTGAGGGAGAGGGAAGTGCTCTGTCACCGTCATTTCATTGAGACACAATAAACCCACACGCTCTTCATAATGATGTGACGGACTGAGGCCGACGGGGCCCGAGGGTCCAGACCGCTTTAAGAACCTTTCACAACTCTAGACTACGTCCTGGTGCTCTCCTCTTGACACTCACACACTCAGTTGTTTTAGCCACAACTGGTCTCTCTCACTGGTCCCACTCTAGTCTCTCTCTCTCTCATTGGTCTCTTGCTGGTCTCTCTCTGATCTCTCTCTCATTGGTTTCTTGCTGGTCTCTGTCTGGTCACTTTTTGGTCTCTGTCTGGTCTCTCTCTGGCCTCTTTTTGGTCTCTCAGGTCTCACTCTCAGTTGTTGTAGAGCAGGGGTCTCAAACTCAATTCAGCTGGGACAGATGAGGCTGTTCTGAGCTTTAAAATGTGGTCAGACACGTCTACGTTCGACAACGTCAAACATAAGAGAGAAAAACACTGAGAGACCAGAAAGAGACCAGAGAGGGGGAGCAGAGACACCAGAGAGAGACACCAGAGAGAGACACCAGAGAGAGACACCAGAGAGAGACACCAGAGAGAGACACCAGAGAGAGACACCAGAGAGAGACACCAGAGAGAGACACCAGAGAGAGACACCACTCTCAGTTGTTGTAGAGCAGGGGTCTTAAACTCAATTCAGCTGGGACAGATGAGGCAGAGACTGAGCCACATTAAGGGGTATATTTATCACATATTTGTGTTTGCAACATGAACACACTTGGAGATATAGAATAAAACCATGACATCACATGTAGATCCAGGACTGAGGCTGTAGACCCAGGGCTGAGGCTGTAGATCCAGGGCTGAGGCTGTAGATCCAGGGCTGAGGCTGTAGATCCAGGGCTGAGGCTGTAGATCCAGGACTGAGGCTGTAGACCCAGGGCTGAGGCTGTAGATCCAGGGCTGAGGCTGTAGATCCAGGGCTGAGGCTGTAGATCCAGGGCTGAGGCTGTAGATCCAGGACTGAAAAATAATAATGAAAATAAAAATAATCTACCCAAACAAACCCTCTTACATTTCCTCCTTGGTGGTGGTAAAAAAAGCAGGAACTTGAAATACGCCCCATCCCCATTAGACGAAACATATTTTAAATGTTTTACTCATGTAGATTATTGAAATGATCGATGCAATTATGAACAGTGGCTACGACTGTGTTTCTGTTGCTGTTTTTAGTCATTGTTCACAGTAAAATACCTGAACACTATCTGCTCTGGATCTCAGACAGAGCAGGGTCCATAAATCGGTGAGTCATCGCTGTGGTATTTGTCTGAGCCGGACTCTCTCCCGACGTCACCGATAAATGTCACATACGTCAAAATGTGTAATCTGCTTTATCACAAACATTAATTTAAGTTGCACAACATTCCAAAAGTCCCTTAGTTTCACATTGTGGTGGAGGGAAGTCGACACCTCTCTCCTGGTAACTATGGTGAGTGGCAAAAGTCGGATTCTAGTCTAAGTAAGTCTTGGACCAGAAACAACAAACTTCAACATCCACTCATCAAATATGGTCTCATTATTTTCTCATTGCTGTGTCTAAGAGGTGAGTATAAAAATGTACTGTATGCATGATGTTGGCCAGAGAGGGACCAGAGAGAGAGCGTTACCAGAGAGAGAGCGTTACCAGAGAGAGAGCGTTACCAGAGAGAGAGCGTTACCAGAGAGAGAGCGTTACCAGAGAGAGAGCGTTACCAGAGAGAGAGCGTTACCAGAGAGAGAGCGTTACCAGAGAGAGAGCGTTACCAGAGAGAGAGCGTTACCAGAGAGAGAGCGTTACCAGAGAGAGAGCGTTACCAGAGAGAGAGCGTTACCAGAGAGAGAGAGTGGGACCAGAGAGAGCGGGACCAGAGAGAGAGAGAGGGACCAGAGAGAGAGAGGGACCAGAGAGAGCGCGGGACCAGAGAGAGAGCGGGACCAGAGAGAGAGCGGGACCAGAGAGAGAGCGGGACCAGAGAGAGAGCGGGACCAGAGAGAGAGCGGGACCAGAGAGAGAGCGGGACCAGAGAGAGAGCGGGACCAGAGAGAGAGCGGGACCAGAGAGAGAGAGCGGGACCAGAGAGAGAGCGGGACCAGAGAGAGAGCGGGACCAGAGAGAGAGCGGGACCAGAGAGAGAGCGGGACCAGAGAGAGAGCGGGACCAGAGAGAGAGCGGGACCAGAGAGAGAGCGGGACCAGAGAGAGAGAGCGGGACCAGAGAGAGAGCGGGACCAGAGAGAGAGAGCGGGACCAGAGAGAGAGCGGGACCAGAGAGAGAGCGGGACCAGAGAGAGAGCGGGACCAGAGAGAGAGCGGGACCAGAGAGAGAGCGGGACCAGAGAGAGAGCGGGACCAGAGAGAGAGCGGGACCAGAGAGAGAGCGGGACAGAGAGAGAGTGGGACCAGAGAGAGAGTGGGACCAGAGAGAGAGTGGGACCAGAGAGAGAGAGAGTGGGACCAGAGAGAGAGAGAGCGGGACCAGAGAGAGAGAGGGGGACCAGAGAGAGAGAGAGAGAGGGGGACCAGAGAGAGCGAGTGGTACTCGAGAGAGCAGAGTGAGAGGGACGATATTGAGAGAGGCACCAGAGATTAGGGAAAGACTGACCAGAGAGAGAGAGAAAGGGACCAAGGAGAGAGGGTCCCAGAGAGAGAGATTAGGGAGAGAGGGTCCCAGAGAGAGAGATTAGGGAGAGAGGGTCCCAGAGAGAGCGGGACCAGAGAGTTTGATTGGCACCTGTCCTAAGTACTGAAATGGAGCTTGTAGGATCACTCGTTCACGGCTGTATCTTTTCTGGACTAACCTTTTCCTGATCCCTGTTGTCCCTCAAGTTCCCTCATGATGTCATTATTGTTTTACCTCTTCTTGGGATTTGCAAATGTCAATGGGGCCGTAAAGTGTGACATAATTTCTCAGTTTTCGGGCCAACGCTGCGATAACTTGACTTTTGTTTGTGTTCCATTTGTTTCCAGTAAACGTTTACGCCCAACACTTGTTTATGCAGCACTCTGACGGCTGCTTTGTTCAGCGTTTACACCAACAACCCAACTCTAGAAATGATGTTCTAAGAAATATTATGGTGACTCTTCGGTTTTGTAGTTGCCCGATGTATGAACTGCGCTGTGAAAATAAAAATAAGTTGTCATATTTGTCCTGGTTGGAGCCACATGTATAATATATTATTTATATCATGAAGGTTGCACAACATTCCAAAGAGATTATAGTTTTTAAGTTATCTTTAAATGGGATTCCTCTGGATACAATCTTTAATATGTTTTGCTATCAGGAGGTCTCCCTCTCTGGTCCCTTCTTTCTCTAGTCTCTCTCTGGTCTCAGTCTCTGGTCTCTCTCTCTCTCTGGTCTCTCTCTCTCTGGTCTCTGGTGTCTCTCTCTGGTGTCTCTCTGCTCCCCCTCTCTGGTCTCTTTCTGGTCTCCATCTCTGGTCTCTGGTCTCTCTCTCTTTGGTCTCTCTCTCTCTGGTCTCTGGTGTCTCTCTGCTCCCCCTCTCTAGTCTCTCTCTGGTCTCCATCTCTGGTCTCTGGTCTCTCTCTCTCTCTCTGGTCTCTGGTCCCTCTCTCTGGTGTCTCTCTCTGGTGTCTCTCTGCTCCCCCTCTCTGGTCTCTTTCTGGTCTCTCAGTGTTTTTCGCTCTTATGTTTGACGTCGTCAAACGTAGACGTGTCTGATCACATTTTAAAGCTCAGAACAGCTTGAATCCAGTCAGTCCAGGTCGTCGGCTCCTGGACAATATTGAGGAACTAAAATGGCCCTCTAACCTAGGACCCCTTTGACGTAGCCCATTGGTTTAAAATCCTCTCTGACTTTTAAAGCAAATTGCATCTCAATGTTCAGAAATCAGAAAAAGGACATGTTTTTACCACAATCGTGCGACTCAACCCTGGACAGTCCTGTGACGATCGGATACTTCTGTGTGTCTTTCCTGGACAAACGGTTTATGTTGAAATATTTTCATTTTCCGCATTGCTTTGGAGGACGTTGACCTCTGCTCGTTTCCGTAGCAACTAGCTGCACACTTTCACTTCCTGGTTGCAGAGAGACTAGAGAACTGGAGCAAAGGCAACACGTCATATTCCTCCCACAGTTTTTTGAGTAATGAAGTATTAAGCCCCATATCTACCATGTGGCCATACCTGCAGCTGAGAGCCAGATCCTGTTAGACCTCTGAAGCTAAGTAAGGCAAGGCTTGATCAGTACTGTGATGGGAGACCTCTGGGAACACAGCTGCGACTGTAAAGGGAAAAAGTGTCTTTGTGTCTTTAGGCAAGACACTTCTCCCACATTAGAATGTGTCTGGTGTGTGCGTGTATGGTTGGTGGTGGTGGGAGGGGCCAGTGGCACACACTGGTTGCCTCCCTTCTGTCAATGTGCCCCAGGGCAGCTGTGGCTATAGGATTATTGGAGGATATATTGTGTTTGACATCTGTGATGTTTGGCTTTGTGAGCTTTTTTGTAACTATATATCTGACGGCATAATAATAAAATAAAACATTTCATGTCTTGAGGAGAGAATGCCCCCAGTGTTGTGATGGGGAGGAGGAGGAGGGTTGTGGCACGAGCCAAATGTTGAGGCTCAGGTGTTTAGTGGGCTGGAGGGGGACTGAGGTAGAGCAGGAGAAACCAGGGACATCAGTCTGAACCTCCATTAAAACACTTCATAGTGCCACATGAACCAATGTTGACTCTGAAGCACAGGGACTGGCCTCTTGCTGGTGTCCAGAGTCAGGACTAAACATAGGGAAGCATTATTTCAGATTCATGCTGCTAAAATGAGACAGGCTTCTACTCTGACACAACCAGGTTAAAACAGTTCTGTTTTGCTTCTACAACTGAAGGATTGTGTCTTTACTGTGGTTGTAATTTGATTATTTATTTTAATGCCTTGTGATGACAACTCAAAGTGCTTACAATCTTTTGTAAGCACTTTGAGTTGCCTTGTGTAAGACCTGTGTCATACAAATAAACTTTCCTCACCACTCTCCCCTTTAAAAGCCTGACATGTCACTCACAACAGATACAGGAAAAGCAGTGATTTGAACCTGCAACTTCCAGGTCACGAACGGGTACAAGCAGTGGTCACACCCAGCTGCTGTCCCACAGAGAACGCCTGTTTAGATGACCCGCGTGCTCCGGCCGGGTGGAGTTAGACGCAGACGGAGTTATCGGAGCCACAGGAGGAGAGAGGATGAGGCCTTGATGAAAGTCTGTGGTCAGCAGTTGGTCTTCCTGCCAAAGGGGAACATAGACCTGCCGAGTACGAGGTCTGTGAGAGGGGGGGTGGAACTTGGCTGACTGAGGGTGGTCCTCTGTCTTTTACTTTTCTGTCTGAAAAAGCTGAAGCTCTAAAGATGTGACAGAGGCCAAATGTAGATGAATGTGAAAACTAGTGATTGAAGAAACTGTTTTAGAGCCAAGAGACATGGATTTTCATCACAGAGTTCTATAGTTTTATCCATCCATCTTTTTCTGCCCCTTTAACCGTTGCCGGGTCGAGAGGCAGCACTCTAAGCAGAGACGCTCAGACTTCTCTTATTCCACACACACTTCCTCCAGCTCATCTGGGGGAGTCCTGAGGCGTTCCCAGGCCAGCTGAGAGACACAGTCCCTCCAGCGTGTCCTGGGTCTTCCCCTAGTCTCCTCCACATGCCCAGAACATAGCCACAGGGAGGCGTCCAGGAGGCATCCCAAACAGATGCACTAGCCACCTAAACTGGCTCCTCTACACGTGGAGAAGCAGCGGCTCTACTCCAAGCTCCTCCCGTGTGACTGAGCTTCTCACCCTCTCATTGCTAAAGGAGCACTCGGACCCGCTTGTATCCGCAATCTAATCCTTTCGGTCATTACCCAAAGCTTGTGACCAGAGGTGAGGAAGGGGACATAGACTGAGCGGTAAATCGAGGGCTCTGACTGCAGACGCTGCTCCCTCTTCACCTCAACAGTCCGATAGAGCGACAGCATCACTGCAGTGCACACGCTGCACCGATCTGTCCGTTCGTTCTCCTGTTGTGGTTTGAAAGCTAGGTAACCCAACTTCAAACAATGTTATAATTATTCTGCTGCATCAGGACATTCTCACGGTCTTTCCAGTCGTCTGCCATTTGAATTCATTTTTTTCTGATTTTCCTCTCCAGGTATCGACTTCAAAATCAGAACGGTGGAACTGGACGGCAAGAAGATCAAACTACAGATATGGTGCGTGTGTTTTCCAGTGTAAAACTTGAATCTGTGTTGTAAAATTGTTTTGACGTGTTGTGTTGTGTTGTTCCAGGGACACAGCAGGACAAGAGAGATTCAGGACCATCACCACGGCCTACTACAGAGGAGCCATGGTGAGTCAGGCTAATACTTTTAGATATTAACTGAATTTCACTCCGACATCATGCATACTTAGCTTTTATGGTTTAATTGTGTCCATTTTTTATAAAGCACTGTTCCCTCACTACAACACGGACCTCCTGTGTGACACCAACAACATCATAAACCGCTAGTTTTAACATGAAAGTTCATGTTAAGTCTCTCTTGTCTCTCTCTCTGGTCCCCCTCTAGTCTTTCTCTCTGATCTCTTTCTCTTGTCTCTCTGATCTCTCTCTAGTCTCTCTCTCTGATCTCTCTCTCTGGTCTCTATCTGGTCTCTCTCTGATCTCCCTCTCTAGTCTCTCTGGTCTCTCTATCTGGTCTCTCTCTCTAGTCACTCTGATCTCTCTCTAGTCTCTCTGTCTGATGTCTCACTGGTCTGTCTCTATGGTCTCTTTCTAGTCTCTGATCTCTCTCTGGGTCTCTCTCTCCAGTCTCTCTCTCTGATCTCTCTGGGATCACATATCCACCATTATAACCTCACAGTGTCTGTTTATTCTGTTCTTTAAAGCAGTCATACAGACTGTGACCCTTGACCTTCTGCTCAGCTGTTTCCCCGAGCGCGTACTTCCTGTGTTCGAGTCATTTCCTGTAGCTCTCTGACCTCACTTCCTGTGCAGGGCATAATGCTGGTGTACGACATCACCACCGAGAAGTCCTTCGACAACATCAAGAACTGGATCCGGAACATCGAGGAGGTGAGACGCAAATCTGCTGCCCCCTTCTGGACACTCTCTGAACATGAGGAGATGTAGGATAAAGTTGGGGTACGTAACTTTCAAACCACAAAGAATTGAACTCTGTAATAACATTTTGGCTCTCAAAGTTTGCTTCTCCTCAGTAGTTTTCACATGCATGTATTGTTGGCCTCTGTCACATCTTTGGCATAAGCTTTTTCAGACAGAAAAGTGAAAAGATATGACCACCCTCAATCAGCCAATCAGCTCTCAGCCCAAAGAGTCAAATAGTGACTTGCTGGGATCTGTCATAGTGTATTTTGTATAGCCCTAAATCACAACAGCATTCGTCTCAAAGGACTTTTATTGAGTGAGCGACTTGGACGGACTGAGGCTGTAGATCCAGGACTGAGGCTGTAGATCCAGGACTGAGGCTGTAGATCCAGGACTGAGGCTGTAGAGGCTGTAGATCCAGGACTGAGGCTGTAGAGGCTGTAGATCCAGGACTGAGGCTGTAGATCCAGGACTGAGGCTGTAGAGGCTGTAGATCCAGGACTGAGGCTGCAGATCCAGGACTGAGGCTGCAGATCCAGGACTGAGGCTGCAGATCCAGGACTGAGGCTGTAGAGGCTGTAGATCCAGGACTGAGGCTGTAGAGGCTGTAGATCCAGGACTGAGGCTGTAGATCCAGGACTGAGGCTGTAGAGGCTGTAGATCCAGGACTGAGGCTGCAGATCCAGGACTGAGGCTGCAGATCCAGGACTGAGGCTGCAGATCCAGGACTGAGGCTGTAGATCCAGGACTGAGGCCGCAGATCCAGGACTGACGCCTCTTTGGACTGAGAGTTGATTGGCTGAGTTAGGGTAGTTTCCCACATTTCACGTAGAAAAAAGCCGATCTAAAGATGTCTCGTGATACAAGCAAACGTGAGGAAATGGTCGGGGGATTTTCTCACACAGATAATGTTTGTGGTTTGAAAGGCAGGTACCTCAGCTTTAATTTCAAAGTGCTGGCTGTAGCTGTTTTAACTGTAAAGTGTGTGGTGCTGTGTTTTTCAGCACGCCTCCTCAGACGTGGAGAGAATGATCCTGGGAAACAAATGTGACATGAACGCCAAGCGCCAAGTGTCCAAAGAGAGAGGCGAGAAGGTGTGTGCAAGTGTCGCTCTGTATGAAGCCCCATTTCCACCAGCCCTACTCAGCCCTACTCAGCCCTACTCAGCCCTACTCAGCCCTACTCAGCCCTACTCAGCCCTACTCAGCCCTACTCAGCCCTACTCAGCCCTACTCAGCCCTACTCAGCTGTATTCTACCTGGTTGTGTTTCCATTACTTTTTTATCTGGTACCATTTACTTGCATCAACCAGGGCCAGAATCAGGGCCAATAGTGACAACAGAAGGACCTAGTACTCTCAATTGGTGTAGAGTAGAGCTGAGTAGGGCTGGAGGAAACAGGGAAACGAGAAGGTATATAGGAGGATTTTCTCAAATTTTAGGAAAGAACCGCCCGCCTAATAAAATGTGTCACTTATCACCAGGATTATTGACAATTAGGAGGTCCAATAGTTTAGATGATCCACAAGGATGAAGAAAATCCCATATTTACCTTTAAAGTCATCTGCAAACCTTCTTACATTGAACTGACTGCTTTCTCACCTGTGTTTAGTTGGCGATAGATTACGGAATTAAGTTTTTGGAGACGAGTGCAAAGTCTGGGATAAATGTGGAAGAGGTGAGTGTCCGTCTGCTTTGGTCTTGTGATACTTCATTACAAAACCAAAACCACCAAAAGAGAAGTGTGTGTGTGCCTATCGCTGTGCTTTGTCTGTCTCTCTGTCTCTCTCTCTGTCTCTCTCTCGCTCTCTCTGTGTTGCCTGGATGATTCTCAGGAACAGCTCCTCTGTGTCTGATGGCGTGTTTTCTCTCTTCAGGCTTTTTTGACGCTCGCTCGGGACATTATGACGAGACTCAACAGAAGAATGGTGAGTTTAGAGCTTTTTGACTTTTCCAACACAAGCATAAAAGCAAAGGGGACATAACATAAACTGTCCTATGTGCGAGCTGGCAATTACAAAGAGGAGATGAAAACATGGATCCTGGGATTTATTTGTGGAATAAAACACTGAAAAAGACAAAAGTAAGATTTCCCCCTCAGTATGATAACTGATAAGTAAAAGTAAAGTATGATATCTCCCTCAGCGTCTGAACCAAAACATGAAGGGGAAAGTTCTGACTTCTGTAGACTGTTGTAAGCACCAGCTCAGTTTTAAGATATTTGCACATCAAAGATCCATATGTATATACATATCTGGCAAGAAAAATAAGTAGATAAAGTGACATTCTGAATTTGCTGTATTTACTATTCACAGATGAGATGACATACAGATTCAGCAGTTCTCATTGTACAGTCTGACAGCAGCATGTTAGCAGTTCCCTCCAGCTGCTCCGGTAAAATCCTTGAGGCCCTAGTGGCATTACAGGATGGGTCAAATGCAGAAGACACATTTCCCCTCTGGGACAATAAAGGCCCAGATACTCGGGCGCCACTGTGTGCGTTGGCGTTTGACCCGTGGTTAATTACGCAGCCACAGTTGTTCGTACACTCGAGCTCCCCCGCTCTTGTGTAGTTTTGAAGAGAATGTTGTAATCCCACACCATAACCACATGATGGCGATCTTGCAAGAGTGGCTTGGGACACCAAAGGGGGTTCGCATTATAAAGTTACGCTAGCTACTTTCTCCTCTTCAGAACAAAAACGGTAGCGAACCAAGTTGTCTGACCTCGTTAAACGTGTATCTCGGTGTAAGTTTATGTGATAGTTCTATAGACTCATTGATTCATAACTCATTTAACTGTGATGCTGTGAATAAAGACACAGTTCTTGTTGGAAGCAGTTATTATTAAAGTGTATTCAGCACAAACAGCAAAGCAATAAATGATAAATATCTGAAACATGAACTATGTATAAGTGCAGGGTGAATGCAACAAGACGCGATAATCTACAGCTGCAGATTCAAACAAAGACAGAGTGGAACAGTGTCAAAAGAAGTTGAGCCATGAGTCCAAACTGATTTTCCTTTGGTTCCTTCGAAGCACTGAAGCAATCTGCTCCGAAGAGCACTCTCGCCTCTCAGCAAGAAGGTCCTGGGTTCGAATCCCGGTCGGACCAGGGCCTTTCTGAGTGGAGTTTGCATGTTCTCCCGTGTCTGCGTAGGTTTCCTCGGGTACTCCGGTTTCCCCTACCACTAAAAATATGTACAATAGGACTGGCATGTGCCTCCTGTACTGGCCCCGCTCCCATCTCTGTGTGGAGTGAGAGACAAATACCCAAAATTAACAATTGTAAACCGCTTTGAGACTTTCTGCAGTGAAAAGGCGGTATATAAATAAAAACTTACTTACTTACTTACTCCCTGCTTCCTTCCAAAAATGTCGTCACACACGAGCCAATCACAGCGGACCTTCTCTGTGTCTTGCAGTAATCCTTGCGTTGGTCATGTGACATCGGGTGACGTCACGAGTTTATACGCCCGCCGTTATGTATCAGAGTTCTCAGTGCTCGCTTTCTGTTAACTCCACCATTCTTACTTTTCAGAACGACAACAACGCGGCCGGAGGCGGAGGTCCCGTCAAGATCAGCGAGAACCGTCCCAAGAAGAGCTTTTTCCGGTGTTTGCTTTTGTAAAGACTCAAACAGAAGGATTGATCTGCCTCTTTTTTGCTTCAAGAGATTTTTTTATATGTTTTTTCCTCATTTTGCGCCTTATATTTTTACAGTGTTGAGCTTTGACGCGCCGACCTCAACACGAAGACGGACTGTTACGTTCAAACCAAAGCCAGTGACTTTTTTTGTCTATTTTTACCACTTTTTCCACAGATTTTAAGGTTTAATTTAATATATTTTATCAGCAGTTTCATGGATTTGTATCAACAGATCTCTGCCTTTTCATGAGTTTAGCATATTTTTGCTTGCAGCAATTGTTATTCTAAGTGCACATGTAGCAAAATAGGACTTTTTACTCTTACCGCCAAACGCATGTGTGAATGTGTGTGGTCTTTTCCTGTTTATTTACCATAAAACACATAATGGTTGATCACCGTGGTGTGTGTACCAAGTGCAATGGAAAAGTATATGTTATAACTGATGAGAAATATAATTGTATCGTTGACTTCAAAAAATATTGACAATAACTTCATGAAAATGAAATCAGAGCTTGTTCTGTGTATAATTTAACTCAAAGGACACATATTTTGCAGAATACTTTTAGAAAACATAAGTATACAAACTCAATTTGTTGTTGCTCCCAAACCGGTCTGGTCACTCTGGTGCCCAGCTGCTCAAATTGAGCTTTATGACGCTTTCAAAGGTCTTTCATAACTCTGCCTTAGCACTCAAATGTTGGTAGTTATGGTTAATATAATTGCCGTCATATGATCATAAAATAACCCACAATAAGTGAAATCCTCTCGGTAGCAGCTGTATGTTTTTAAGGCTGTAAAACCCCTCACCACAATCTTTTTACACTCCCGACTGCTGAAGTGCGATTGTACAGATATCAAACCAGTTGTAGGTCTGTAATGTACAGCTACAGACGACAGAGAGCAGACTGGTTTTTCACATCTCAAGCAGAGAACAGAGGTTAACTTTACTCAGCGTCTGGCTCAATCTGATGAAAATGCTTTAGTAAAAACACTGTTGCAACATTAGAACAGACCTGGTGTTGTGTTTAGCTTCAGTAGAGTAGATAAGATAGAACTTTATGAATCCAGAAGGAAACTTATGTGCCTGGGAGCTATAAAAACCACTGCAGTAATATCAGGAACTTCAGGCACAAATCCCTTCTGTCTTGTGGACCTTTCAAAACAAAATGATTGCCTAATTTTTTTGAGTCAGATAACGTTCTTTCTAACTATGTGCCTTCTATTCGACACATACAACAAAGAATGTAAATGTAATTTCCCATGTCTGCCACTAGATGGAGCTGTTACGCTGCTTGAGATCATTCCCCTGTGTTTTATACATGTTTATCCATATATTCTCTGATGATGAAGATTAAGATCTTGTTAAATCAACAAAAGCATCGAACCCATTGCATAATATATGTCCTTCTAAAAGAATATTTGCCAATGGAACAAGCAACTTAACTCATTTCAGGAGCAGTGAGAATGACTTTGTCCTCTTAATAGTTTAAGTATAGACTATAAACAGATGGTCAAGGCTAAACTTCTTGCTCATGAACGAAGTTTGCACCAACTCCTATTGACTTACACTGTAAAACTCCTAGCTCAGTAACCATTTGTATCACTCACCATTTTGGGCTTAAGAAATCCGGTAATTAGCGCTTTCTGTGATGGCGTTTATATTGTTATTTTGTCTTTTTAAATCCGGGTAAGAGCCATATTGGGATTGACCAATCAGATGGCTTCATTCACAGAGGAAACTCAAGTTTGCCTTAGCAACCACCTAGCAACACGTCTGTCCCTGTTGCAAAGCGAAGCTAACAAATGGGAGGAAATTGGCTCCAGCTAGCTTATGTTCAAATCGGCTGTTTCCACCTTAAGGCTAACACTGTGGTGATGTCACACTCGGTCAGTCCACTCCTAATATACGCTATAGTATAAAAGATAGTTGTATGCTTGTTCCAATGGCACTATGGTCAAATTATACTCAACAAACTACATTTATTAACATATTTCAGTTTTACAGTGATAGTGATTTAATTTGGTCTTACATTTCAAAGTCGCACTATCCAAGCAGCACTGCCGGTAGATTTCAGATGCTTCTGGTTGTTTGTGACATCACACCCCACGAAGGAAAACCACTCGATGTCAATGTGCTTTAGGACTGCAGTCATGTTTCCACTTTACTGTGACATTTATTGGTGTATCGATGTCTTACTTTTGTGTCTTTCACTGTTGTTTAAAAAAAAAAGTGAGTTTAGTTGGAAGAGTTTTATATAAAGAAGAAATTGGCACATTTTTTAAGCTAATCCCCAAGAAATGGTGGTAAATGTGAACTTTGACATACTGTATTCTGCAAAATCAACTTTTTAGTGTCATAATGTTTTTGAATCCATCCAAACTGATATCAGGAACTTCCTGCTTGCCTTAGCAACCGCCTTAGCAACAAGTCTGTCTCTCTTATGGCACAAAGCTAATGCCGTCAGAACAAGAAATCGCTCCAGCTAGCTTATGTTCAAATTGGTCTCCGCATCAAGACCAATAGAAGGGTGATGTCACACTCTGTCAGTCCACTCCAAATATAAAAGCTAAATTTTTGGAGAAAAGTCGATTTTGCAGAAAATGTCAATATATAATTTTTATGGACAAAAATGTCTTCAAAATTTCATCATCAAAAAGTACAACTTGAAGGTATTTTCAGAATGATGAGAAATTGTGTGAAAAAACGTGACTTTTGCCAAAGAAACGTTGAAATCTTTTGAAATATTGTATCTTTTTGACGTCTTCTGTGTATTATGTGTTTACAGACATAAGTGTTAATTTCCACACAAACCTCATTAAAACGCCACTTTAAGAGATTCTTTTCAGATGATTTAGACGTGTCTTAATTAAGAGGAGAGCTGAGGGTTTGCGGTTCACTTTCGGTGTTGTGAATTTGGACGAGACATTTCAATCACGCATTTAACTTCATGTATGCTCCACAGAAATGTATTTATGAATGATGTTAACCCAATGTCACTCACAGCTTGCTAGTTTTTCAATCGCTTTAACACAATTTCTATAACAGACTTTTAAATTGCCACATATTTGAACCATTTGTAAAAAAAAAACATAAATATTTACACCATTATAAAGTCTGTGAGCCGTTCATACCCAAACTGTATATAGACTGACAATGCTAACCCCTTTCGCTCAATGACAGCTGAGGTCCCTCCCCATTGGTCAAATTATTCTCCTCCGGAAAATTTTACAGGTGGTGAGTTTTCCAAGGAAAGGGGCTGCTTTGAATATATTTATTGTGAAAAATACTGGAGATACAGTAGATGTCAAAACAAGCAGACCTGGGCTAAGTGCTGTCTGGGTACCACATCAGGCCCGATTTCCATTTCTATACGGCCCTAGGACCCTTCTCAGCCAAACTAGTTCAAACCGGTATGTTGCTTATAATTTGTGAAATACGTCGCAACAATTGGGTGTTGTGGATTTTTTTTATTAGAGATAAAAGTTTTAAGGCTCAAAATGGCTGTTTCATTCCGTAGCACCATTGGTTACAAAAAAAGCAACATTAATTTCAAAGATTATGGCAAAAAAGTATGACTTTTTTTAATGCATGAACTAATCTATGTTCCCAAGAACCCAAAAATGTAAAAAATAAAATAAAAATAGAAAATCAACAAATAATTGCTGAGAAATGTGTGACTATTTTCAGATCTTTGTGTTACAGCGATTGTGGGAAAAAAAACAACCTTTTTGTTCTTAGTTTATTCCTGTAGTTTTCAGCTGATTCGTGAGTTAAAGCTGGGGTACCTAAATTCCAATCTGTTGTGTACGACAGCCCAGTGAGTCACTATTTGACTCTTTGGGCTGAAGCCTGAAGGTTACATACCCCAGCTTTAAATATGCTGCGAATATGACGCTGTGCAAAGGGATACACACAATTTTTATATTCAATTTTGTGTAATTTTTTACCAGTGTTTGTGATCACTTCTATGCAAATCTCAGCTTGTTTCTTTCTGGAACCAAACATTTTGTTCAAATATTTTGTTTTGTGTCTTAAATATTTACTTTTTCTATTCGCTGAGGCCTTATCCGAGTCGTTTGAGTTCGAGCCATAACTGTTACATTGAGAAACTGTTGTGAGTGAAGTATTTTTTTTCTTCAACTGAATAAAAAAAAAAAGAGGATTTGTGGTAAGTTTTTTGTTGTAGAAACTAAAACCGGAGCAAAAAACTGGAAATCAAGTTTTCCATTGGCTGTTAATATCATTACTACTATGGACCTAATCCTGGCACAGACACAGCCCCCCCGCCCCTTCTAACTAAATTAATGTTTTTGAACTTTTTACTCTCACACATTATTAGACTGTGACAACAGGGATAGTGGTTTTCCGCTTCAATTAGATCCCATATAATAAAAGCATATAGTAGAAGCCTGGATCAAGGCTGTCGATCCTGGACTGTCGAGCCTCAGTCCTGGATCTACAGCCTCAGTCCTGGATCTACAGCCTCAGTCCTGGATCTGCAGCCTCAGTCCTCAGTCCTCAGTCTTGGATCTACAGCCTCAGTCCTCAGTCCTGGATCTACAGCCTCAGTGATGGATCTACAGCCTCAGTGATGGATCTACAGCCTCAGTGATGGATCTACAGCCTCAGTGATGGATCTACAGCCTCAGTGATGGATCTACAGCCTCAGTGATGGATCTACAGCCTCAGTGATGGATCTGCAGCCTCAGTCCTGGATCTGCAGCCTCAGTCCTCAGTCCTGGATCTACAGCCTCAGTCCTGGATCTACAGCCTCAGTCCTGGATCTACAGCCTCAGTCCTGGATCTACAGCCTCAGTCCTGGATCTGCAGCCTCAGTCCTGGATCTACAGCCTCAGTCCTGGATCTACAGCCTCAGTCCTGGATCTATAGCCTGTCCTTCAGTCCGTGGGAGTCTCAATGTAGCCCTCTTCTCATTTCACATTCTAAAACAGGCTCATTACCACAGATAATGCACAATATTTTCAACAACAGACAAGGCTTTTAATTTACTTTTTAATCCCAAAATTTTACATGTATTTACAGAAACATTATAAACCAGTTTCTAAACTCTTCCAAAAACAAACAAACCTGGGAACAGTAGAAATTTTAACTTTTTGTGCCATTTCTTCAGTCATCAAACCTGCTCTCTCACAAACCCTTGAGTTAAGTCATTTATAAGGAGGCACTTCTGGCTCGTTTGGGCGATATATATGTATCTGTTATTTGCCGTGTTATTATATAAAACTAGCTGATTACTGAAAGTGATATTACTTTCGTGGTTAAATAAAGCTCGGGAAAGTAGTTTAAAAAAAATCTGAAATTGCACTTTGTTTATGTTTGATGAGAGAAGGGGAATGTTAAAGCTGGGGTACCTAATATTTTGGTTTCATAATCAACACATGTTTGTCCCAACTGAGAGAGTCTTGTGAGCAAATCAGACTTCATCTCATTAGAAAACATCTTTTGCATATTTGTAAGGGAGATCCCTGTGAGTCACTATTGGACTCTTTGGGCTGAGAGCGGATTGGCTGAGGTGACTAAAAGATGTGACAGGACAAAAATACATGCAATAAGAGAGACCAGAGAGAGAGACCAGAGAGAGAGACCAGAGAGAGAGACCAGAGAGAGAGACCAGAGAGAGAGACCAGAGAGAGAGACCAGAGAGAGAGACCAGAGTGAGAGACCAGAGTGAGAGACCAGAGTGAGAGACCAGACCAGAAAGAGACCAGAGAGTGACCAGAAAGAGACCAGAGAGAGACCAGAAAGAGACCAGAGAGTGACCAGAAAGAGACCAGAAAGAGACCAGAGAGTGACCAGAGAGTGACCAGAGAGTGACCAGATACAGGCATGTGAAAACTAGTGATGAGTTTTGAGAGCAAGGAACTAGTTAGCTCAATTTGTGTTGTTCAAAAGTTGGGTACCCCAGCTTTAAAACCCCCTGCGACCCGGCAACGGATAAAGCAGAAGAAAATGAACGGATATTTAATTAGTGCCGTATTAGAGCAAATTCTATCAGCAAGCAATGGGCAATATTGGCAATAATGAATACACATTTTATTTTTGCGTTAATAATAAAAATAGCATAAGAAGAAATATGTTTTTAGCTTCAGTCATGAGAACATTCGGTTTCAAAGTGATGCGCCTTTGGTACTGGTCAATTCTTAAAGTGACGTCCTGATATATCTTACTATCGTTTGGTCCGAGAGAATTTAAAACAGTACAAAGATGGAAAGATATTCCTTAAAGCAGTGGTCGTGTTGTTGGAACGGTTAAACATAGCCCAGTGTGTAACGCAGACTCCCATTGTGCAACATTCTGAGCAGGAATGTGTTTCAAAATAAGACTAGTGTTGACCTCCACTCTCCTACACGGGAAAGAAATGGGAATGCACCGACTTCAAGTTTCGTCTGTAGGTGTTTGTGACCGGTGTTGAAATCAAAGGCTGTATACAGAGGGACCGTGCTAACCCGCTAGCTCACACTCACCAGTTTGGGCTAAAAGAATGTGTTGTTTAGCGCTCTCTGTGATCCTGGTGTATATATTGTGATATAGTCTTTGAGAATCCAGATACAGTTTGTTCAAATTGGTTTCTTCCACATTAAGGCTAACAGAATGGTGATGTCACACTTGGTCAGTCCACTCCTAATATAAAGTCTATGACAAGAATAATTTATGAATGTAGAACAAATGGTAAATTATTTTTGTGAAGTACTCCGCATCCACATGAGAGTATAGTTTAAAGGTCCCATACTTTTCTATGCTTTAAAGATCCTTAAAGTGCTATTTGGCCCAAAGTAGATTTTTTCATTGATTCCCACTATTTGCCCCAAAGACAAAGAATAAGGCTAACTTTACTCAAAAGGATCTGACTCTGAAATCTGCGACCAGAACTACGGCACTGGACTGGACTTACTTGAAACCTGGTTGTTATTCCCACAATAAAAAACAAGCAGCCAAGATCCGTAAGAACAATGCAGCCAACTCACCGTGTACCGCTGTTAAAATAATTAGAGTCCGATCCTGGATCAAGGACATAGGGCCCCAAGTGACGAATCGTTGGAATTGTTGGAACAAGTTTGTTTTCAGGTGTGAAATAACAATGTACCGATGTCCCGCGCTGTGTGTTTACTTCAAAGTCAGTGTGAGGTGGGAGGAGGCGGGCTCACAGGGAAAAGAGCAGAGATCCAGGAATTTCAATAGAGGTGACATCATCTCTATGCAAGAAATTATTTCACAAGCTTTGAGTGTTGTATGGAGTATCAGCAAAATCACACATGTGCTTAGGATGGACCGTGGAAAATATGGGACCTTTAACTCCCAGGAGAAAAAAAGGAAAATGACAAGCAATTTCTTAAGGGTCTACCCCGGTTCCCTCGTCCATTTCAGACAGTCACAGTGTACTCAAATACTTCTCAATTCCAGCAAGTATTACCCTATATTGGATTTAATATCGCCATGTTTCCAGTGTAACCTTCTTCCCTTGTTTTTCTAAGGCTTCGAAGTCCTTCCGACTGCAGCAGGCACACGTCACAGTGATCCCAGCGAAAAAGATTGTCTGTAAAATGTCCTTGTTTTATGCCTCACTCACGAACCTCTCAGAGTCTGCATCTGCGGCTGTTTTTAGCTCCGCCTTCAAAGCACGTCGTCCAGCGGAGCCATGATGAGCTGCAGCTCTTTGAAGGCGCTGCCGTGGCGACCGACGTACGAAGACTTGTTCTTGACGACGTTACTGAGGTGTTTCAGCTGCTTAAAACAAACGCGGCATTTGTGGCGTCTGCGAGGAGACAGGGAGGAGACGGTGAGCTTACAACAGATGTCACTCATGTCTGATTTAGCTGAAGACTATTTACATTGAATCCCAGTTTGCTTTGTGCTTGTAATAATGCATCAGTTATATATAGCGCTTTTTTCTCCACTCACTGCAAAATAAAAACGTGATAAACAACTACTTTAGCCACAGCTGCCTTGGGACAGAATGACAGAATTGAGGAAACCAGTATATGCCCCTCCCACCACCAACAACCATTTACCCACACACAAGACTCATTCAAGGCAATGTGGGTGGAGTGACTTGCCTAAGGACACAGCTACAGTTTGGCATCTTACAGCCGCAGCCGTCCCACTGTGGCACCTGGTGTTCCCAGAGGTCTCCCATCACAGTCCTGACCTGGCCCTGCCCTTCTTAGTTTCAGCGGTGTGACAGGATCTGGCTTTAACATGCTAGATTGTAGATCATGGCTTTGTTGCACAGAGGAGGCACATGTCTATACCTCAGTGTGTAGGTGTAATATTTGGCTGCTGGATAAACTGCTGAGTGTGAGTGACCTTTCTTCTCGGGTGATGTCCACTCCCACCGACGGCGTGGCCTTCAGCGTGTCCGAGATCAGGGTCCAGAAGTGCCTCATGACGAGCTTCAGCGACGTGCATCCGGTCTGCATGTAGCTGCGGGGCACGACGACAGACATCAACTCAGGAAGTGCACAAGAAACACACTCCAAATGCAGACTTAAAGCCGGGATACAAGACTTTAAAACCACCAAAGTAGATCCTAGCTCTCAGTTTGGTACAGCTGGGAAAAATCAGATCTAGATCCAGTTTATTTGCCATTTGCAGTAAAACCCCATTGGAATACATGCGCAAAAGTTCCCCAGAGTGAGCCAGACAAGGCCATAAATAAAACAAGCTAAAAGCACAAGAAACAATCGTCATTCTGAAACCAATCAACAAAAACAGTTGAAAAGCATGTTGTTATTATCAGACTAATCTTATTGTGGTGAAGCATTAAGAACCATGTAAATCTTCACTGATTCAGAGACAAAATGGTCATTTTCTGTGGCATGTGCAGTAGTAGCAACTGCTTGTATCAAGTGGAGAACTAAGATGAATATATTTTTACATAATAGAGACTACAACGAGCTTAATTTTTTAGGAAAATATCTAAAAAAGAACAGAAAATGCCAAACGTCATCTCATACCAAGGTGTTCTTAGAAAAAAAAACTAAAATCAGGCTGAGCAATCTAGTTTTTATCTGGCCATAATTTTTTTCTAAAGAGTGTTTTTTCCTTGTCATTTCCTCGACTGGGACGGTTAGGACCAGGGTCTGGGACTGTTATGATCAGGGTCATCTATAAAGTAGTATTCGAGCTCTGTGTCCCAATGTTCGGCTGCGTTTGTTGCAGTCCAAACTTTTTTACCATTTAACAAATTATGGCAATGACAATAAAGGGTCATATTTCTCACCTCAAATGTTGTTAAAAAAAATAACGGATGAGGACGTGGCTTCTGTTGATCCCAGAGTGTATATATCTTACGAAATCAAACTATCCAAGTCATACGCTGTGTTGGAAATGGTACAACTATTACTCTGAGTGAAAACTAAAGTTGTGAAAAGCCCCTACGTTCCTGTTTTGTATGCGTGTGTTTGACAATGTACCTCTCGTATTTGCTCTGCAGCAGCTTCTCGATCTGCGGGAGAACAGTTGTGCATAAATCCAGCTTCCAGATGGACCTGAAACCACAGAGATGGAAGACGTTTGTGCTTTTTCCACTGTGAGCTTTGTGCTTTTGAAACTTTTCAGACTCACGGCTGCAGGTTGATGATGTTGAGGATGTCCACCAGGATGGCCAAGTCGTCCATAGAAACTGCAGAGTCCAGAGCTCTCTGTGACGCAAACGTTTAGAAAATGAGTTAATTTATCGGGAACCTTAATTCCTCTGACACCGAGCACGTGACAGAACAGTAAGAAGCACAGTCAAACGAGATAAATATGTGCCATCAATCCTGACAAAATATACATGTATATCTATTCATCTATCTACACATAAGATTTTGAGCTATTATTGCACTAAAAAAAGAAACTGAAAACTGCCCTAATACACTCATAGATGGAGTGACAAGACCTGGGACCATGGACGTCCCAAACATTAGCAGAAGTGACGAGTTCTGGTCAGTCCTGGTTCTCCTGGTCTGGTGCAGGTGTGCAGTGGTCCAGATTACAAGGGACACGAACATCCTCACAAAAGCCGGTCTTTCTGAAAGTTGTAGGTTCAAATTGTGTGTTGCTGTATTCAGTTTATTATTTATCTTTTGGTGTGCGCAAGTTTGATCAAATATGCAACACTATGTTTTTTGAGACTGGGGCTGGGTCTCTCTCAGAGCCTGTCCATACGATGCAGTTAGCGGTTTGAGAGTTTATTCACAGTCATGGCTGATACTGTGACGTCCTCGGGCTTCACCTTGATGCCTTCTCGGCCCCAGACGCCGCGCACCGTCTCCAGGTTCCTGTGTCGACTGCTGAGCATCAAACACATGGTGTCGTGGCCTTTCTTTATCTGGGACAGCGCCTCCTCTTCACTCAGGCCTCCGGGCCGGTTATGAGCCGAGGGCTGCAGCACAAGGGACAATGTTAGATTACATTTAGATTATTTATTTCAAAGCTGCACAACACACATATGGTTAAAAAGGGGTTGGACTCTCTCACACAAGAATCTAATCTAATTTTAAAAAGCAAGTGGTAGTGGCCAAAAAGTATGAAAGTGGTTTTCTTTTAAAATCATTATTTCTTTTACATATTTTAATTAGAGCTGGGACTCGATTAAAAAAATTCATCTAATTAGGAGGCGCTGTAATTAATTAATCTCGATCAATCATATTTTAATCGCATATGAGTATTTGTCCTGAGAACAGTGAGAAGTATTTTTTTTCACATGGATTTTTAGTTTACCATTGAATAATGACTGAATACATAAGCTGAAGCAACACATGTTCATTATGGAGGATAAGACGGACTTCTTTCCCATCCAATAACGTTTCTGTCATCGCCTCCACACACTCTACCCTTTAGGCGCCGAAGTTTATTCAAGAAAATAATTTTGATTTCAAGATTTCAAAAGGCTATAACTTTAAAATGGTTTGAGATAAAGGCATACAGTGAATATCTTCAGTTTGAACCAAACTTTAGGATGGAAGTTGATTCGTCATCTAATTTGAATATTGTGATGTCATCAATGTGGTGGCCATATTGGAAAATGTAAATTATTGTATAAAGATTTCAAAAAGCTGTAGCTTGGGAGTTTTTTTAGATCAGGGAATACTATCAACAGTAAATGTGAAATATCTTTAGTATGAAATGAATTTGGGATGGAAATAAATTTCCCTGATCCAGATTATAGATCATGTTTTAGCACATATGGGGCCATATGGAATTGAAGGTCTTTAAAAATAATACAGTGATCACGACAGCACTCTTTATAGATTACAGTCATGAAATCTGGAAATTGGTTTCAATTAGGGCTGGGACAACGCGTCGACGTAATCGGTGACGTCGACGCAAAAAATACACCGACGTATAATATGCGCGTCGGTGCGTCACACACAAAACAAAGATGGCGGCGAGCGGTAGCAATGCAAGTGCCGTGTTAGAGAAGTGCAAGCCGGTGTAACGCTGAGATACACTGCCTTGAAGAGATGCACAGCCTCAGCTGTTTATCATGTAATGCAAACCTGCGTATGCGCGTCTCACGGCAGCCGAAGGAAACCAAGATGGCGGACCGTGAATTTCTTTAAAAGTTAAAATACGAACGAATTCAGACACGAATGTCACTTTTAATGCAATTTGAGGCGAGATGTTGATGGTTCCGTTTTGTCACATGTGGGTTTTAAGAGTCAAAGTTTCGTGCAAAGTTTAGTTTAAGCAGTCAACTGGTCCTGTGAAACCACAAAGCTAATGTTTTCATAGCAGTCCGCAGCTGCTGACGTAGGCTGATGACGCGTCCTGTGGCCACTCTACACTCTTATGTAGCCATGACAGGCTGATGGCTCCCACTGTTTTTGCTGGAAAAGCACTCTTTGTTTAGCTTAAAGCCTTCAAGTTTACATTGGTTACTGTTTTCTTTTAGTTGCTCTACACAAGTATTTGGCTGAACTTTTTCATATTTTTATTGAATGCTAAGCATCAAATGTTTGTTTCAAGAATGATAAGATGCACTTTTTTCAGTAAGCTGTGTTTTCAAGGCTTTAAGGTTTTATGCTACCTCTAAGAATGTCTTATTTTTTAATTTTAAGAGCAAGCAATACATATTTTTTGTGAAGGAATTCATGTTTTTTTCATTAAAATATTTAAATCAACATGTATACATCAATATTAGTCAATTAATGGGGAGATAATCGAGAATCGAATCGAATCGAAATCGAATCGAAGCGAAAAAAATAATCGTTAGATTAATCGATGCATCGAAAAAATAATCGCTAGATTAATCGTTTACAAAATAATCGTTTATCCCAGCCCTAGTTTCAATATTTCCCTTTCAAAGAAGTGGTGGGCATACTATTTTTCTCAGTGGAAATGAGGCTCCAGGATTTATCGTTTAGAAACAGAGAGATGAAATGAATGGGCTCAGAACTTGTCAGATCGCCTCAACAATAACAACAAGCTCTTAAACACTTCTGATTCACTTTTGTGGATTATTTTCTCTCAAGAACTGCCTTCATCCTCATCATTGCCGTTGGAAAAGGCAGTGAACGTGATTAGTGATGTGTTTTTTGTTTTGTTTTTTTACCGCAGCTTCTGCCGCGTCTCCCGTGGATGTTTACCCCCGCTACTCTCTCCCACATGGCCGGTGTTTTGACCCCCCTGTCCCCTCCACCGCGGCCCCTGCTTGGCGTTCGCGTGGTGCTTCTACCGTGGGTCCGCGTAGGTGAAGCAGCCGCTGTAAAGGGGCTGATTGTGGACTATGGAGCGCGGTCTTCCTCCTCTGAATCTGAGTGAGCCAGTACCAGATCAAGAACTTCTCTGGTACTGAAGACCTCGTGAGTAAAAGAAAAAACACTCTTTCCCTCTGCTCTGCTCTCGCTCTGCTCAGTAAAACTCAGTAATAGCAGCTCACACACCTGTCTCGCTGCTCCTCCTCTTCGCTCTTTCCTGTCTCTAAACTCACTCTTACAGTTGGTCTATGCTTGTTATAATGTACTTTTGAACAAGAAAAGTCACGGAGCTCAGTTGGCGCTCCAGTATAATCGGTCCGTCTGAAACTCATCCTCCAGTTCCCCAGTGGAAAATACACATGCGATTAAAATGCGTCAATCTTTTTTTTTAACGCACTAATTCTGTTGCGTTAATTAATCGTAATTAACGCGTTCAAGTCCCGGCCCTAATTGTTATTCATGAGTTGTTATTCAAGAGATGTAATTGAAGACTGATAGTTAACCATTAAAAATATATCCGTAACGACAATTTTAATTTACTCATTTAAAGTTATTGAGGATTTTCCCAGTGGTTATGGTGATATTTCCTTCTCATAATTTTTTGGCCGTTGTACAAAGCCCTAGTCACTACTTCCTGCTGCAAAACAGTTTGCTTATATCACTAGTTTGTAGGATCCCTCTCACTATATGGTTGTAATCAAAGATGTATTTTTTTAATGGTGGCATGTTTTGGTCTGGTTTGGAGGAAAATTTGCTTTTGCAAATCTGAAGACTAGATGATACGCACGGGCAGGAAGTCGGCCACGTTAAGTCCGATAGGTTGGTTCCTGGAGCTGGGTATGATTTTGGGCGCTTGGTGCTTCTGTGGCGCGGAGCTGTGTGGTTTGGTTTTGGTGACGGCTGGAGCAGAGGGAGCGGAGAGAGCGGTGGGAGCAGAGGGAGCAGGAGGAGGCCAGGCCGTGGGAGGCTCAGCTGGGGGAGGAACCCGCTTTGCACACAACACCACTGTGGGCTCCACTCTCTGCACAGGAGTGGACTGAGCGATGGGAGAGACCTGAGGGGAAACAGCGTTAGTAAAGGTTTTCTCTTCGCCTCATATTTTAGAGAACATACAGTGAGACAAAAAATATATATATATGTCAGCCGCTAATTGTGAAACTCCTCCCACTTAAAATAAAAAGACATTCCTATATTTTTTTTATGGTATGGTAGACATCAACTATGAGATACAACATGAGCTCTGGTCTCTCCCTCGCTCTGGTCTCTCCCTCTCTCTGGTCTCTCCCTCTCTCTGGTCTCTCCCTCTCTCTGGTCTCTCCCTCTCTCCGGTCTCTCCCTCTCTGGTCTATCCAAGAATCAATTCTCCAAATACTTGAATAAGACATCAAAAGGAAAACGTGTGTTCCATTCTGACCTGCTGTTTTTCAGCAAACGGAGCGATTCCTTTCATTTTGCTACTTATTCCCAGGACAGAGTCTGTGAAATAAAACCATAGAAAAGCAGCCATTATTTCAGGCAGATTGTAGAAGTGACTGCACATTGAGCTGATGTTCAGCTGATCTCACCGTCTTCAGGGGGAGCAGGGAAAGGTTCCGGAAACTTTGGAGGTGTTCGAGCTGCGAAAGAAAAGTACAGTGGTTACTTCCGTTCTTGGGTAATGTCTATAGTTCAACATTTCGGTAGAGGGCAGCTTTATTGCACAAATGATACTTCAGCTTTTTAAATGTTTGTGCATTTCATGTCTTTTTGCACACCCTGAGTGATCCTATTTATGCCAAATTGAAATGTAAACTAATCAAAAAGTTTGATCTTATCTGGTAACTTACAGATGTCGTTTCTGGGCTGGAAGATCTCCTTGTAATCGTCAGCGTTGTGGATTTCAGCTGAAGACACTTTCTCGTCTCCTTCGTCTTCACTGGGACTGCGCCGCTCTCCCTCGGGACTGCGGCGGTCACTCTCTGAATTCTGCTTCACCCTGAGAACGTGTACAAAGCGTAAGAAGAGGCAGGGTTTGTGTTTCCCTTTTACATAGGATATTTCCTAGTAACTTGTGTGTTGTCACAGAAATCACATCTTCAGGTTCAGGACAATCCCCAAATTTGCACCCAGTGAAGTGCTTAATATGATGTTGATGTGACCTATCATAAGTTTATTAGAAAGCGCGGTCTCCTTATCTATGCACGGTCTCTTTACCTGTGCGCGACTTCCTTACCAGTGCTCGGCCTCCTTACCTGGGCGCGGTCTCCTTACCTGGGCGCGGTCTCCTTACCTGGGCGCGGTCTCCTTACCTGGGCGCGGTCTCCTTACCTGGGCGCGGTCTCCTTACCTGGGCGCGGTCTCTTTACCTGGGCGTGGTCTCCTTACCTGGGCGTGGTCTCCTTATCTATGCGTGGCCTCCTTACCTGTGCGCCGTGGGGCCTGGTTTGTCGTAGCTGCGTCTCAGAGCTGCAGTCTTGGGTTCGCTCGGGGCGGACAGAGGCTGGTTGTCCTGGATGATGTCCTGGATCACGGCTCCTCCGCTCCGCTTGACACGCGTGAGATCCACAACAAACGTGGAGACAGTGGAGAGCTGATGCGACACTCCGATCTGAAGGAGGAGACCGTGTGAACACGTCAAACACAAACCCAAGCTTCTTTATACTTTTAATACTTCATAGTTGTGTTAAACTATTGCACAATGACATGGGGAGATTTGCTTCGTGGATTTTTTGGTTCTTGTCAATTTTCCTTCATCTAAAAGTAGACGACAGTCTTTGCATCAAAAAAACGATGGTCACTCGTTTTTCAAGGGGGTTACGTTCTAAAAATATATAAATATAATAAGAAATCCTCTCAGTAACAGCAGTATGTTTTAGGGCTGTAAGACCCCTCACACACACATTATACGGGAAGACCACTGTTGTCCTTAGAAACGTAGCACTGCGATGCACACAAGCCACAAGTGTAAAATATTGCGTACAAGGCAACAGTGGAAGAGAGCCCCAGTCACTCCTCGTCTTTCACTGGGATTGGCTAAACCCTTATCAACAGTTTGTTGAAAAAAATATTGCTTTGTGCCATCAGCTATTTTGCTTGGTTAAAGAAAACTCTGATCATTTTTTCCCCAGATCCCCCAGGCCTGAAGAGAAGACCTTGGCAATGCTTTCAGCTAATGGGATCCATATAAGTAAGCAAACCCTCAGCTAGTCTAAGGTGGTCTTGTAGTGGTCAGGGCCGAGTCTCCTCTGTGCTCCTCACCAGTTGTTGGTTGCAGATGGACAGATCCGACACTTTGCTCCAGCCGACAGACACCACGTCGAAGCAGCGGTCCGGTTCCCACCCGAACACCCGGAGCGTGTCGGAGGAGCCGCTGTACAGACAGGAGCCGTCTGGACTGAAGAACACACATCTGAGGAGCAGAGAGGAAACAGGGCTAAAGAGACACAGTGGAATGTTAAGCAGGAGAGACCCAAACACGCACGCAAGAGACAAAAAGCTATTCTAATGCAAAAGTCATCATTTGGGCCAGAATGAAACATCATGCTCACTTCTAAGGTTACGTTCAAGTCCAAATGTTGCCTTGCCCAAGAGTAGCAAACCAAAAGTAGTCTTTGAGATCATAAACACAGCAAGAGCTTTGTTCACTTTTGGGTCTAAAATAGCTAAGGCCAAAACTACGAGTGTGTGAAAAAACTGTAGTATGTCTGTATCCATAAATGTCTCTTGAAAAACTGGCCTTCTGTCAAAACCACAACAGAAATGGTTCACAGTGAAAGCAAAAATGTAGAAACAATTAAATGAAATGTTTTTCTCCTAGAGGGGTTGATCTCTGGAATGGATGCAGATGAACTTAAATCATGTAATTAACTTTTCCAAACTATCACTTTGGATGGCTACATGAATTCAGAATCCCAATGTTTATACAGTTGCTTTTATAAATTCAATGACAACGGCAAAATAGGTTTCAGCCTACACCTTTTTGGTCTTTCTTTCTGCTGAAAAGTTACTGCTCTGTAACAGTGTATGTAAATGTGCAAGTGGCCAAAATAAAAAACGTCATATATCCCATCTCTGCTCACAGACCTGACGGCGCTGGTGTCTCCCTCCAATGATCCGACCATCGTGAACTTCTCCAGGTCCCACAGCTTCACCGTCCTGCCACAACAAACGCGTTACATACTGAAAGCACCATTTTGTGAGGTCTTCAACAACTGGCCATTTGAAATTACGTTCTTTACAATCGCATGTCTGTTTGCATCGGGAGTTACAGGTGGTGCTTACCGGTCTGCGCTCCCAGAGGCTAGGAGATACTCGCTCGGGTGAAACTGGACGATGTTGACTGCTCCCGTGTGAGACTTGAACTCCGTGATGACTTTACCCAAGCCCAGGTCCCACAGCTGCAGGAACAAAACACTCAGGTTATACATGTTATACCAGTGTGCCATGGGATGTTAGTGTGCCATGAAGTGTTATTTGTTGTGCCTTGGGAAATTATACAATATCACCTATCCAGATAGTGTAAAATATAAAAAAAAGAAGATTTGAAATACTTGTTTGCACTTCTTTGATTTTCTACATAATACACTTTGATGAAGGTTACTTTGTTTTGTTAATAAAGGCTGCAGAGTTATGTTTGGATCAGTTTCAGCTGGTGATGTGCCATGTGATTGTTTTGAATGAAAAAGGTGTGTCACGGCTCAAAAAACACTATAACACTATAACATGAACATGTTGTATATATGTATACTATACTCTGCCTGTACTGTATACTCCAACAACATCATATACAACACATATATAACCACTGGTATAACATGACAGTTACCTTCAATTGAAGTCAGAAGAAAACATGTGGTCTCTCTCTCTCTGTCTGTCTTTGGCATCTATCTATTGTCTCTATTTTACACTATGCATGGCTTTTGACAGCTGCAGCAGCACCCAGACCTCCGCACTACCTCACACTTCAGCAGTCGTGCGTTCAGATGGTGAGAAACGTGTATAAAGTGTGGGTGAGGGGTTTTACAGCCTTAAAACATACCAGCTGCTACGGATTTCACTTATGTGGATTTTTTTTTTCTGTTTGGCATGTGCAATAGTATGTAGTGATATTAGTTTGTATTTGAATGTATTTATTCTAAATCAAGGAAACAGACTACACTACGCTCACAGTGATATCTCCCAAAAGAAACAGGAGCTCTGTAAGTGCCATGTCCAGAGTATGCTGCATGCTTTTAATCTGATTAACATTTTTCTCCATCATTCTTAAGCTCTCTGAGCCACTAAAACATACAGAAGACAAACTGGCAACACTTTTGGCACGAGTTGGGCAAAAATATAATAATGGGTGTTAATATGCAGTTATATAGATGATTTTCTATAAACTATTTACTGTGAAATCTGTTAAGAGTTTCAGAACATTGATGGTTTGACCAATTAATGTCTGCTGTAGAATTCCATTTCAGTTGGAGAGCAGGTGAGGAGAGGAGAGAGAGAAGAGAAGAGAGAGGAGAGAGAAGAGGAGAGAGATTGCACATTCCACAGTATGTGAAGCGAGAAGCTGCTAGTGGTGGCGCTGCTCATCGCAGAGTGTTGCACTTTGAACTCTGAGCCTGATCTCACATACTCAGCGTCTGCGCTAAAGGACTTTGCGTCTTCCTCCTCGTCAAAAGAAATAAGTCAGCCTAACTGGCGCTACTGTGAGCGGAAACTTCTTTGTTTATTCTCAGCTGCTCTACATCCTGGGGTTAGATCCTAAACAGATTCCCCCGAGTGAGAGCTGTGTTCATGATACCAACATGTTACATGCTCTGTGGTGTTCTTTTTAGATCATAAACAACATGAAAGAATTATCTGGTATGATCTTCATGGTATAACTTCCACAACAAATTTAAGAACAGTTCTGCTCGAGCATAATAACAGTAAAACAAAAGTAACAAGTAACGTTATTGGTAGAAACGAGTAAAGTAACTTAGTTACTCTCTAAAGAAGTAAAGTAACAGGTTACTCTTTAAAAGAAGTAACGAGAGAAGTGACTTTTTAAAAGATAAGATAAGAATTCCTTTATTCGTCCCACAGTGGGGAAATTTCAATGTTGCATCGCACATACAGGACAGTAGTAAGAGCACACAGGGATCACACACAATATATACAAATAAGTAGTAGCTATGTTTCTTAGCTAACATAACTAGCTGTAGATGCTGAAAATGCTTCAATACCAGTCAAAATATATATATATGTAGTAGTAGTGCAGTTATATACTGTACAGTTAAATAGTGCAGGATAATAAGTAGATAAGTAAAGTGACATGAGGTAAAGTAACTTCCCCAACACTGACCTTCACTACACAGTCGTCACTCGCTGAAGCCAACCACCTCCCATCAGGACTGAAGGCCAGACTCCTCACAGCGTCAGAGTGACCCTGAGGACAACAGCACACTCCACATTCATGGTTCAGCAACAACTGCTTTCACTTCATCTAAGGATAGAAAACTGCCAAAAAACCATCATATTAACTGTCCCTTAAAGGAATGGCCTGTTGGAACAGTCTATGGTTGGAAACAGTACATAAAAAATCTAGTTGTTTGATTAATAAGTACCAGTAGTCTAAGAGAGATCCCATCTCTCATTTTTCAATCAATCCTCCTCTAGTCTGGTACTGGTCCTCTCCTGTCCTTCTCCTAGTGTTGTACTGGTCCTCTCCTGTCCTTCTCCTAGTGTTGTACTGGTCCTCTCCTGTCCTTCTCCTAGTGTTATACTGGTCCTCTCCTGTCTTCTGTCTAGTTTTCATACACATTACACTTTGATTGGTTGAAAATAAAGCTTTCTAAAGAGTAATACTATTATCATTTATGCGTTTATATTTTCGTTTGGACTTTCATACGCCAAAACAAACACAGATTTTCCTAGCCCCTTTTTTGCACACAGGATTAGTTGAAGCATTGCGAATCATCATTCAAAGTATAAAAACAAAATTGCAAAATTAAATGAGAATGCAGAATGTAAATTAACCAAAGATTTTGTTTTTAGTCAATACTTTTGCTTTCTGAAATTTCCCCACTGTGGGATGAATAAAGGATCTCTTAATCTTAATACTGCAATTTTGTTCATTAATTTTAATAGGACACAGAAAAGATACCAACAAGTATAGAGGCCAATTACTGTTCAATACAAAAGCCTGTACAGACCTGATATCTGAAAATGTACCCTTTCTTCCGGACGTCCCAAAGCTGGAATAGCAGATAAATGTAAATTAAGTCCATAATATTGGTCACGTTCATCTCATTATGTCATAAATGTGTCGAAGCACCTCTCCTCACCTTAATGTTGGTGTCTATAGAACTAGAGGCCAGGAAGTTGTCTGAGAGCGGGTGACAGCCCAGACTGGTGATGTTTGCTTTGTGTCCCATTAAAGTGCGTGAAACTGGAGACAGAAACAGATCTGGTTCATCTCCTCCAATCAGAGACCGAGAAGAGACTTATGCCATTTGTACCACATACAGATGGACAATGGTACCCCGCTAGCTCAATATGGCCCTTTGATTGGTTCCTATTGGCTGACAGAAAGTACATTCCTTTCCTAACTGTCTATAAAACAACCGTGTATTGATTGTACTTAATATGGTTGGGAATACCAGCCAAAGTTTATTGACAAAAATCATAACCCTCTTTTTTCTGGGTTCTGACAAATCTCCATTAAAAACTCAAATGCTGAACAAGAAGTCCTTTGGATTAAGAACGAAACGTTGGGAAAACCTGCTAAGAAGTACAGATGATGGGTGAGAAACCTTCCTTTGCTTTGACTAATCCCTGTATGACTGAGGGCTTACACAAAGTTAATGGGTGAACTATGACGATGAATCTAATGCAATAGAGGGGATTGTTTAGGGCTGCTTTACAGATACTCGACTCACGTTTGGCGCTCTCCAGGTCCCATATCTTAATGGATCCGGACTTGGACCCGGCCACCACCTTCTCCTCCGTGGTGTTCAGCTGCAGACACTCCACCGGACTCTTGCTTCCCGTCAAACTCTGAACGAAAGGAAAAATATTTATACAATCATGACAAGAACTAGTTCAATAAAAGCTGGGACACCTACATTTCAAACCACAAAATATGTATATGATGAAATCAAACTGATTTTTTTGGGTCTCAAAACAGTTGGCATGTATTCTTGGCCTCTTTTTCACATAGAAAAGTGAAAAAGATAACCACCCTCACTCAACCAATTCTCTCTCTCTCTATATATATATATCGTTCCTCTCTCTATCTGGTCCCTCTCTCTCGTTCCTCTCTCTCTCGTCCCCCTTTCTCTGGTTCCTCTCTCTCTCTCGTTCCTCTTTCTATCGTTCCTCTCTCTATCAGGTCCCTCTCTCTCTCGTTCCTCTCTCTCTAGTTCCTCTCTCTCTAGTTCCTCTCTCTCTAGTTCCTCTCTCTCTAGTTCCTCTCTCTCTAGTTCCTCTCTCTCTAGTTCCTCTCTGGTCTGATTTGCTCACAAGACTCTCTCTGTTCGGACGAAATACCAAGATCTTAGCGAGTCCCGGTAACGTGGTGCTCAAGGTGCTGTGTGAGACTGAGGCATTATACCATGATGCAGTTGGCTTTGCTGACCGCCCAGATGTTCACCCTGCAGTCCTCTCCTCCGGTGGCCAGGAGACGACCGGAACTTTTCCCTAGAGACAGACACGACACGCTGCTGGTGTGCGCCTCGAACTCTTCTGAAAAATAGTTAAATTGGATTGTATTTCAAAAACTCTACACAAACACACACTTGCATGGTACAAAACAACAGACACAGATGTATGTATCGTACTTTCTGGACTATAAGGCGCACTTATATATAATACGCACCACCTTAATTTGAAAAGAAAATCATTATTGTCCACACATAGGCTGCAGGTTTTCATGTTGTAATGTAGCAGATAGACGAATGTTTTAACTGGTCACAACATTATTTAATGACGAGGTGTTTAGTAGGCCTGTCGCGATAGTCAATAAATCAATTAATCGCACGATAAATAAAATTTGCTCAATAACTTTTCTGGCCGCGATAAATCCCATTTGCATGCTTGTTCGTTTCCCCCGTCTCTCTCGGGTCAGAGAGCCGCAAAGTGGTCACGGGAACATTAGCGGTCTAGCAAGCAGACGGAAATTACTCAAAAATACAAAATACAGCCAAAACAGGACCTAAACCAGGACTTAACCAGGATTGACAATGGGGGACACAGTAGTTGTGAACATATGCCGGCAGCTGAGTTCTCATTCAGGCTTGATTATTGTTTTTGGTTGTTTGTTAATTTATTGTGTTCTAGCGTTAAATATTCGTTAAAAATAAAAGTTTATTCTCTTTGAAAAGGTGTACTTGCATTATCATTCTAATCGATGCAAATGATCTCAGAACGACAATATAATCGCTTATCGCAATAATTTCTGAGACAATTAATCGTCCAGCAAAATTTGTTATCGTGACTAGTGTTTAGCTTAACCGTTAGCTTCCAAGACTCATTCACCTTCATCTAATTTGACAATTAACAGGTGTCATGTCGCCACTAAAACTTTGAGTCAAAATAATAAGTCCATAAACTGCCCTGAAAACTCTAGCACAATAAAAATACACATATTAGCAACATCCCTATACAAGCCACAGGGGAAAAAAACAAGGAAAACGTAGCGGCTGATAGTCCAGAAATTACGCTACATTCTTTGAAAAGGGGCCCAAACACTCTCTGATCCAAAGCACACAACAGTCAGTAAAAGTTGTTTTCGGTGTTTGTCATAATTTATTACAGCAGCATTTGAGACTTCTGTGGTAATACCAGTTTCTCACCATCCAACATGTTTACCCAGTACCAGTCCTCCTTTAGTCCATCTTGGCCCTGGTTCTATCCAGGCCCAGCTAACACTAAAGTGTTCTAACTGACAGTGATTGGCCAAAGACGTGCTGCTTTTAAGCCATGGTTACCACAGATTTTCTGTGGGACTGGTTTGTTCTGAGTAGGTTGCTTGGATACCGTACCAGACACTGAAAATGAATAGAAATACAACCAGGTAGAGAAGGGCAGAACCGAGTAGAGTAGAGCCGAGTAGGGCTGGCAGAAACTATTCCATGATAGGGAATTGTCTTTGTAATTCCGAATATGAATAAGGGACAGATAAGGAATGACCAATAAGATGCCACATTGTTAATAAATGTACTCACGCAGCCTCCATGAGATCTTTGTGGAGCCAACAGCCGCCATCTTGAATCTGGACAAAGTTACACCATCAGGGAAGAAACAAAAAGGCCTCTGCTCACGTATGGACTCTCCACCTGCAAAAACAATATAACATAACAATGCAATGTGGCAACCCAGGAAATTATAGCACAATTAGTGGTCTGTCTGAAATGTGAGGGGCTGATGTTGAGGTATTGACCAAAGGTAAAAATCAACCAAACATCCTCACTGGTCCCCAGCTCATTGTAGATCTATCAATCTATCTATAGCCATAAACCATTTCCTACTAGGAAGGTGGTTGACTACAGTAAGTAAGTTAGAAAGTCATCTCTTGTAAAATGTGTGTATGGTTTGGTTTTCAAGGCATGAACAATGCAGTAATCAAGTCCAGTTTACACTTTATTGGTGGTAGGAACAATGGAATAATGTGAAGAGAAGTGGAGAGGTGGTTTATTCAAGCAAAAATAAGGGGAAAATAAACTGGGTAAGTGCATTGACTCTAGCAGACATGTCCACCTAAGGCCGGGGCAATTGAGGCCTGCTGTGTCATTTTCACAACATTATCTTGTGGAATCATAAAAATACATAATGTGTCATCCAGCCAACTTCATCACAACCAATACAGACATGTATTTGTGATCATGGCTCAGCTCAGAACATCCTGAATCGAATCAAATCAATCTGGATCAGGAAAAGTCTGGTGAACTAAGTGGCCCTTGCACTAAAAAGTTTGGACACCCATGGACAATAAGGAACATCTTCTATATATGTTCTTCCCTTTCCTGCATGCCAGAAAGGTGGAAAACAAAACTAAATCGGTGATAGAACCAATCTGTCTTGAGAAATAGGAACATGGATGTATTTTCTTCCATTTTAAAGTTGGTTTGTCGGTTAGGGAGCCCAGCCCAGCTTTCATGCCTCTTCTATCTGCTCTTAATCTCTGGTTCGGTTTAATGACAGCTCAACTTCCATAAGCTGATGAAGATACGTAAACAAAGTTAGCTAAACAATTAATCAAGCTAACTAGTAAGGCTAACGCTAGGTGAAGAATCTCTGCATTACTTTAGATAGATAGCGTTAAATCAAGCTTCTTACATTAAATTAAAATGCATTCTATTTGCTAACTACCTGAGCCTATCAAGCCAAAAGACAGTTTACTACAGCTAAACAAATACACGCAGTTAATCGTGTAGGAACGAACATGTAATTCATCTGCTGTCAAAGCGAGTCTGCCCATGTTTACGTTTACGCGACCCCCGCTCTGTGCAGCAGCTCTAGGGTTAGTTCGCTATTTAGCAAACTTTTATTACAATTACCAGCTCTTGTTTACATAAAAGTATACGGTGGGCTTTACCTACGAGTCCTGGGTGCGGTCTACCATCGGGAAGGTAGTGAAGTTGTGTTTTCTGTTGGTTAGAATGAATATTTGGTGGCGAAAAGCTTCGGATGTCACTTGTTGACGGCTGTGACTGCTCCGTGCAGCTTAGCAACCGGACAGCCACGTACGTCACGTCCGAGGTGCGCGGGTCGGCTATAGCGCCCCCTGGTGTGGGAGTTACGCACATTACACGAAAAATATAATGAGAAAATGGAGAAAATAAGAGAACGCACAGTATCTATGATTTAAGATGATAGATATTATAATAATATAATAATAAATACATAAGTAAATAAATACATAAATAAATAAATACATAATCAAACTCATTACATGCTCAATAGTTGCATTTTGTTCAAGGATAAGTCACTTGAGGAGTACACACTGTCGTCAGCAGCGTGAGGTGTTTGCAGATGATTGGTTTTGTACTTCAGAAGCAGAGAATATGATCAGAATAAACAGTGATAACAGTGATAACAGTACAAATAGCAGCAGGTGAAGTGTGGATTAAGATAAAATGAGATAAGATAAACCTTTATTAGTCTCACAGTGGAGAAATTTCAGTGTCATCGTTGCACACATTACAGCAGAGAGAGGAAATAAGAGCACTCAGATTGCACACACCAAATAGTCTATTATTTAAGATAATAGACAATAAAATTAAGATAAGAATAAAATAAACGAACGGCCCTCGCCGCACCGCGCGCACCACACCGCGCGCACCACCCCGCCCAGCACCAAGCCGCCCCGCATCAAGCAGCACCAAGCCGCATCAAGCCGTCCCGCACCGAGCCGCCATGCATCAAGCAGCACCAAGCCGCATCAAGCCGCCCCGCACCACGCCGCCCCGCACCACGCCGCCCCGCACCAAGCCGCAACGCGCCGCTCCACAACCCCCCGCACTACGCCGCACCACACCGTACCACGCAGCACCGTGCAACGAAGGTGGGACCGCCGTGTGATGATTTGTTGCTGTTGCTATAGAAGAACGTTAGTCAAATTGTAATGAATATGATGATTAGAGCTGTTTGGCACCCCATGTAAAACTTTGCCTCAATCTGTAGGGGGCGCTATTGGGCCAATTTCAAATATTTCACTTTCACCTGACCTAAACCCTGGAGTTGAACATTGGATTCAAGTTTTGTGCAAATCGGAATTTGTATGTGTAAACGGGAGCAAATAGAATGTTGTGAAAAACGGTCAATAAACACTCACATTTTGCTGCTCCGCTGCTCAAACAACGTTTCACTGATCAAAAATCCATGAGGTCATTTTGATGGTACATGTGTTTAGACATTGTGGAGTGATATGGAGGCCAATCGGTGAAACGGCCGAGGAGGAGTCGCTTTCCAACCGACATGTATAAAAATGATTGCGGATCATTTTTCCATTTTGCAGTGAAATTTATGGGCCTCCTGTTTGTCAGAGGGCGGAGCCATAATAACATTTTGGTCTTATCTTGACTTGAGGAACATGTGTACCGAATTTCATGGCTCTACGACAAACTTGACCTCTGAAACTCCCATTGGCTGTTGTAGGTGGCGCTGTTCTGGCATTTTTTGAGTCCCATAAAAATAAACACCCAAATATCAAATTTTTCACCAGGTCTGATGTTTGGGCAAAATTTTACAACTTTTCATGCATGTTCAGGGGGTGAAATTAAGGCTCAAAGTGCAGAATTTGACATCTCTCGAGCAAAAACAATAGGCCCTTTCCCCGTTCGGGGCTCGGGCCTAATGAGAAAAACTCTGGGCTATAATTGCACTTGGTTCGGAACTATTTACAGATGTCTATATTACATTAGCAGCGGAGAATATGAGAATATGAACATGAGCAGAATAAACATCAGAAATAATATCAACAGGTAAAGTGACTGGTGAAAGGCAGAAATATCAGATACGTAATAATACAGTAGTACTGAGAACAGGTAAAGTGACAAGTGACAAAGTTACTGGTGAATTATCAGTGACTGATTAGCAGTTCCTAGTGAATTATCAGTGACTGATTATCAGTTCCTGTTACACATTCTCGTTATCAAATACAAACATTAATACTCAAATAGATACACACAAAAATCTATAAATAAACAATGTAAACAAATTCATGATATAGTAAACATGAAAAATAAACAAGGCAATGATTCAAACCATAAACACTCACAATCATTTTTGTGCAGGGCAGGGCCTGGGTAGTACTGTGATGGGAGATCTCTGCAAATACCAAACTGCTGCTGCGTCCTTAGGCAAGACACTTCACCCATTGACAAGTGTGGTGTGTGCATGAAATGTTGGTGGTGGTGGTGGGAGGGGCTGTGATTGCAATATTATTATATGGTTCATGTCTGGATTTACAAGAATAAAATCAAATCATAAACCTCAAAAAAGAGAGCCTGTGTGTGACACAAGCGGTTACTGAACAAAAGGGGTTAACTTTTTAATTTAAAGGTATGCAAGAGGATTTTCAACTTCCGAGTGGATCATCAAGACAATTGGCCCTCCCAATTGTCAATAATTCTTGTGATACGTGCTGGTCAACGACTAGAAAGTTTTGCTTAAAGCAAGGAAGATGAGTGCTGCAGAGGGTGTGAGTAGTAAAAGGCTCAACAAAAGGCAATCTAAGCAGATTTAGGATGTCAAAAATAGAAAAAGAAGTCTGAGGCACTCTGTTTTAGTGAAAAAATAAAAGTCCTTTATTGAATTAGACTGAATTGGAGTCCAATTCAATAAAGGACTTTTATTTTTTCACTAAAACAGACTGCCTCAGACTTCTTTTTCTTTTTTTGACTATAAAGTTTTGTTCAAAAAGTGGAGAGGGTGGCTCTTTCCTAAAATGTGGGAAAGACCTCCTATATACCTTTCAGTCAATAGGAGCTAAAGAGAGTTCACACAAAACTTCCATATTCCCTTTCTTAAGCGAGAATTGTCCATCCATATACAGTCTGTGATTTCAAGCTGAGCTCAAATTCAGGTACAGCCCATCATGTCAGCATTCAGTGTTTCTGCAAGTGTCCAGCAGGTGTCAGTATTTCCACAGTGTGTTTTATCATAACACAGACGGAGAAGCCTGAGATGCAGGAAGTCCTCTCGCAGGTGAAATTATGACCTCAGTTTATACTATTTACGTCTTATAACATACTTATAGCAGCATGTATCTACACGTATCAAACACGCGGTTACATTTACACACTTTAACCTGTTTATTGCATTGTTTAGGTGGAATAAATTGGAAAAAGAGGGATCCAAGATGGCGGCGGTGGCTGTGGTTGACGTGGAGGACGAGAGCATCTTGGCATCTGTGTTTAAAGTGCGTGTGACTGCTTTGAATTGTTCTGCAAGACTGCTTTTCTCTGGGATAAGCAACTATTTAAAGTAGATTTACAATAGTCAAATGACATTTTTAACATTTATGGACAGTGGTCACTCAGCACCCTATGGACCTATGGCTCCTATGTTTTTGTTATTATTGCATTTCCTGTGTTTGAACTGATATTTACAGTCTATGGCTCGAATTGTTTGATTATCTGATCTGTTGTTGGTGAATTGGCAACTTTGTAAAGTCCTCGGAGACGACTACTGTTGTGAATTTGGGGCGATACACAAATAAATGTAAGAGTTCTAATGTGATGCCTACATGTCATCGAATTCTAGTCAATTTTCGAATATAAATGTCATGTGTCTTTGGCAATAAGTGCCATTAGTAAAATATTTGAAAGTGTTACTATTTTCCCGTCACCAAGTAGTTTTGTGAAAACCAGATCTATTTTACACCTTCTTGAACAAATCCTTTCATATTTGCTGACAAGTGAGGAAAAACACTTATGACACATTTTCACAATAGAGATATGTTTGGCAATGAGCTCTTTATTTGACCAACAATATAAAGGTTCATAATATAATATAAACTGTCTAATATTACTGCTTCTCATCGTTCAGGCAGCAAGATGGTTTGTTAGAACTGGTCTTAACTGGGCCTTTCTGAGTAGAGTTTGTTCTCCCTGTGTCTGAGTATGTTTCCTCCAGGTGCTCTGATTTTTAGTTAAATCCTTAATTATCTATTACAGATAATTAAGAGTAGGAGAAAAATACACAAAAATAGAGTTTACAGTGGTCTAAATAACCCAGGGCTGGTCAAGTTAGGAAAAGTTATCAAAATTTAGCCCAAAGGAGCTGAGGATAGCACAAGGGTATGTCCATGTTATCCATGTTTTAGTGCAGTGTCTCCCAAAGTGGGGTCCGCGGCCCCCTGGTGGGCCGCGAGGGTACTGCAGGGGGGCCGCGGGAGGTCATAAAAAAAAATAAAAAAATAATATAATTATTTAATGTTAAATTTATAATGTTTTGTTTGTAATATTAAAATATTTGTGTTCATTATTTGACTTGAATAATCCACTGTAATCATTTTTGTATTACAATGTTTGTAGCAGAGGCTATTTCCCCAAAATAAAATAACCAGAAGAGCCTATTCTTAATGTTGTCTTCTTGGTTATTATTTTGGGGGGCCACGCAGACCCGTCAGATTTTTAAGGGGGCCTCGGTGTTACTGAGTTTGGGAATGGCTGTTTTAGTGAATTCGTTTAACCTCCCCTTTGGGTCTTCAGGACAGTTTCCCGGAAAGCTGGAGGGACAACCCGGACTTTGCGGCTTATCTGTCTGAACTGAGCTCGTTCGGGTTGGAGAAGCTTCGCAGAGAGCCAGAGAGACTGGCAGAGGACAGGGCCCAGATCCTGCATCAGACCCGGGACCTGGCCTTCTCCAACTACCAGACGTTCATCCGGAGCGCGGACTGTACCCATCACATCTACAAGGACTTCGGGCGAGTGGAGAGCAGCGTGTGCCATCTGCTGGAGACTCTACCACGCTTCGGAGAGAAATGCAGGTATACAGACCAGACTTAGACCCCTTCCCAATTCTGAGGGCCGTCCAGGTGTGAGTGCCCTCACCAGAAAAGTGCCTTCCCATAGGTGAGTGCACTCACAGGATATTCTACCAAAGAATTGGGACACCCTTGGATCAAGGGGACAATATGCATATTACGCAGCAAACGTGTTCCACTTCACACACATTATCAACATTATAAAATGAGATGTTTTTAAGTCTATTTCATATGAAGATTTGCTATAATTAGGTACAAAACTGCTGCACATCACGCACTCATAGAGACAGACGTACACACACACACACACAGACAGACACCTCACTTCCATCTTTGTGTGGAGTGAGAGTTTTTCCAATGTGGTTTTACTGCAAATGGCAATAAATGAATCTGAATCTGAGACAAATGCCCACAATTGTAAACCTCTTTGTTTGGTCTGGTCTGTGAAAGGCAGTATATAAATAAAGATTAGATACTTACTTACACATGTACAAACACGTACCACACTTGCGCTGTGTGTGAGGGCCCTCGCCTCTTCTCCCTAAGTATTGGGACACCCTACAACCCCTGCTGGCACACGCAAAATCTAGGGCAAGGGTGAGAATTGGGACGGGCTTTAGAGTAAACCGTATGAGGGTGCTAGTATGAGAGCAGTTATGGTGATTGTGTGATGTGTTATGAGTGAGAGGGGTTTCCTGAGGCTGTAGACCCAGGACTGAGGCTGTAGACCCAGGACTGAGGCTGTGTTATGAGTCTACGATCAACTTGTAACACTGATCCTGGACTGTTCATTCCTCGGTGATGTGAGATTTCATAACACTTTTAAGCAACTTTTGTTAAAGTTAAACTCATCATTCTATCAATGTGCAGAAGCCTGTACTTTTCCCTTGTTTTGTCTATCTGAAGGCCAAGCTACATGGCACCGTGGAAGCTGCTGATTGAAGGTCTCCATGCCTCCGCTCTGTATAATACACTTGCATTCTGTTGTATCTGTGATCGTGTGTTTTGTTCGTGCTGTCTCTACCATCGACAATAAAACATGTCTTCTGTCTGAATGAAAGACGCGATCCCAGACTATGTCATCTTCTTCAGGTGGTGGAGGATGCGGGCCTTGTCTGTAGAACAGAAGACTTTTTTTTTACACAAAAAGTGTTTTTTTTTAAGCCAAAACTGAGAAACCTCAAGAGAATGCATCTGGATCAGCACACTTGGACAATCTGCACAGCCCCTGATTCCAGTCAGGCTGTGAGCTGCTGAGACATCGACAATACCATCGTCCTCTTTTGCATGGACATCATTTGGAACAATTGGATTACACAATTTGGACATCATTTGGAACAATTGGATTTCTGAATTTGGACTGAATTGAATTGCTGAATCTGGACACTAAAGTTGAAACGTGTGATTGAAAGACACGTCACAGAAGAATTCATGGCTCGACACAAATGCAGCCTGAAGAAACCAACAGGAGAAGTGGGAGAGACTGTTTTCAAAGCAATATCTGGAACCACCATCGACTGATGAAGTTTTACTGAAGATTGTTGACAAGTTTTATGAAAGATCTGAACATGTTTTATGAGTTTTATGAGTTTTTGAAGTATTCCGAGTTCTGAGTTTTTTGAAGTACCGAGAGAAGTACCGAGTTTAAGTATTGAGTTATGATGTTATGTTGCTGTTTATCGATCCTGATGGTCACACGTGAATGTATGACCAGAGGGGGGAATGTGAGATTTCATAACACTTTTAAGCAACTTTTGTTAAAGTTAAACTCATCATTCTATCAATGTGCAGAAGCCTGTACTTTTCCCTTGTTTTGTCTATCTGAAGGCCAAGCTACATGGCACTGTGGCAGCTGCTGATTGGAGGTCTCCATGTCTCCGCTCTGTATAACACACTTGCATTCTGTTGTATCTGTGATTGTGTGCTTTGATCGTGCTGTCTCTACCATCGACAATAAAACATGTCTTCTGTCTGAATGAAAGACGCGATCCCAGACTATGTCATCTTCTTCAGTGATATTAGGTTTTGCAATAAGTATAACCCCATGTGAGGTGGTGAGAGGAGGAAAAAGTCACACAAACTGATGTGGGAAGAGAGAAATATGTTCTCCTTGTACACAAGATCTTTCTACACAATGACTTTACAAACTTGTGGTTTTGGCACATGCTCTCTCTTCTCATGGAGACTCTCAGTTGAGCAGAGGTTGGGCCATGGGTTTTTGTGTACTCTAAATATTATGTTCAAACTGGTTTCCCTTCAAGCTATTAAAATAAATTGGTCTAAATCAGTGGTTCTTAACCTTGTTGGAGGTATCGAATCCCACCAGTTTCATATCGGAGCCCCTCTTGAGTGAAAAATAATTATATATAACTTTTTATAATGTTGTTTACTGTTTATGTGTTAGACGACATAGATATTTGTTTTTTACTGGTGGAGAAAGTGAGCCGCACATGAACATCATAAACATGGTATTAAAAAGTCTAGGGCAATAACTGGACATATGTGGGGAAAAACTGAGAACTAAGAACTTGGGGAGGCCCAGGCTGCAGGACAAACAGGCTGTAGATCCAGGACGCGGACAAAACTATGCGATCACTTATAGTTCTTCTTTCCTTGACTCACCTCTCTGCTTCCTCCCGACTCTCTGCGGTCCAGGGCGTTCATGAAGGAGGCAGAGCAGATCGGAGCGAGCCGCCGGATGAACAGTCTGACTCTGAACAGACACACAGAGATCTTGGAGGTGCTGGAGATCCCGCAGCTCATGGACACGTGTGTGAGGAACAGCTACTATGAGGAGGCGCTGGAGCTGGCGGCGTACGTGAAGAGGCTGGACAAGAAGCACGCCACTCTGCCCGTCATACAGGTGACTCGTCCGGTCTGCAGACACCCCTCTGTTCAATCACATGAGGTCTATACACCAAACTAGTCAAATATGAGGTCTACATAATTTTAAAGCTTATTATAGGTATATCTGCAAATATCTGCTTTTGTCACCTGAGCCACTGTGGTTTCAAAAGTGTGTATAGTTTTCCTGAATATTATAAATGACAAAAGGATTCTTTATATGCCAAATATACCGTTAAGGCCACGGTCAAAATACAGAACCTCCTATTTAATCTATTCAACACCTGTTTTCATTCATCAGCATCCTTAAATACTGGGAGGTATCCAGCTTTAAAGTATTTTCTTTAGCAAAAAGCCATGCAATAAAAATGGCTTTTAATGTTTTAGTTCTTTCCATCCTTGCACAGTCTATTACGCCTGTGATTCTAACTTTCTGGTTCTCCTCCTGTCCCTCTGAGCAGGGCATCGTGCGAGAGGTGCGCCAGTCCACTCAGCTCATGTTGAACCAGCTCCTGCAGCAGCTGCGCAGTAACTCGCAGCTGCCCGCGTGCCTCCGAGTCATCGGCTACCTCCGCCGTATGGACGTGTTCACCGAGGCTGAGCTGCGCGTCAAGTTCCTCCAGGCGCGCAGCACCTGGCTCAGCTCCATCCTGTCCGCCATCCCCGACGAAGACCCCTACTTCCACATCACCAAAACCATCGAAGCCTGCCGCGTGCACCTTTTTGACATCATCACCCAGTACCGCGCCATCTTCTCCGACGAAGACCCGCTAGTACCCGCCGTTGGAGCCCAAGCGGCCGTCAACGAGCCCGCCATTTTCCACGGATGGGTCGTGCAGAAGGTGTCCGAGTTCCTGGCCACGTTAGAGCGGGACTTGGAGCGGGGGGTGGGCAGCAGGCTGGACTCGCTGCTCGGCCAGTGCATGTACTTTGGTTTGTCTTTCAGCCGAGTCGGAGCGGACTTCCGTGGGTTGTTGCCGCCGCTTTTCCAGCGCGTGGCGGCCGAGAGCTTCCGGAAGTCATTGAAGGAGGCGGCGGAGAGGCTGGAGGAGGATATGAACTCGTACACGTTGATCTCGTTGTCGTCGGTGCTCGGGGGGACGATTCCGGCCATGCAGCCCACCACACAGCCCGGCACGCTCACGCCACCCATGGCTCTCCTGGACTTCCAGCCGTTAGCCTGTTTTCTGAATCACGTTCTTACCGCGTTCAACGACCTGAGGCTGTGCTGCCCCCTGGGACTGGCTCACAACGTCACCGCGGCTCTGGAGGAGGCACTGAAGCTGGTGAGATTCACAGTATGATGTTATAGACAAGTGGTTCTCAGAGATCACCAGGCCCGAGACCATTGTGGGGGGGGGGAATTCACACGTTTATTGCAGTAATTTTTGTTAATATTTTTCACGAGGAGTTAGTGGACATGAGGAGTTAATATGAGCGGCCTTTGTGGGAATGGTTATATTTAAAGTATTAGAGTAAAATGAGTTCGTAAAACACCTGCGGAAGCAGGAGCCGTAGTTCTGAGCGGAGCCAGAGGTCTCCAGAGATCAGAGAAGTGTTTGGTACTGGCTCACTCAGATTCAGAGGAGGAAGACACGCAGGTGTCCAGTGAAGCAGACACAGACATTATTAGTGACAGGAGTCCGCGCCATAATAGTCCAGTCAGCCACAGTTTACGTCCTCCGTGTGGCCCTGTGGTAAAGAGGTTTGGCTTTTCGGAGTCAGCGGTAAAGCCGTCCGCACATTAAAAGCGGAAAGCCTCTTTATGCTGTTAATTACAGTAACATTGGAAAGAGAAGCCGCGGGGATGAGCCGCCACAATGCACTTTTTAACATAAAGCGGCCACCCGCTTTTAATGTGTGGACCTCTTTACTGCTGACTCCGAAAACCCGGGCCTCTTTACAGCGGTGTGTGGCCGCAGTGGAAACATTCTCCGAACGCCAGGCAGGGGACGTGGTGAAGGGGACAGGGGGATCATAACACCGGGCATGTGGGTGAATGCAGCGGGGATAAACAACCGCGGGGAACGCGGGAGACGTGGCAGAAGCCGCGGAAGAAAACACACCGCTAATCTGCCTTTACGGACGGCGATGATGATGATGAAGGCAGAGAGGAAGAAAATCCATAAAAGTGGATCAGAAATTTTGAAGAGCCTGTTGTTTATTGTTGAGACAATCTGACAATTTCTGAGCCCATTCATTTAATCGCTCTGTTTCTAAACGATGAATTCTGGAGCCTCATTTCCACTGAGACAAACTGTATGCCACCAGGTCTTTTGAAAGGGTAATATTGAAACCAAAGTGCAGATTTCATGACTGGTAAACTATAAGCAGTGCCATCTTGATCATTGAAGGTCTAATACATAATACAATTCCATATGGCTGCTGACCAGTGCTAAAATATTATATATAAATTGGATCAGTGAATTTATTCCTATCCCACATTGTGTTACATACTGAAGATATTTCACGTAGACTGTTGACAGTATTCCCAGATCTCAAAATACACTCTCAAACTACAGCTTTTTGAAATCTTTGTACAATAATTAACATTTTCCAAAATGGCCACCACCTTGATGACGCCACAATATGCAAATTAGATGACAAATCAACATCTATCAGAAAGTTTGGTTCATACTGAAGATATTTCTCATTTACAATATGCCTTAATCTCAAACTACATTAAAATTATAGCCTTTTGAAACCTTGAAATCGAAATTGTAAAATTTGTTGAAAGAAATGGGCTTAGTGCTGCATGAAAATCACTTGTCAAAGGCCTTGGCTCCGCACCGTGCTCCTCTTTGCTGTCATTTTCGCAACATGTCCAGAAGTTCAACTTTTTAGCACTAACCATGTTGTGGGTTTAGTCCATGATTTTGTCAAGGAGAAAATTAGCATACAGCACTTACAGTCACACTGCAATCAGACATGGATTTACATTTGTCAGGCTGAATGCTGTGATACAGGAAACACGGCACAGAGATTACCCCTTAGCCAATCAGGACGCAGAACACAATACGCTGGTTCTTCCTTAGCCAATCAGGATGAACATTGCAAGTTCATATACAGTGAAAATCATGCTACAAATAAATCTACAAGACCGCGAAAAGAGAACTGCTATTCAGCTGAGGAGACACATTTTTCCTGTACGGAAGTTTCTGATCTGGTGTTTGTATGTAATTTTTTTTACTATCATCATGTTTTAGATTATAGATTAGACAGTAATGTTTTTGCACTTTATGATTTGAGAATTGTATACATGAATGTGTAAGAAAATTGAGGGGGGGATATCCCCCCTAGGGCCATGGCTAGGGGGGGACTGATCCCCCCCATCCCCCCCTCTGGAGGAAACCCTGGATGGGGTCCTGTCTCTCTCTGGCCTCTGATATTCTCTCTGATGGTAAAAATGTAAATTCCTGGACCAGCTTGCATGAATTGCAAGTTTGGGATCTCCCCAGAGCGACTCAATGATATAATAATTTGAAAATACATGGCTATAAATGGCCAATGATTACAGCAAAAATGTACCACAAGGTATCATGTTTGAATTAATAAAAAGAAAAAAGTCCAACAAAACAAGTAGCCTGACCTCGCCAGACCCTTGTAGTTCCACCATGCTCCACCAGAGGCGTTTGTGTGAAGCTCAGCGAACTACAAGGGTCTGGCGTGTCAGGCTACGAAACAAGTGCCAATACAAATCCCTTTCATCATCAAAAGTGAAACTGAAAATAAAACAAAAGGACATAGATATTTGCTGTTATCTGTAAATGTAAGGGGAAAGTATAAATTATAAAAGTTTATTAGCATTAGCATGAGATTGAGTGAAGTATAGTTCAGGATAGAGAAATGTGCGTGTGTGTAATGTTTAGCGAACAATATTGTTAACACCAAAGTCGGTTAACCACAGGACATAGTTTACCTGTTTTTTGTATAATTCTTGGTAAATGACGCTGGTGTCTTCCCGTGTGCTGCCAGGTGACCCGCCAGATCGTCGTCTTCCACCGCGCGGAGCAGACGGCCTTCAGCGACCGAGAGAAGGAGCTCTTTGTGAAGTTCTGCTCTGCGTTTGCCGACGACCTGCTGCCGTTTCTGAACCAGTGCCTCCAAACGCTGTTCCCCCCGAGTCAGCTCGCCCTCATCCTCGGTACGCAATATTACTATGTCTCTTCATTGATGTCAAGGTTGAGATTTTATTTTGTATTTCAAGTATAGAGTTGCGCTACACTTAATATTCACTCTTCTTTTCCCCACTGTGGGACGAATATAGGATCTCTTAGTGTTTATAACCTTAGTTTCAGGCCCGGAAATAATCAAACATCAAAAAAGAGTCACTCACTTACTAGAAACAAAATCCAGATCGTTCAACATTGTGATAAAAATGTGATGACTGTGGCTATATCCACACAAAGACAAAACGCTTATAATTTCAGAAACGTTTTCTGTAAACACGGAGTTAGCTCAGTAAATGTGTGTGTCCATATGGATGTAGTCAATACGCCTGAAAACGCTGTGAAACTATGCCAGACCTGTTGGTGTCGCAGTGACGCAATGACGGGATCAAGCCCAAACTTCCGTGACGGGAACTGGGCATGCGTAGAATTTTGTAAACAGACAACATGGCGAGTGGGCGAGCTGGTACTACATTAGTATGGACGGACGATGAGGTTGAACTGTTGCTTCGGGTCGCACTGGATTACAAAACCAAAACGCCGGCCTCGTATGGACGATACACTGGATTGATAAAGTATTTTTGCGTTTAGGCCTGAGCTTGACTTCGTGTGGACAGGGCCTGTATTTCACCCAGATTGGGTAAAATACAGTCCAACAAACTTGGAGAACCGATACTTCATGAGAGAGAGAGGGGAATACTGAAATCAAAAACAGAAAAAAACGGAATGCAAATGTAGGAGAAACATTTGTGTGAAGCCATTTGCATTTGTTGTTCTGGACTCAGGAGCTCAGGAACCAATGGTACTTCGGGGCTAAAACATTTTATATGATTGTTACAGCAGTTACCAAAGTCTGTAGTATCGATCAAATTATATTTATTTGTGTATAGCCTTAAATCACATCATCAGACACATTTGAATCACCAACCACAGATCAGAGAATCACAGAATACAGGAAATGGAATAATAACAAACTAATTTGTCCATAAGGAGGGGGACGACCACTGTTTAAAAATGTTAATAAATGTCCTAAGACCCTCCTGTATGGGCTTTAACACAAAAAACATCAGGGAGGCCCAAATTGAGAGGGCCAGGACTGAGGCTGTAGTACAAGAATCGAGGCTTTATTCAGGATTCTAACAAAATATTTCAAAAGCTCGTTGTTTGAAGAATTCAATTTTTAATAATGAATATATGTATTTCTTGTTTAATCAAATGTGACTGCCCCCTTTTATTCATTTAAGACTTGTGTTTCTCTCAGGTCTACCTCCCACTCAGCTTCAAAAATACGGTAATCTGGGCCGGATCAACATCGCCGCCATCACTGAACCTTTGGAGTTTGTTTTACCCAAAAGAGAGATTTTGGAAGATTCAGATCCACTACTACCAGAGCTTGACCTGACTTTAGACCTGGGCAGTCTCAGTCTCGAGCCCCAAACCCAGGAGCCTGAAGCTGAAGATTCCAAAACGCCTGAGCCAGAACCAGGCCCGGATCTGGATCCTGGGCCAGCGGCAGATCCCACACTGGAGGAGATACTCGGCCCTGATCCGGGTTTACAGAGTCCGTCAGACGACACGCAGACAGAGACGGAACTGGATGAAGACATTGAGGAGTTGTTGAAGTGAAGACTCGTATGAATGAATACTATAACTTTATACAGATGTTTACGTTCTATGGGAGAAACTATTTATACGAGAAACCTGTACTGACTTTGTATTGAGATGAATTAAATTAGCTTTCGGTAGTTTGGGTTTCCCTGTCCTGATCTTGATTAACATATGCCTTAATTGGTTGAGTTTTAAATAAAATTTAAGGCCTAAATAAATGTTGACCCGCTTTGTTTTTGGTGGCTTTAGTACAAACTAGTTGCTTTTGATTCCTAGTGGAACTTTTTTACGAATGAGCTCTTTCCACTTGCAACATGGCTGCCGTATTTTCCAAAATACAGAAATGTCACTTCTCTGGTCAACACGCTGGCTGTGTTGTTTGAACCTAAATTAAAATATGTATTAATATATAGACTATAGTCTGGTCTGGGACCCAATTTGAGGAACAATTGAAGCCATACAAATTGATAACCCTGTCTCATAGTATTGTATTTGTTTTATTTGTAACAAGGCATAAATAGTTTGGTCACACACTTCAAAGACTAGTTACAGTCGCACAGAATGCATCTTACTATTGGTACTCTTAATTTCATGTTCACCATAGGATAAAACATTCAAACCACAATTTATGAAGCTGAAAATACATAAAACTGGTTTGGTTCTATTAGTTTTTACATGCTGTAGGAGTGAAAAAGAGGATAAATCTGAGCCATGGGGTTGCGTTCGCGTGACATCACAACATTCCAAAGAGCCTATTGTTTTGCATTGTGGTGGAGGGAAGCAGAAATGTCTGTTCTGTATCTATGGTATTTGTCAGATTTCAGCCATTTACTCTGCAGTCCTGTTACAGAGATAAGATGAAGACTAATGTTACGGTCTGATTTGTTCACAAAATGTTACTCAAGACCTTTTTGGTTGGAACCAAAAAAACATGTATTAATAATGACAAAAGCAGTTGGGTACCCCAGCTTTTACTCACAAAACTACTGTCGCTCATGGCAACAAGTGATTATTCATGAGTTGCAGATTGACCAGAAAGTGTGTGTGTGCCATTAACCACAGCTGTAAAGAAAGAAAGCAGTTGCCTGATCCCAATCAGTCCAAACGTGCAGCTCACTTCTTCTTCACAAACTTCTTGCAAGCGGCGTTGGGGTTGGCGCGGCGCCGACCCGCTCCGCTCTGACCGTCGCGCAGCTGCAGGTTGGCGGCGCGGCTGTAGATGTCGTTCTGGCTGAAGGGCGAGGAGCCGGCCACATAGTCCGGGGCAAACACGTCGGTCTTCTGCCGCGCCTTCCGGGAGAGTCTCTGCTGAGGGAAGCGCTGGTCCTCCACCAGGTGAGGGTTATCCCCGTGTTTGCCACCCTGAGGCTGAGGCAGAGAGTACTGCGGGCACAAGCACAGGGTTCAGGTCCAGCGGGGGTTTGAGGGTTGCTATGGCAAAAGCTACTTATGCCATAGTTTAAGTAGTGTAACAAATCGTTTGAGGGAAAAAACAAAAAGGGTCGGTTTTATGACGCAGAGAAATGTGTGTTAGAGATCAAAATCATTGGTCTGTTTTATCATCATCATATTTGATCATCTCTTTGAGGTGTCTCTTTTTCCTCATCATCTGACTGATGTTTGATGGGACTGTCCATACTGAGACCCTGGCCCCCCCTGCTGTCTACCTCCTGCCTCACACAGGTTCTTCTGGCGTTCAGTCCATGAGCCTCTAATCACTGTTCCCTCCAATTGATTTCTTATAAATGCATTTACGACGACAAAAATAATTCCATATTAATATGACAGTTACTTTCTTGAGATTGTAACTTTTTAGCGAAGCTGGAATGCTGTGGGTGAGAACCCTGTTAGTGCACCAGAAAACTTCGAGGGCTACCCAGCCACTGTTATAGCGCGGGAGTAAGAGTGAATAAGGCCGGGTTAGTGAGTGTGTACCCGTAGTCCTTTGGGGTTAGTGAGTGTGTACTCTTATTCCCTTGGGGTTAGTGAGTGTGTACCCGTAGTCCCTTGGGGTTAGTGAGTGTGTACCCGTAGTCCTTTGGGGTTAGTGAGTGTGTACCCGTAGTCCTTTGGGGTTAGTGAGTGTGTACCCGTAGTCCCTTGGGGTTAGTGAGTGTGTACCCGTAGTTCTTTGGGGTTAGTGAGTGTGTACCCGTAGTCCCTTGGGGTTAGTGAGTGTGTACCCGTAGTCCCTTGGGGTTAGTGAGTGTGTACCCGTAGTCCCTTGGGGTTAGTGAGTGTGTACCCGTAGTCCTTTGGGGTTAGTGAGTGTGTACACGTAATCCTTGGGGTTAGTGAGTGTGTACCCGTAGTCCTTTGGGGTTAGTGAGTGTGTACCCGTAGTCCCTTGGGGTTAGTGAGTGTGTACCCGTAGTCCTTTGGGGTTAGTGAGTGTGTACCCGTAGTCCCTTGGGGTTAGTGAGTGTGTACCCGTAGTTCTTTGGGGTTAGTGAGTGTGTACCCGTAGTCCCTTGGGGTTAGTGAGTGTGTACCCGTAGTCCTTTGGGGTTAGTGAGTGTGTACCCGTAGTCCTTTGGGGTTAGTGAGTGTGTACCCGTAGTCCCTTGGGGTTAGTGAGTGTGTACCCGTAGTCCCTTGGGGTTAGTGAGTGTGTACCCGTAGTCCCTTGGGGTTAGTGAGTGTGTACCCGTAGTCCCTTGGGGTTAGTGAGTGTGTACCCGTAGTCCCTTGGGGTTAGTGAGTGTGTACCCGTAGTCCCTTGGGGTTAGTGAGTGTGTACCCGTAGTCCTTTGGGGTTGAGCACTTTGGGGTTTCTGGAGAAGTGCATCTGAATGAATCCGTCCTCGTTCACCGTCACCGCTAACTTCTTCAGAGTCCTGTTGCCGCAGTGAGGACAGAAGACCTTCTCCATGTGGGTGGTGGTCCTGGAGAGAGACCACACAGTTACATTATAACAAAAGCAGGGGGAGGTTCTCAATGTTCAGAGCCTACGCACTTGAAGCAGGCGTGGCAGCGCAGGATGTAGTTCCTGGCCTGTTTGATCACCATCCCGTTCACAGACAGAACGTGGAGTCCAATCTGAATCAAGACATTCTGAGGAAGAAACACATTCAGGATGTAAACACAAGAACTGTCACTAATCATGTTATTAATTGATAAGTAGAGGATCCCTCGCTCAGTGTTTCCTCCAGGTTTCTCGCTTATTTCCCACTAGGTGTGTGAGTGGTTCTTTGTGATGCAGGAGGGTCTAAGGACAGTGATGATCTGGGACATTGATGAACATTGAACATTTATGGACACTGGTCATCCTGCTTCCTTTGGACTAATGGCTCGTTATTATTGCATTGCGTTTGATTCTCTGATTTGATGTTGACAAATTCACAACTTTGATAAGTTGTGAATTCGTGGGCAATATACAAATAACTGAACTGAATTAGTTGTTTAGAGAAAAAACTTGAATAGTGAGTAAGTTGTTGGAGTAGTTGGTGGAACGTTTCTCTCAGCCCAAATAGTGACTTGCAGGGTTCTTTCTGTCATGACTGCAAAAGACAAGTTTTACAAGACAGACAGTGTGAATCAGACAACAACATGCTGTCTTAATAAAAAACAAATATTCGACTCTTTGAGCTGAGAGCTGATTGGCTGATTAAGGGTGGTCCTGTCTTTTCACTTTTCTGTCTGAATCTAAAGATGTGACAGAGGCCAGACATACATGCACGTGAAAACTAGTGACAGAAGCAAACTCTTCTAAGAGCCAGAGACTAGTTTTAAAGTTAGTTACACCAGCTTTAAATCCCACAATGTGATAAACACCAAACCCACACTAAGCAGCTTTACCTGCATGGCGAAGTCGGTGGTGAGACAGCCCACGGTGACGTCCTCTGCTTGGCTCCAGTCTCCGGACTCCAATTTAACCTGTTTGATGTTACTGGGAGTGATCCAGCCGCCGCCATCTTCCTCTTCCTCATCTTCCTCTTCTTCCTCCTGTGGTTCATTCTCCTTGTCAGAGTCCTCGCTGAGACCGGAGTCCAGTTTAGGCTCTGAAATGCCGCTGTCAGACTGCGAAAACAAAACATGGTAAGTGAAGGAAACTGTTGCATCATGGGGGTAATTTAAACAAAATCATTGAGTCATGGAGTATTTGAAAGCTGGGGTAAAACTCGAGTGCGACACATTTGTAAACAATGTGGTTCACTGCTGAAATGCGATCAGACAGAAGACTGAGGGAAAGCCAGAGAGAGACCAGCGAGGGAGGCCAGAGAGGAGCGAGGCCAGAGAGAGCGAGGCCAGAGAGAGCGAGACCAGAGAGACCGAGACCAGAGAGAGCGAGACCAGCGAGACCAGCGAGAGCGAGACAGCGAGACCAGCGAGAGTGAGACCAGCGAGACCAGCGAGAGCGAGACCAGCGAGAGCGAGACCAGAGAGCGCGAGACCAGAGAGCGCGAGACCAGAGAGCGCGAGGCCAGAGCGAGGCCAGAGAGAGCGAGACCAGAGAGAGCGAGACCAGAGAGAGCGAGACCAGAGAGAGCGAGACCAGAGAGAGCGAGACCAGAGAGCGCGAGACCAGAGAGCGCGAGACCAGAGAGAGCGAGACCAGAGAGCGCGAGACCAGAGAGCGCGAGACCAGAGAGAGCGAGACCAGAGAGAGCGAGACCAGAGAGAGCGAGACCAGAGAGAGCGAGACCAGAGAGAGCGAGACCAGAGAGAGCGAGAACAGAGAGCGAGACCAGAGAGAGCGAGACCAGAGAGCCAGACTTTAATTAAAGGTAACAGTCATGTTATACTAGCGTTTCAAAAAAAGAAACGCTAAGTTTCAGTCTCAGTGAGAGACTGAGATCTCACCAATAAACTCAGCAGATCCTCATCGAACGAAGGCAGCGGTTCTCTCCAGAAGTGGAAACTGCTGAACTCATCACTGCTTGTCGTCGTTTGAGATGTTGTGCCTGTGTGCGTCGGCCGCTTCTCTGGTCCAGTCTCTGTGGAGTCCTCTGCCACTGGGTCCTGGAACATTCATAATGATGTACATAGCACCAGGGCGGTCACGGATTAGGTCGTCAGAGATTGAGCTGACGGTAGTTGTGACTTAAACTTATTGATCACATTTCATAAAATAGTAAATGTAGTTCAGAATATTAAGATGTTTTTAGTTGAATAGATCCTGCATAATACATCGAAATAAGTTCCTTCAAAATCTATAATAAAGGCATAGACTGATCGAATGTACACAGATGGACAAATGCTAACCCGCTAGCTCCTAATGACTTGCATGTACAACTAAACTAACTCAGTAACTGTTTGTGTCACCCCCCTTATGGGTTTCAAAAATCTGTGTTTAGCGCTCTCTCTGATAGGGAACGTGAGCTGGCTTTAGACCCTCGTGAGACAGGTTAGTTTTACCCTACTGATGATGTGTTGTTGCAATAGTAACAACACATCATCAGTAGGGATGTGATGTGTTGTAGATGTAAGCAGCGAAACAGCCATATTGTGATTATTACGAGCCACAAGGTGTTGGTGTCTAGGAGTGTGGCTCAATAACAAAATTAAAACCGGGTGTGGAACAGAGACGGGAGGCGGAGGTCCATAAGTTTATTAAACTTTTTATTAAAAAGGTGCAAAAGGACCCACTAGTCCAATGGACGGTCAAAGTGGAAGAGAGAGAGAGCCTGGTCTGGATCCAGGCCCTTTATGCCTCCCAGCTGATTACCCTACAGGTGTGAGTGGGACGTCACTAAAAACTTACCAATCAGGAGGCTTCTACCGCCGATTTAGGATCCAGATTCAGCAGCGACTAGTGCGAGAGGAGACAGACAGGTGCTACCCCTGATTGGTGCTTGGTATCCCGGCCGTTACCACCACCAACATTAGCAAAAATTAAATTAAATTGGGCTGCACGTTCCCGCTCTTTTAGCCTGTTCAAGCTAGTGCTACTCGGCTTGTTGTTTACGGAACTAGCGTCTCACAAAATGGATCGCACATTTGCATGTGGATGGCGTGACCATAGAAGAATGATAAAACTAGGAAGCACGGAGGACGAGACTTTCTTTGGCTATTTTGCTGTGTAAGCAGTAACCGGTAACGAAGACACAGGAAGTTTCAGGTTAGCCTCCGCCGCTTGTTTACCTCAGCTGTCTGTGTTAACGAGAGACCTGTAGGAAAGTGGGGGCCAGTGGTCCGCTGTGATTGGTCACAATCTGGTCCCAAAACAAATTGTCTTCCTTGTTGCACAAAAACTCGATCTAAAATAAAATGACACGACATCACAAACCAGCGCTACTTATTCTTCAAAAGGATGTATATCCCAATGCACTGCATGGATATGGATTGAATTTTTGTAATGAATATAAAAATAAAGTGAGATAATGCAGCTTTAAGGCAAACACTATGGTGACATCACACTCTGTCTGTCCACTCCACTTTAGTTTAGTTTTAATAATCATCGCTCTCACCAGTAAACTCAGCAGGTCGTCACTGAGTGAAGGCAGCGGCTCCCTCCAGAAATTAAAACTGTTGAACTGTTCGGTTTCGTTGCTCTGTGGCTCCGAGCAGGAGTTTTTCCGTGTGTGTGATGGTGTGCTTTTTGAACTGGGGGATTTCTGAAAAAACAAATAAATACACAGGGTTTGTATGAGGCTCACTGGTCTGGCTGTAAGACGTCCAGGCTCTTGCAGACATAACACCAGGTGCTTTTATAGAGCCAACACCAATGCCTCAGTCAGTGAGGACTGTGTGGTTCCTGTTTTCGGACAGTCCACCTTTTCATCTAATGAAACTATGGAGCACTCATCCCACTAACCTAAGACTACAAAACAGACTAAGGGCACGGTCACAAAGGTTTTTACAAACGAACTAGGCCAAGTGTCCCGGATCGTCGTCACAGGGGTGTGAAAACGGCCCGCTGTCACATGAACGTGTTGTCTGAACCGTGCCAGGGAAATCTTACCGAGCTGTCAGCTACAGTAGCTAACAGCTCAGTACGGATCGCGTTGTTTAGGGAAAGATACATCTCACACTCGTCCAAATTGCTCTGATGCAAAGTGCTGCAGTTCAGTGGGTAACATGTGAATGCACAAGTGTGTGTTTGTGAGTGCACCGCAGACATGAGTGCGCACACACACAAACTCTTTAGCAACGAGCGTAAGAGTGCTGAGAAATGAATGAAAGAATGAAAAGTGGGGAGTATGAGGAGAGCGACCGCGGACAGAGAGGTTACAAGTGTGTGTGTTTGAGTGTGTTCTGGTGATTAAATAAAGACTGATTCTTGAATGTCTGAACTGTTATTGCAATAGCACCACACTGAGAGCGAGGGTCAGGACAGAAGAGAGCTATACCCATAGGAAACGCTTTTCTTTGGCTCTGGAGCGACACTCCCCCTGCACCCCTCGACCACGGTCCGGGGCTTATATGAAAGGTTTAACACAAGCGGAGAATACGAAAGTGAAGGAGAGACGTGTGAAAATGCCCGTCACAACGGAAGACTTAATGTGACGCACAATTTCAAGTCCCCACCACACCTCATCCCCCACTCCCCACCACCCGCGACACTGACCCCCCTCATCTGCGCTGGGAAGCGGGCCCTGGCCGAAGTTTTTAACCGCGCCAGAGCACAATTCCAGGAATTGTGCTCTGGCGCGAATGCCGCGGTCAGATGGCACCTAAAGCCCGGATCTACTCGTGAAGCGGGCCCTGGCATACTTTAACCGGGCTTTAGGCTGCGCATGTGACCGCAGCCTAAAATATCTTGACCAGAGTCTGAACCTGTGGCTGAGATTGCAGCAAAGTTGTTCACGTGTTCAAAGTGATAGTCTGGGCAGAGAGGTACCTGATCTGAAAAAAATAAAAATAAATAACAACCCAAGTTCCCTCCCCCTTCCTTTCTGATTGGTCCTGAAGTCGCGCCTACTTTTCCGTGCACGTACCCGGTGAATGGGCCAAGACGTGCGGAGGAGAGAGAAAACAACCAGTGTCAACGATGTAGTTATTGAAGGTAGGGACACATCTTCTGCTCTCGAGCTGAGTGTTGATCCATGGCTGCACTTGGGACTGATGGTGGAGGCTTGAATCAGAGGCTCCGTGAAAACAACTGAGCATGCCCGCAGATACGAGTGTGCGTTCGTGATGATTGACAGCCGTTAGCATTACTTAATTGGTTCAGGTGGACGGCAACGTGGATTTTGAGCCATTGCTAAGATAAGGGAAGGCTTATTTTTTACATTTACATTTAATCCCAGAAAGTCAATTTAATACGATTCTTCAAATTTGTAGAGTTCCAAACTATAACTTTAATAAATTGTGCAATTGATACATTTTATATTAGTGCATCCGGGCTCTCCAATGGAACTGTTGCGTCCATATCAAATAAATAATAGGTAGAGTTTTAATAAATTAGTTTTATTTACCTTGGATGGAAAGTGGAACCCTGCCACATTGACTGGTGTCTCTGGGTGACGTCTGGTGCTTTGAATATTGACCTGAAGTAAATAAGAAAATATGTAAAATGACAGAAAATAAAAGTATACTTCACCAAATGTGTTAAATATTATTATTTTGCCCCAAATGAATCAGCATTGGTCTAGTTCAAGTGAAACAGACCAAGAAACCAGCAAACATGCCTTAAGAAGGCCTAATAAGACTTTTCAGGACCTTCACATCTGGTTCCTTCTTCAGATGCTGTGCGCCCACATGTTCCAGCTCCAGCTGATACGTCAGAGCCAAGACTTTGATGTCGGTGGCAGACAAACTTGCATAGTCTCCGGTCTTCTTGGAAAATTCTGTCACTGAAAAACAAACATATGTATAAAACAGCCTCAGGTGCTGTTTACAGTAAAACATTAGAGTTGGGTATCGGATTGGCCTTTCGTTTACATGGAGACAGTGTTTCAAGTGAAAACGTAAGTGTTGAGAAACAGCCTCCAGACTGGATCAGAACGTATACACTACTGTCTGTGGCGGGGGGCTGTTTCACAGCTGTGTGAAGAAAAAGGTGTGTATTATCCCCGCACGTACATAAGGACATGCGCAGTAGCCGAGAACTAATGCTACGTCTGCATTCAGCCCTACACGGAGGAGGATTCGGCTCCTTTGTCCAAACAAAACCACACTAAGCTCTAGTTTTAGTTTCCATTTTCACAGCTGCTGTTAAATTCAGAATGATGTTGGTGCATTTTTTCACGTCTTTGCAGTGGCCTGAGGAGGATTTTGTTCAGGAAGTGATTATAGTGCTGGGGGTTGTGCGTGTCGTTTTGTAAAGTTCCACTTCCCACTACTGGCCAGGCGCTAGAACCACATTGCTTTCAGTCGTTGTGTAGACCAGGGGTCACCAACCCCACATTATAGCATTATCTATAAATAGTATTGGTCCCGGTGCCTGTGGACCCAGTCTTTCATCTCTACCACTTTGTCTCCACGACTTTGTCTCCACGACTACAGGTCTGTCTTTGACGAGGGAACAGTGTGGTCATTTTGGAGAGTATGTAGCATAGCTGTACCTGTCCGTATGTGTTCCGGAAGTGGCTCTTTGAACTTCAGGTCGTACGGCAGGAAGGACAAACTCCGTCTGGTCGGTTTGTCCCTGATTTCCTCTACTACGTCCTTTAGAGTGTAGATGGTTTTACCGATCTCCTGAAAAGACATAAATACAAGTAAAATTAAGACATTTAAAAAAAAAAACAAGGACTCCCACAATTATGAAACTACGGGAACTCCCAGCGCCATCATTTTGACTGCTCTCATTTAAACCAATGAAATTCTGAGAAATGGCCCTAAAATGTTAAGTTTTTCAACAGATTTAAAAAAAGTAATTCATCAAGTTTTTTTTAGAAAAGAAAAGATACATTTTATTTACCTCACAATGAAGGAATATACATGTCATATTTGGCATACATAGAATCACTAAGGTTGTGCAAAAAGAGAAGAAATGTGCAAACAGTTCCTGTCAAAGATTAAAAATATAGTCTCTTTTGTGCAAGTGATATGTCCAATACAAGTGTCTGTCCGAGTGCAGGTCATTCAAAGGACTTATTGTACAGTATGAAGCCGTATGAAGGCCCTGGGATTGCTCTTCTTGCTCTGAGGGTGTCTCAATCTTTATCTTACTCTACAGTTCTGTGCAGTGGGAGGCGTTGTCCATGATGGAGAGGAGTTTGACTAGCACCCTCCTGTCCCTCACCTCCTCCACAGAGTCAGAGCGTAGCTGGCCCTTCTAACCAGCTTGCTCAGTCTGTTCCAGCACACTGCAGCGTAGTGGATAACAGAGGCTACCACATAGTAAAAGTGAGAAAAGGTAACAAATGACTAAATGCTAAAACTGGTGAATATAACTTTGAATACAGCAAAAATCAGTTTGTTGAAAGACTACCAAATACTAACTGGGAGAAAGTAAACATGTTGCTATGGTAACTAGTACCGGCTCTACTGTGGGAGGCAAAGGTAGAACTACTCTGGTAATTTCATAAGAATAATGACATAGAAATAAAATACATATAGATACAGAACAAGTCAAAGTTATGAAGACCAAAAACGTACAAAAGCAAAGTAATTACACTTACAAAGCGGTCAAATTGACTCCCGGAGTTCTAATGACATACAACATACGTAGAGTAAGTAAAATAAAACAAAATAAAAAAATACAATATCATCTATGCTTGGAATAGTGGTCGTCACTTCATTTAGAACCAGAATATCTCAAATATTTATTGTATTTACTTATAACTTAACCTGCTCACCACATTTAAAGGCCCGTTATTACAGTATTATTATTCTGTAACAGCGCCCCCTGTGGCCAATAACGTTGTAGGCCATCTCCTCGAGTTATTTCATAGGAAAGAGACACAATAGAGGGTAATATCATGAATACATGTAAAGGACAGATGTTACGTGTTCATGATGTAATAGTTTGAATCAGCTCGTGTTATTGTCGCCAGATCCTTCTGAAGTCTTTTGACGTCTCCTTTCGCTGATCTATCGCCACACAAAGCGACACGCGGCTATAACCCCACAGCGCAGTTATACGTGTTATATGTGACGGTTTTGAGTCTTAAAAGGGAGAGTATTTCACCTGAAGAGGAGCTTTCTTCAGAAATGCTCCCGCATCTGCGACAACATGCTCCACCAAGCCGGGCGCCATGTTGGACTGAGGGCGGAAGATGGGGGACCAATCAGAACAACGGATCAGTACACACGTGGTCTGATCGCAAACCGCAAAACGTAGTCTGTACATTATGATATATACAGTCTATGATTATGATATAATACATCTATGAGAAGGGTGTGTTATTATTAATATTAATAATATTAAATAAGGACAAAATACAATGTGGTCCATAGTTAAAATAAAAAAATCCAGTACACACAGTATATTGCATAATGAAAAATAAATATGTACAGACAAAAACAAAAAGAGAATATTACAGCTGCTGTACAGTGTAATGGCATGACCTCTAGTTAGTCCATAATTTGAGTTTCTGCAAACTGGACAACGATGAGCAGTGTACATAGGTGAGCATTAAGATCTAAATAGAGTTACCATAGACTGTAAATATTAATTATTACTTCAGGAGAGCACATAAGTAGCAGCATATTTGATTGGCCATAACTGACACAGCTGCCTGTGCATGTACTTGTCATCAAATAGGTCACTGGTGATGTAGTGAGCAAGGAAATTCACCTCATCTGAACTATTTAAAATGTTCCCGGATAGAAGAGTATGTGTGAGTATGTGTGAGTATGTGTGTGTGTGTGTGTGTGTGTGTGTGTGTGTGTGTGTGTGTGTGTGTGTGTGTGTGTGTCACTTGTTTTCAACTCCTGGTGGGGTTCATAACCTGATATTCCACTCACGTCATGGGGACCTGGTTTTACGTTGTGGGGCACGAACACCGGTGTTTTGTCGAGAAGTACACCCTTGTTGAATATGTTACTGTTTATTCGACAGGGGAGGCCGTCTCGACAGAACACCTGTTGACGAACTCATCGCTTCTCCGCTCTGAATATCTGCCGAATATCCAATACCCAACCAACTTCACCACGGTACCAAACCGCACGTTTACAGTACAGTCTATGGTCTACTGCTGCAGATGGAAGAGAGTTGCAGCGGGTCCTTAAATTATGTCAAATTTATATATTAAAAAAATAGAATACACTTTGTCTGTTGTGCTTGAAGACCGCGCTTTTTTCAACGGGTGTCAGCAGGAGACGTACGAAGGTAGAACCCCGGAGGATAAGAACCACTGTGTTATTACTTTATATCAAATTATTCTTGAAATGTGAGGAGTTCTACCTGTAACTCCCAGAGAACCACAGGAAGAACGTTTAGCAAAAGTTAAGAGGTAAGAATGGCTCATTTGCAGTCACTTGACCAAATTAGGTAAAGTTATCAGATTCGGACTTCCTTAGTCAATAGTTCACAAAAGGTACTTTGTTAAACGAAAGTGATTGTGCCAAAATGATCACCTCTGCATGGCTAACTACTAACTACAACATCGGTTTTTCTAATCCAATGCGCTGTTTTATTGCAGAGAAATCCATTGAATCCAATGCCACAAGAAAAGGAATTGGATTTGAAAAATCAATGTTGTAGTAGTTAGCCTATATAGAGGTGATCATTTTGGCACAAATTGCTTTACTTTTGTGAGCGATTGACCGTGGAAGTCCGAATCTGTGAATATTAATGGATAATAATATTAGCTTAATTACCTAATAGCTTAAATCTATATGAGTTAGCCGCCAAATGCATGGTCAACTGACGGCACAATTTCCACTGAAAACAATTATGGACATTGTTTGTTTTCTTGTGAATGGTGTCAGAGCATAGACATTTGAAGAGTTCAGAAATTACAAATCCCTGGAGGTTCATGGACTTTTTATCCAATCCAATCCGCCAATCCAAACAAGACCAGCAACAACAGAGACATGACACGGATAGGACCGGTACATCATGCACAACATAAAGATAATTTTGCTCTGTGTTTGTTCCTGTTCAGACTTTACACAGCCTGTAGTTCACATTACCATCACAGAGGATACAGAACCTCATCCACAAATACCACAAAAGACTCACACTACTGAGAACAAAGACAAAAGAGAGAGGTATAGCCACCCTGCCCAGTACAGGGACTCCAGGTAGAATCGAGCTGTTTTGTTTTTTGGTCATTCTGCACACACTTAGCTTGTGAAACAATTCGGGCGTTCTGCTCTCCCAAAATTCCATCCGATGGGCGGGGGAGCGACTGAATTTTGCGTTGCATTATGGGTAACACTTGCCTTCGCAACTTCCGGTTCTCTCTGCCCGGCGCATTTTCTCTAAATGGTTGAGTGTTTTCGTCATTTTCTGTATGCAAATACATTCCCGTCTTTAACTAGTGGCATATCGCGCAAATCATCCGTCCAATTCACATTCTTCCCTCTTAGCTGAACTTCATTCTCATTGTTACCATCTGTCACTCGCACACACAGCCGTTTTCGTTCACTCTGCTCGCTGTCATCTTCTTCTAAATCTTCATAAACACCATCCGCTCGTTGAACTAGCAACAACAATTCCTCCTTTCGTTTTCCCACACTGCAAATACCCTTTCGCTTCAACCTTTCACGCAATTCAGGCACTGTCAATCGCTTGTTGTTTTCGTGAGCCATATTCGCCATTGTATGAAATCAACCGGAAGTGAACTGGGCAACAAACGGTGTCATTTTTTGATCACAGCGCCGCTCAGTGGATGAAATTTTGGGAGAGCAGAACGCCCGATTTAACCTTTTCCTGTGTCTTTGACAGATCTTCTCAGTCCATCATAATGAGTGTCAAGTGTGGGAAGACCTGGTGCTTTGCTCACACACTCAAAAGACATACAAGAGTCCACACAGGAGAGAAACCATTCAAGTGTGACCAGTGTGGAAAAGCTTTTTCCTACACAGTACATCTCAAAGTCCACAACAGAGTCCACACTGGAGAAAAGCCCTTTGAATGTGACCAGTGTGGACAAGAGTTTGCTCATGCTAACTCCTATAAATATCATCTGAGAATCCACACTGGAGCAAAGCCGTACATCTGTGAGTATTGCAGTAAAGGATTCAGATCTTTGTCAAGCCTCTCAGTTCACCGTTGAACCGACACGGGACACAAGCCTTACATCTGTGAGACCTGTGGGAAGACTTTCACTCGTTTAGGGAATAAAGAACGACATGTGAATATCCACACTGGCTTCAAACCATTCGCCTATGAGACCTGTGGGAAGACTTTCAGATTCTGGTCAAGTCTCCGGAAACACAGTAGAACCTGCCCACGTGAAGAGTGCAGCAGCAGCAGCTCGGACCAGAGCAGGAGGCCTGAAGAAGGAGGAGCTGAGGCTGGATCGTCTGAGCCCAGAGTCAGGCTCAAACAGCTGGAGATCAGGCTCCACCGGCTGCAGACTCAGAAGTAAAAGACCAGTGGAGATCCAAAGTGCCTGAAAACACTATGGCGACAAAGTTTTAGTTAAAGAAGTCAAAGCGGAGAAACCCAGACTGAGTTACTCACCTCATCTCTAAGGAAGCCACTCTGCAGAGGAAACTCATCTTGTTCTTTTGTGACCAGAGGAGTGGTTAATCCAGAGCTCAGACTGCAGACGCTGCATCCTCTGTACCACATCAGTCCAACCCCATTGCGGTCTTTAATATCTGAAATTGTAATGTTTATTTAGTTCAATTATTTTTGTATTTATCAGTTTTCACAGCTGAAGCAGACGTTTCGATTTTTGACAGTTTGAAGTTAAATCTGAGCAGATTTTTGTTCCTGACCAGTTTGGATAAGTGATGTTTTACTCAATGTATATAGTATTTGGTGTTCTGCTATTTCCATCAATTCAGTTTACAAGTTTACAAACACGAAGATGACTGGAAATTCCCACATTTTGGTTATTTATAGTTCTTACCTTTACTCACTTTTAATACAAATGAAATACAGAAAAAACAGCTGTAAAGGCTAAATGCTAACTACTGACAGTAAACCGCGTGTTGCTATGGTAATTAGCACTGGTTATTCTCTAGTGGAAAACCAGGCTGAACCAGGACCAGTCTAGACCATGTTGGTTGCAGCTTGCCAGGGAGGTAGAACTCACACTTAAAACATGTTTGAACAATCAGAAAGTGTCTACATGTAAAAGCAAACTCCAGCTAAGTTTCCGATTTGGCCTGAAATCTGTGGTTTATCGCTCTCTGTGATCCTGGTTGTTTATACTGTGATATTGTTGTTTATTTTGTCTTTGTCCCATTGTGGAAAGCCGACACGGGTCATAACAACACACCGACCTTTCCCACTCTTGTCCCGGGTGAACACAGTTTGATCAAGTTTTGAATGATTTCTTTTTCAATTATTTTAAATGGAATTGTTTTGATTGTGACATTTCCAGTGGTTGTTGTTTCATTGTTTGATCACATTTAGATACAAATAAGTACAGTGCCTGAAATGTGGCGAAATGTTGAAAGGTTCAATACTTTCGCAAGGCACTGTATTTTGTTCTAATTATTGTTATAGCTTTTTGTTCAGTTTCAGTGTTATTTTGTAAAATAACGATTCCAGAAGTTGAAGAGGTCAGCAAATATTAATATTGACCGTAAAAGTTTTAAATAAAGTTATTTTCAAACACATTTGACCAAACCTGGAGCTGAGAGATGAACACCGAAGCTCGATTTGGATGTAGCAACCATAGACTGTATATATAGCAACACAAACAGTAGAAATGGCGCCATCTCTTGGCTGTTTGACATAATGTCTAACAACTGTTTAGCTAGAACACTCGGTTCTAAACGGTGAGTAACCTTACAGAGAAGTGTGCAAAAATACATTAGGAATAGTCCTGTATAATGGGAATGGGAATATCTGATATGTGAATATCATATAATAAGAATCATATAATAATGTGTCTTCGGTTGCAGTGGCAGCCTTTTGAGCTCAGACCTCTCCAACACACACACGTTCCCTGGGCAGCTGAGAGATAGTGCCTCCAGTCTTCCTCTGGTCTCCTCCCGGTGAGACACGCCCAGAACACCTCCCCAAGAAACAATAACATCGACTCTGAATGTAAACTGCAGGTAGCTTTCAATGACGCTCTGAGGATGCTGTTAAAGAAGCCCAGAACGACTCGAGCGAGTGAGTTGTTCGTGAGCAACAGAGTGAACACACTGAAGTCTGTCCTGAGAAATGCAATGTTTGGTTTTATTCGCCGATTGAACGAGTCTGTGAACCTGGTTGTTGTTGTTTTGGTGAATGTCAAGTTCAGTACAACACGCTGTATTTCTCAGTTCTGGGAACACTGGTACAAGTGTCTTTGTAAATGAGTCCTTATACTTTGCTATTTTATTTTTTACGTTTCTGTGTCTTGTGGTGTCCTTGTGTTGTCTCTTGTATGGACCTTTAGTCCGAATAAAGATTATTATTATTATATTTTTTCACTGTTCATTTGCATAGGATGAACAGTGAAAAAAGATAATAGAGTATTTTTGTAAATATATAATTATTTCAGAAAATATGCTGTTCTCTGCATTACAGCCCGTTGATGAGTTTATCCGTTTTAAGATATGTTATTTTAAAAAAAAAAATCCTCTGGTCACTGAGGTCACGTGACATTTGTTTACGCTGACACAAGATGGCGGCGCGCTGGAGCAGTGAGAATGTGGTGGTGGAGTTCAGAGACGCGCAGGTATTTTTCTTAAACACAATTGAACTCGTGCAGCCGTGATACGTGTGCTCTAGTCTGTAGTAAGAGTCAATGTGACAAACAGCGGTGATCTCACAGATTATAGGAATCAAATCACACCACAGACACACTACAAACAAACACAAGAAGCCATATCCTACAGCACGCTTCAGCAGAACACATGACACACACACGCATTAACACATTCACGCCAATCCAAACAAGACCAGCAACAACAGAGGCATGACACGGATAGGACCGGTACATCATGCACAACATAAAGATAATTTTGCTCTGTGTTTGTTCCTGTTCAGACTTTACACAGCCTGTAGTTCACATTACCATCACAGAGGATACAGAACCTCATCCACAAATACCACAGAAGACTCACACTACTGAGAACTGGGGAAAAGAGACTTAAGATAAGGGTCAAAAGAGGAGTTTCCATTTCAAAACCATATGTATTTGACAATAAACTGCGAACAAGGATTTTGCATTATCTTTCACAATCTCTGAAATACATCCATGGAACGCATACAGATTCAGATTCATTTATTTGCGATTTGCAGTAAAACCACATAGGAAAAACTGTGCAAGACTACCCCAGTGTGCACCACCATACTCTCACTCTCACACACAGACACACACACTCTCTCTCTCAGACACAATGGGGTTTTACATATGGATGAAAGCGAATGACAAACAGTATAATAGTTTTCCTCGTCACAGCAGACTGCAGGTGAACTGAATAATGAGATGAATCATTGTGTTGTTTTCAGGCGACGGCGATGTCAGTGGACTGTGTGGGAGAACACGCTGTGCTCTCAGGGTAAGTGACCATAGAGCCCTGTTCACAAAATCCCTGTTTCCACCAGCCCTACTCTGGTGGAAACAGGGATACTGGACCCAGGAATTTCCCCCGGATACTGTTCTGTTGTGGGAAGGTTGCTAGGATACAGTACCAGATACTAAAGCGTAATGGAGGAGAGTATAGTAGAGAGCCACTTTCTTTTTTAATTCAATCAAAAACATAAATATATTTGCAGTAATTACTAGACTATAAGCCGCTCCTTTAAGTTTTTTTTAACCCTGCGGCCAGTGTATGTATTTTCATTCTGTTATATCTGTCTATCAGTTGTTAATTTCCGGAGCAGACGATGCAGCACTCATTCCTGCTTCAGAGTGTTTATGTGAACAGCCGAGAGACACAAGGAAGAGTAGGTTTATGTGATTAGAGCCGTACAAAATCTTAAATATACACAATGGTGAAATACATGTTGCTTAGAGTTTTCTCACGTAGATATTTGTTCCCAAACCGTGCCGGCCCTAGTGTGATATTGAAGCCGTTGTGTGCAGCCGCCGCTTCCTGTACATGGTGAACCTGGAGAGTCCGTCCGAGACCCAGAGGAAGATCAGCCGCCAGAGCAAGTGGGACGTGGGGACGGTGCAGTGGAACCCACACCGCTCAGAGGCCCACGTCTTCGCCGCTTCGGTCAGAAAACTGTTTTACTTTTTGTTTTCATATTTTAGAAAATGCTATACTTTAGAAGTGTTTTATTATGCCTTATTTTATTCTCTGCTTTTGACTTGTTTGCACCGAGAGCCAAAGCAATAGGGTTTGTGCAATCGTTCGTGACTTCATTTACATGGCAATGAAAATTATTTTGATTCTGATTCTGAAAGTGGCAACAGACTGTTCGCTTTGTGAAAGTGGAAATACTGGCGATGCATCTGGGGATTGCATTTTTGTCATCTTTACAAAACAACTCAAGCTCTGCCAGATCCGATGTAGAGTGTTTCACTTGGATTTTAATATGATTCGTGTTAAAGCATTCTATTGAATTAAAAGTCTTGTGTTCAGGGAAATAGCACCACAAGTGTTTTCTGATTTTAGCAGCTTTTGGTCAAGATGGTCCTGTTTTTGACTCCTTTCACTTTCCTTGTTTTAATGGTACAAAATGTGCAAAAGTTCAAGCTGTATCGACATTTTGACAAGGCAGTGTATATTGAAATAATCCAATATTCTAGTAGATTAAGCGGTGAGTGTCTGTGTTTGTCCAGAGCAACCAGCGTGTGGATCTGTACTCCTGGAGGGACGGCAGCGGAGAGGTGCACACGTCTCTACAGGGACACACCAGAGTCATTAGGTCAGATTGTTCTCCTCTGTCAAATACTTATCTCCATCCATGCTGATATCAGGAACTTCTGTCTAATTGAACTGTTTTCAAACTCATTACCCTATAAGGAACAGTATGTCATCATTTAAGTCTAAGTGATATCTGCTTCTTGTACATAACAGGCCACATGTACATATCAGACCTTTGCTGAAGAACAGTTTGAAGTGGACATTTCCTTAATGAAAAATGCAATGGACACAATCAAACAGATTCAGCAGGAATAATGACACCCTTGCTTGGGTTGCCAGTTTATTAGCTGAGATGTAGCTGGTTTTGGCTCTATGTCTTTTACTTTTTGAATAAGAAAATTCACAAACTAATGAATAGCTCCACAGATAAAAAAAAGAAGTATCATATGTAGCACACACTATTTGTACGGTTTCTAGATAATCTACAGCAAGTGGATTCCTCAGTAATCGGAGGAGAAAGATTCTTGATTAGAGCACAATAAATAGTAATACATAATGTCCCTTTAAGATAAAAGTATTGCCTCCACATTAGATTTGAGAAGATTCCAGTCCATAGTAAATAATTTCACATTTTAATACATAAAATAACTAGGGCCAGGACTTTAACGCGTTAATTATTAATTTTGTGTAATAATTCATTCATTCATAATAAATTCAAAACAAAGAAGCTGATGTACTGTATTTCTAAATATGGTATTGCTGCACTTAATGGCAAAAACTACACTGGTCTGTTGGACTTGAACATAAATAAACAATATTTTTGTTGCTTAAGCTTGTATGCAGTCATTATTCAATGGTATACTAAAAATCAATGTGAAAAAAATTACTCCTCACTGTTCACAGGTAAAATACATGTATCTATATTCAATTAAAATATAATTAATTTCGATTAATTATTTTTTTCATTCGAGTCCTTGCCTTAGAAATGACCAAAGTAAATATTCTGAAAATGTTTAAGAACCAACACAATAGGTCTGACCACACACACACACACACACACACACACACACACACACACACACACACACACACACACACACACACGCACACGCACACGCACACACACACACACACCTACACACCTACACACCTACACACACACACACACACACACGTTTTTGTTACCTGGTGGGTCCCTTTGACAGGGCCGTTCAGAATGGGACCCATAGACATAATCTTTTTTTACTGGGACTACTTTAAGTAATACAAAACAGTCAATAGAAACCAAACAACTATTTTAAAGGAATTTTATTTTAGATTTTGTTTTCGAATTGCAGTGATTCTATTTTTGACATAGAATTTAATGCCACTCCATGTCCGATGTCTAAGGTCATCTGGTGAGGCATTAATGCAGGCCAGGCAGTGAGACTTCCCAGGGACCTTTCCAGTCTGTATGAAAGGTGTCATGGTCTTCTCCACAGCCTTCACCTCAGATGCAGACCATGGCTTTCTTACACGTTCTAGGGAGAGAAATAAAAATATATTAGCAATATACACTCCCAGGGTTAGGACCAAGCAGCCTGGCTGTAATCCCCCACCTGGTACACTTACCAGAAGGGGCACTGCCACTACCATGGGGTGCATCTGGATGAATGGTTGAAGGTTCTCCGCTTGAAGTTTCTTTTAGCCCGTCCGTTTGTGAGAGGATCTCTACTGCTCTCCCTGTCGCACAGAAAATAAAAATACAAGTGGCCTTTAGGGGAAAAAAATCATACATATTTTAATAATATCAAGAATTACCTTCAGGCTCAATTTGTATCTGGTCGAGGCTCTTTCCTTCGAATTCCGTCACTCTCTTCCCTGCTCCATGGCCATCAACACTTTGCTGATTTTGGCCAGCTCCAGTGTCCCCTCTGGTAGTCTGTAATATTGCCTGTGGATGCGAATGTCATGGCCGAGGAAGTTGGCAAGTATGTCCATCTCATTCTCTTTCATATTGAGAACTGTAGACATAGTAGCTATGTGCTTTCTAAGTTTGGTTGAGGATAGCATCTCTGGATGCACCGCACCACATTCTTTGGCTACCTGGCGTAGGGAGTCTGATCCCCTGATGTGGGTGTCTGCGCCCGGGCGGGAAAAGAAGTATGGGTTATGGTCAGAGATGGAACAGGCCCTTCTGTTCTCCACCAGCACCTCCATCGAAGCAATCATTTCAGGAGTCAAAAGAACCGGCACTTTCCGACTTCTTTTCCCTTTAATTTCAAATGCGTTGAAAATGCTGACACAGCTTTTTCTCAAGTTGGGACAGTCCCAGAGCAATGTCAGAATGGATCCCAGTCTTACTTCTTAAGGTAAAGGCTGTCAGTGGCATCTTTGAAACCTCACCTTCCCTTCTTCGATTGAAAATGATGACCTCACAAAGAGTCAAAACTGCCAGTTTAGACCAATGCTTAGACGTTGGCTCACTTATTAGGGTTTGCACATATTCAGGTCGACATACCTCAATATGTGCATGCATGGCTCTAACGTCCTCAGTCAGAGGGAGCAGGTCCGGAGTGTTCCACTTGGCTTGCCGGAGGGTCTGTAGGGCAGCAGAAGAAACACAGACGTCCCACCTCTTCTCAAAAAGCAGCCGGCTTCGTTGGAGGTTTTTAATAAATAGTTCATCAACACAATGCTCCATTTTTGAGTCACATTCAAGAATATCTGCTAGCTTTCTGAGGCTATGGCCGAGTTTGAGGGCCAAGGATGGAGTCTTGTATTGATTTGTTTCCTCATCATATCCAGCCACAGACCTGACTGCATCAATCACATGGTTAAAGTTGGAAGGAATAAAGAAATCCTTAATTGTTTTCAGTTTCCCTGCGGTTTTAGCTTCGTTAATTAACCTACCGACTTCTCTCATTTTCTGCCTAATGTAATCATGCTTAGTCTTATCATGCCCGTGTTTTAAGTACAGGTGCTCTCCGAGTCTCAGAATCCCCTTTTCTGCTTTGACAACACCCGTGACCTCATCCTGATGCATTGCCGAAATTAAAGACCACAGCTTTTTGCTGATGCCCTCCGGTACAGGCTGGGCTAGGGAGCAGAGGGACTGGACCCTACTTCTACCTGGTTTAGCCTGGGCATCTTTCTGTGAAAGCCGGCACCTGGCCACATGCCTCCACAGCGACTTTCGCTTAAGCAATGCCCCACAGTCTATACAGTGCAAAAACTCACTGGATTTAACTGGGCAATTTGGCTGTTTAGCTGGGACTAAAGTTCCAATGCCGGCCTTTAAAACCTCAAAATTGTGCTCACGGTTTCCACTATTCCTGATCAAATCAAACTGAAGTTTACGTGCTTTAGACTTCACAGGTAGAGCCAATGCTCTGGCTACGTCACTTTCATTTCCATGTTTTCTAGTCAAATGACGGGACATTTTGTGGCAGGACATTGAACAGTAGAGGCAGAAGTGTCTCTTGCTGTAAACCCTGCCCCCATTTTTCTTCTTTTGCAGCTGCATGATAACAATCTTATTTGCCTTTGGTTCGTCACTTTCCGAGTCTTGAAGAAAAGTGTTTTTGATTTTTCTTTTTCCATACTTTTTTACAGGTTTCTTCTTGACAGTTAAATCGTCAGAATCTGAGTCGACTTCATCAATTAGGGACTCTTGACTAAGCTGCACAAACAACAAATAATTTGTAATAATTCTATATAACAATTTGAAGTCATGACTTGTAGTCAGCACTTACCAGTGGGTTGTAAGCGTGCGCTTCAGTGTGCTCCTCCATGATGTCTTGCAGCCTAATGAACCACACACTTGCACCTTTTCACCTGACTTCCTCTGTTGTGCTGCTCCATGATTGGCTCCAGCCTGCTGGACTGAAATTGCCCCAGTGTGCCCCTCCCTGATATCCCGCAACCCACCACCAGGGTTCCGACACATAACACACTTTTTTCAGGAAAGTAAACCTCCAGGGGTCCTTTCCATATTTTTACAGAGACTGCATAAGGACTGTTAGAAAAGCATTACCCATTGATTATTAAGCTTGGACCAGTGGGGTCCGGTGTTCGGGCCCCACCACGTAAAACCAGTCCCCATGACGTGAGTGGAATCTCAGGTTATGGAACCCACTAGGAGTTGAAAACAAGTGCACACACACACGACACACACACACACACACACACACACACACACACACACACACACTCATTTCGACTTTGCCATTTTTGTTATTATTATTACAACTGCAAACATCCTGCACTTATATGTGGCCATAATTCTCAGCTAAGCCTGCTCAACTCCACTGAAGGCGGAGAAGTGAAATGAAACAAAATGTGCGTGTGCGTTCAAAGACCTTAAGGCTCTCTCTTTTAGCCCCTCGCCCTAAATGTGGTCCTGCACTTTCACAACAACGGGAGAAAGGAAACGGGAATATGACAATAATTGGATTCCTGCAACAACCTTCAAA